>JASPKZ010006826.1:0-555483 GCA_030220185.1 Diploptera punctata | reverse complement strand
TAAAATTTCTTTTACTACATTATCTACTTTCTATTTTATTCTCTAGTAGAGCTAACAACTCTAACATTTCAGAAAAATTTTGTGGTCGGGGCTACTATCAAATGATATCTAATCTCATCTGGGAAGTGGATGCGATAACATAGAAATTAAAGTTTCTCTCATCTATTGGAGGCTGTAACAATGATGCCATTTTTGCCTTCTCCAAGAAATAATTAAGATAACCTTGTTTACCATTGTTGGAGAATTTTCCACTAGTTAGGTCTAACCTTAGTTTGTTTTGTCTTTCTCGGTCCCAGTAATAACCTAAGAAAGCATTTTTAAATGTTTGTGAAGTCATTGAATCATGGCAAGCTATCTTAAACCAAGACTCTGCAATTGTCTTTTAAACTTTTTCTTATGAAGAACATTCTGAACTTGTCTTCTATTCCTTTGATTTCGAAGTATTCTTCAATTTCCCTAATGAAATCAGTAGGGCTTTGGCCTACAGTATCACCAAAATTAGGTAAGTTAATTTCCCCTAAAAGATTAGCAGGAATTTTACATTACATTGTTACTACTACTACTAGAAGGAGGATCATTATTAACATTACTAGAATGTCCTGACATAACCTCAATCTCCTTTTCACTAGTTTTTGACACATATTTGTTTTCAAGTTCTACAATCTTAGTTATCCATCCTTCAACTTGTTCTTTTATAATAATTACTTTCATTTGTTATCTTTGATTGAAGTTCTTCATTACCTAAGATAAACACTTTTCTTCGGAAATTTTTAGTCTATCTTCGACTTTAGTTCCTAATTCTTCGATTTTATCTTGGCAACTTTGCCTTACCTCAATCAAAGATGTTTCTATTTGATTATGAGTTTCATCAATCTTTTCATTACATTTTCTATCTCATTTTTTACAATCTTTGGCTATATTTACTATTCTCTTTTCCAGTTTAGAATTGTTTTGTTTGCATTCTAACCTAATGCTTTCTAATTTTTCATCTAGTTTCAAGTTAATTTTCTTTAATTTCTTTACTAAGATTGGAATATTTGTATCAATTTTATTGCTGAGATTCGAATTGTCATTCCTAATTTCTTTTAATTCATCACTGTTCTTTTCTAATTTATTGCTAAGATTAGTTACATTAGCTTCTAATTTACTACTGAGAATTGAATTGTCATTCCTAATTTCTTTTAATTCTGCACTATTCTTCTCTAATTTATTTATTAATAATGCTACCAAGGAGGTGTATCATTAATTTCATTATTTTCATTGTTACACAAAATTAAATTTTCTTGGCCTTCACTAATTTGTTCGTTTTCAATATTAACAGTTTTAACAAGTTATATTTTCGTTATTGGCCATTGTTGGGTATTTTAATATTTTCTTATTTCTTAAAAGCATTAATTGTTATTATCACTAATTCACTTTTCACATATAAATTTTAACTGTACTCACTTTTGAAGATTTTTATTACTTCTTCCTCATTCTCGTGGTCCTTGGTTCGATTCAGGTTTACAGGTCCCTGGTTCGATTCCCATTCGAGCCCTCGTTGATGCGCCATTTGGAGCTGTATTCAATTTTTGCCCCTCGTTGTGGAGACATTTAAAAGTTGGGTTTCTCGGTGAGATATCCGAAGTTGAAGATTTGTGATATAACTTAAATCACTTTAAATCTGCCACGGCACTAATAACTCTCTTCAGGGGAATGAGGAAAAGTTTCTTACACAAATAACAACACTTTATTAACAGTTGAACGATAAGTTAGTTTATTTAAAACTCTCACTTTGGTCAAGATGAATCTTGTAATTTAAAAGTTCCAAAAGATTCCGGCTTAGGTTGATATTTTTCACTTCTAGAAGATTACCATTTTATGTATTTAATGGATGACGAATGCTAACGGTCAATCCAGTCATTATTATTCATTATTTTCACTTAGAAACTGTTTTTCACCAAGATGGATGACTATTATATCACTATATAATCTTTCATACTTTTAACACTATTTCTTTCAACCAACATCAATAAAATAAACAATTATTTCCTTATTCTTTAAGGAGCAGTCGCTGAACATGACCGACCATCTTCAAGTATTGTAGCCATCTTGTTATTTCAGTTATAACCTCTATGGTCTGATTGGTCCAACAGAAAAGGAAGGAGTATTTTCAAGCTAACTTCTATCCTCTTCGTCCAATCCCATTTATTTCTTTATAAAATTATCAATTTGAATATTTGAAGTATTTTACATACTGCATCAGTTATAAAAACATCTAACTGTATTAACAGTTTATATTGACTGGTTATTTTTTTTTTATACTTATAAAAAATTTGAATTCTATAAATCAATCTGATGTCCATTCTTCATATAAATAAATATTATTATAAACAAAACAAAAACCCTTATTATTATTATATGGGGATAAATATCCGGTTTTACCTCGAAGTAAATCACAGGATACCTCGTGCTTTAAACGCATAGAAGGTACATTAAAGACTCCGCAATGTACCTCAATCGTTATGAACTTAGGGGTCCAAAATAGATGCTTTGATAGGTTTCAAAATTTAGAAATTGTACCAGCAAATATGAGAGGAGATAGTAAGTTATGTACCTCAAGACAGCGAGATAACATAATATTGAATAATCATTTGAATGTTTCTAAGAATCAGGATGCTATGCCTGTTACTAATAAAGAATTAAATGTCATAGGAAGACCACCCAAAATTAAAGTAAATATTTTTAACAATGATGTTACTTGCATAGCGGATAGTGGCTGCTCAAACACAACAATAGATCAGAAATTTTATAATTTCTTAGTCAACAAAGGGAATAAGATAATGACTGTAAGAATATGTGGAGTGTATTGTACTCTTGCGATAGGCAAGAAGAAACTGCCAATTAAGCTTCAGTGCCTTCTAGATTTATATATCGGAGGATATTACTTCAGTGCGATATGTTTAATTTCTCCATACTTATCTTGTGATATGTTAATAGGCTGCGACCTGTTGGAGCAATATAATGCCATAATAAATTTTGAGTGTAAGAATATTTCCTTGTATAATGAAGATAATGTGAGAGTCGTCATCCCATTTGATAATGAATATGAGGAGAACAAGAATTTAAGTAAGAAGGAGAGTGACATTGCTGAAGAACACATTTTTATAGAGAATATTGTTGTTCATGAGGAGAGGTAATTGGTGAATGGCCGTGGATGCCAAATGCAAGATAATATTGCAGTTAATTGTACTTCCGACAAAAGTGTCGAGGGCGAAGAAAGCCTTACTAATGAAAATGGTTGTGCTGACGATTATGTCGCATGTAAATGTTGTGATTTAGAATGTGTCTCTTGCAATACTGAGTATGATGAAATTCCTCTATTATATTGTGTGAGTGACGAACTTGATAAAGACATTTGTGAAATGATAAAGGAAAAAGTTAAAGACACTCATGGCATAAACAATGAACAGAAAGGCATGTTGTATGACATCTTAATGAAAAATAAGAGTTCTTTTTCTTCGAAGCCGGGATTGTGCAACTGTTTTAAATATTCCTTTAAAGTGATGGAACATCCACCTATAAATATTAAAAGTAGACCCATCCCTATTGCCATCAGAGAGCAGGCAGATCGAATGATAGATGACATGTTAATGCAAGGAATAATACAGAAATCTGATTCTCCTTACGCCAACCATATTTGCTGGGTGTTTAAAACCTAATGGCAAAATTCGCCTGTGTTTAGACAGTCGTAGGACTAATTCTTTCACTGTCCGGGATAATTATAGGCCCGAGACAATTGAAGCATCTATAGCAAATATGAAAACAGGTAGATTTATTAGTTCTATTGATTTAACTTCTTCATTTTGGCAGATAGAACTAGACCCCAAAGTTCGGCCCTATACAGCTTTTATACATAATGGAAAAGTATATGAATTTACCAGGTGTGCATTCGGTCTAAGAAATAGCGGAAGTGCGCTTCTTAGAGCCCTAGATATTGTACTATCTGATGATGTTAAAAGACATTGTACTATATATGTTGACGATGCAATTATTATTGATAATGTTTTTGAGAATCATATATCTCATATTGATTTAATGTTGTCTCAATTAAAGAATAGTGGAATGACAGTCAGCCTAGAAAAGTCTGTGTTTGTTAGGTCGGAGGTTCAATTCCTAGGATATAGGATCTCTAATAAAGGGATTACTCCTGACCCAGACAAGGTTCAAGGAATCTTAGAAATTCCTTCACCAAAGAACATAAAACAACTTCGTAGATTTTTAGGAATCTTAAATTACTATTCGAAGTTTGTCATCAACTATGCCTCAGCGGTTAGTAAGCTGAGAGGGCTGCTGAAGAAAAGATAGTAAATGGAGATGGACAGAGGACCATCAATCTACTTTTGAATATGTTAAGAAGTTATTTGCAAATAGTATTTCACTACAGAGACCAAAAATGGACAGAGAATTCCATTTATACACAGACGCGAGTAAAACTGGCCTCGGTGCTGTTTTAACTCAATTTGACGATGATGGGCAACAGTATGTTGTGTCGACAGCTTCTCGCTCGACTACCATCATTGAAGGAAATTACACTGTTTCAGAGTTGGAGCTTACAGCAATATTTTATGCTCTAAATAAATTTAGAATTTATGTTTATAAAAACAAAGTTATTGTTCATAGTGACCACATTTCACTAAGTTTTATAAGTAAATGTAGATTATCCAATAATAAACTGAGTAGGATGATCATGGAAATAATTTCCTATGATATTGAAATAAAACACATAGAAGGAGAACAGAATGTGTTTGCTGACCTCCTGTCTAGATTGAAAAGTGTTGGGAAAATACCTGAAACTGTACATACTCCTAAACACGAAGTAGTAATGTTTAATGTAAAACTGTATAGAGACAAAGGATTTTCATTGTTGATGAAAAACATTGTTGAGCATCAAAAATCTGATATAGAGTTACAACGATTGAAGTATAGTGCGAGAGATATAAATAATGATGACAAAAATGGAATTGATCGTAATAAGAAAATCGGTATAAAGGATGACATTCTTTACAAATTACATGGGAGAAATGTGAAAAAATGGAAAGTTATAATTCCTAATAATATGGAAGTTCCACTATTTAGAACTTTTCATGTCGGCTTAAATCATGCAGGTTGTGAAAAATTAGCTCTCAACATAAGTGAATTTTTTTATGTTAAACATTTAGATAAAAAGTTGAGAAAGTTTACTTCTTCATGCATAACTTGTCAAAAAGCCAAATGTATGAACGTAAAATATGATATAGTTCCACAAAACATATTAAGGAACAAAGTAAATAGCTTAGTAGTAATGGATACTCATGGAGAAATGCCTACTACACAATTTGGTTACAAGCATATTCTTGTATTATCTGATGTATTCTCAAAATTTGTAAAAAATATATCCATTAAGAAGTGTAAATAGCAGAGCTTGCCTAGGTAAAATTGTGAGAGATTATTTACCTAATTATGGACCTATTGATGCACTACTTAGTGATAATGCTTCAGTGTTCTCAAGTCCTAAGTTTAAAGATAAAACTTACTGCGATAGGAATTAAATTGTACCATTGTAGTAAATATCACCCAAAAAGTAATCCCTGTGAGAGAGTTAATAGGGAAATTACTACAAGTTTAAGAGTTTTAACCCATCATAAACATTCTGACTGGTTTAAACATATCAGCGTCATAGAGAATGTTATGAATCATTCAATTAATGTCAATACTGGGGAAGCACCCATATTCCTAATGACAGGTAAACAACCTGACAGGTTAATTGCTAATTTACCATTACCTATCATTGATAAAAGTCAAATCCCGGAGACATCCGGGAAATATGTAAAAGAGTTATTGAAAGGTTAGAATGTCGCGCAGAAAAGCGCAACAATAAGGTTAAAAGACATAAAAGGAAGTGGAATCCCAAAGTTGGAGACAAAGTTCTCATAAGGGATATTTCATTATCCAATGCTTTAAAGAAACAATATCATAGGATGAACCTATTGTATAAAGGTCCCTATGAAATATTTAAAAATTTTAATGATACCACATATGAGCTAAGAGAAATAGACACTAGAAAAGAAATTGGAAAATATTCCAAAGAACTGTTGAAACCATTTCAGACTCCTATTAATTAGTTGTAGCTGGTGACTTCAAATAGTTCAAAGTGTATTTAAAATATTGTATGTAAATTTTGTAAAATTAATACTTCTATTTCATTATGTAACATGTATTTATTATAATTGTGATGTATTACATTGTATTGATTCTAATACAGATGAATCTTGTATAGAAAGAAACTTGATATTTGGGGAAAGTGATTTATTTTAATTTAGCCTCACATTTAGTTGTAGCTAAGATTAAAATAAATCAGGGGCAATTTAAAACCGGATATTTATCCCCATATAATAATAATAAGGGTTTTTGTTTTGTTTATAATTATATTTATTTATATGAAGAATGGTCATAAGATTGATTTATAGAATTCAAATTTTTTTATAAGTATATAAAAAAAAATAACTGGTCAATATAAACTGTTAATACAGTTGGATGTTTTTATAACTGATGCAGTATGTAAAATACTTCAAATATTCAAATTGATAATTTTTATAAAGAAATAAATGGGATTGGTGGAATTGGATAGAAGTTAGCTTGAAAATACTCCTTCCTTTTCTGTTGGACCAATCAGAACCTAGAGGTTATTACATAATAAAAAAGATGGCTACAATACTTGAAGATGGTCGGTCATGTTCAGCGACTGCTCCTTAAAGAATAAGGAAATAATTGTTTATTTTATTGATGTTGGTTGAAAGAAATAGTGTTAAAAGTATGAAAGATTATATAGTGATATAATAGTCATCCATCTTGGTGAAAAACAGTTTCTAAGTGAAAATAATGAATAATAATGACTGGATTGACCGTTAGCATTCGTCATCCATTAAATACATAAAATGGTAATCTTCTAGAAGTGAAAAATATCAACCGAAGCCGGAATCTTTTGGAACTTTTAAATTACAAGATTCATCTTGACCAAAGTGAGAGTTTTAAATAAACTAACTTATCGTTCAACTGTTAATAAAGTGTTGTTATTTGTGTAAGAAACATTTCCTCATTCCCCTGAAGAGAGTTATTAGTGCCGTGGCAGATTTAAAGTGGTTTAAATTATATCACAAATCTTCAACTTCGGATATCTCACCGAGAAACCCAACTTTAAATGTCTCCACAACGAGGGGCAAAAATAAACACAACTTCAAATGAAAATAAGTTCCCTTCCGTTGGTAAATCTTAAATTAAGCGTCGTAGTTCGATTCCCGGCTACATAAATCTATTATTACAGGGTGTAAACCGAGAAAGTTTAGTTTTGTGAGAACGTTTTACTTTTCTTTACAAAGTCGGCACATTCCTCATCACACAAATTTCTGTTTTAATGTACATTTTTTAAAACTAACTTACGCTTTCTGCTGCTGACAATTTAATAGTTTGGTTTCTCTTATAGTTTCCCTATAACAGTTTCTTCTTCTGTTGCCACATTTTCATCTAAAGATTCCAGCATTTCAAATCTAATAGCAATTTTGATATGGTATTCTTGTCACAATAATTTTTCAAATGTTTTATTAAATTTTTTTCACAATTATCTTTAGCGTTGGTTCCTTTCATAAGCGATAATCGTTCTCCGATTTTCATTCTGACCAGATGATAATCCGAATTGCAAGTCTGCCACGCCAACTGATCCTAACGTCTATGATGTGTGTGGTTTTGCCTTTCACCATCTGGAGACGTTCAGGTGCAATTATGAATATCCTTACGCTGGAATGTTTTGCTAATAACAATAAGATTATTTGATGTGGCAAAATAGACTAATCTAATCCCATTGTCGTTACTATCATAAGTAATGCCACGAGTGATTTCCAAATTATCGATAAATTCATGACTCACGAAGTGAGGAGTGAATTTATCTAGAGAATTTGGAAATCAAGAGTGGTATTTGTTAGGACTATTTAACGAATAAAATTAAGCTGTTTACTCACAAATCATTATTTAACTATAGTTATTTTAAAATATTTATATATTTAATGTAAATGGCGATGTTTGAATACAAATGAGAAGCGATAGGTACGCTTCATCTGCTTCTTTTGTTTATCACTGCAACCAGATCATACTATTTATTGCCAAAGGAACGCAATATTGTAAGAATGTTCTCTAGTGGAGAAAAAATGAAACACATCAAACTGTATATTAATTCATTTCTGATGTCGTATGATGTAAATATCACAATTCTATTTTTCTGGATTGTTACCTGGGAAAAAATACATTTAAGAAAGTGCAAACAGTGGTTTCTTTTTTTGGTGGTATAATCAATAGCTACAAATGTTTAACTCCCGCATGCGGCATGTGTTGACATTCATGCACTATATATACAATCTGGTAGCCGTATTTCTCACAGGCTCAGTCACTGCAAAATAATGGTCAGACCTGTTCAGAATATTAAAAAGGAGGAGCCTTCTTTAATATGGTAATTATAACACTGATAAATATTTCGTGAAACACGACTCTGATTGGTTGTAAAACAGAAATCATTGAAACGTGATTGGCCATTGAGACCCATTTGGGGCATGAGTTAAATAGTCATAATAATATAATTTAAGAATCTCTCAGCTCGTCAATCTGATATTATGCCAATACAGGTAAACATATATAATGAAATCGATATTTCACTCAGTAGAAGGAGATTTTTAAATGCATTTATTTAAAATTGTTACATATGGGGTATTAAAGGAGTACAGGGTGATTCAGAAATATGGCTATACGTTTGATCGCATTTTGTGACGAAAATATTATTATAAAAAAATATGATATAATTGGAAAGGGAATCCTTCAAATTACAACAATAGAACAAAACAAATCACTTACAACAACACTAAGCAAGTCACTTTATTGCTTCAAACTGTTCGCTGTTTCGTTGTTTCTGCATCCATGCTAATGCGAGGTCTTTCAGGAGGTTTGATTTTCTGCATCCTTCCCGTTTCCAGCAGTCGTTTTCTCCACTTCCCCACAGTCGACGGCTGCAACGCTACGTTAAACTCACGTCTTGCCCTTCTTGCGGCCTCACGATCATTAGCATACATTATTGTCCATGCAGCAACTGTAATTTGCTGTTGCATATTCAACAACATTTTGATTAATGATGTAAGTTCTACACTGTTTTGTTTTAGTCCATTGTTATAATTTGAATAATTGCCTTTCCAACGGTAATTTCGTATTTCCTGTAATGGTAATATTTTCATCACACAACGCGATCAAACATATAGCCATATTTATGACTCACCCTGTATGTTTCTGGACTTGGTTTATATAGAAAACGTTAATTAATTATTCAATTAACTCAGTAATACGTACAAATTTCAGATCGTCATTTCATGCAACAGTTATCGATGTAGAGTAATCAATAATATATTATTGTTAAATGACTAATTCGGGCATGGCATAGCGTACGCTACAAACTGAAAGTTTGAGGGTTCGAGTCCCAGTGGGATTAAGAATTTTTAAACTGACCCAAACCTTCTGGTGGTACCATGGCTCTGGGGTCGACTTAATCTCTAACCGAAATGAGTACCAGACGATTGTTCTGGGGGTAAAGGCGGCTGTCACGCAAGACTGATATCGCGTGCCGATTGTCTAGAAAAAATGGGAGCCTTAACCTTCTAGTACCCCGAGGGTCTCCTGTGTCCTGTAGTGGGATCACTTTACTAAATTACTAATTCTCGCATAATATGATTATTTGAATATGCACTTATGCTCAACTCAATAAAACATCAGATGGGCCTAATGTAATATTGACTCTTATGAGCCATAAATTGTTAGATTTAAGTGAAATTCTTCAAATATTTAGAAGCATTTTTAGCTCCATTTCAATGGTTACGAAACACCTAGTTATACCGCATTACGCTATTAAGTTTCGAAATCTATTGCATAATTATTATGAAATTAGTTGAATATATGAGACATTCCGAATCAACATTTCTTTGGCATGTTTCTATTCTACACAGATAAATTATTTGTTTCTTTAGACACATTTTGTTATTCCATAGAAAAAGTTTTCCACAAAAATATAATTAATTCTTTGTTTAAATGAAACATTATCGCATACCCAATCACAAATCAGTCGACTGAAAAACAAAAGTAGTAAGAGTAAGTAAATTAAAAGAATTCCATTAAGGCACTGACAGGCTCTGAAGTAAGGGGTTAAAATATAATTGTAATTTTCTGTAGTATTGAAATAACTGACATTTTATTCTGCAATTTTTTATGAACACTGCAATACGATTTTTCGAAATACAGTACGTAAGATCTGAATAAAATTATTTAATTTAAAAAAAAACAATTGTTTCAAATTATTGTAATTTAATCATAAAATTTGTATTTAAAAAGATTGACCTCAGTGACGGATGATCTCAAAATCCACAAATAAAATCATTACTAAAATTTTAAATACAGTAAAAGCTTCTTATTCGCGGAGAATATGATCCGCAAAAAATGCCGCGAACATGGAATGGTAATTTGTATGGGTATATAGGGGATACATTCCAAGGTTCCAGAATAAAATAAAAATTATCAAAGTAAAATCAATGAATGAGAGATTTTTTAACAATTTCTATTAATTATTATTTCAGGCTTAGGCAAAATTTAAAGAAGTTAGTAAATTGTTCCTGTTTTGCCGCTTTTAAAAGATATTTCAATCGCAAACGCGTAAACGATCAAGCATTTCTGATTATACATTAAGCGGCAACACTACTTTTTTTTCTGCTTCGGAACTTTTTTTTTCTTTTAGTGAACATTATAAATTGGCAACAAATCAGAAGAGACACTTGTTATTCAATCAAAATTATTGCAACGAATGACAAGTTGAAAAAATAAAACACCGATTGTGGCGAGGGAGACATTTATAACAAACATAGAAGCGGGTGAAATACGACAGCGGTGGCTTTTAAAAACGAATTTTAGGCTTAGTGACAATAATTTTTGTTTACTTTGATAACAATTTGTCCATTTGGTTTGAACCGCTCTTTGTGTAAAAGTCGCCTTGGCACATGCCTGCAGTAAAAAAAAAGTTGTCGATGCGTTAATAAAGGATTCTTCTTCTTCACTTCACGGGCTAGGCAAATTGCCTGTTCCGCCTCACAGTTGTTCTGTCCATCTTTTCACTGGCCTTCCTACATTCCTTGAACCTCTTGGCTTGTAGTTGAATGCTGCTCTTGGCAATCTTGTTACATTCATTCTTTCCACACGTGTAAACCATTTCTCTCTATATTCTCTGATTTTCTCATCCAATGGATATATATTTAACTCTGTTCTTATATATTCATTCCTTATCCGATCCAATCTTGTGCATATGCGGAACTATACATAAAACATTAAAGAATAAAACAAGAAGAGATACTAGATTGAAGTTAATAAAGGATACTAGGCCTAATCCTTTTAATATACCGACTCGATCCGAGAATAAAGAAACGTTTAGCCGCGAATACAGGAACTGTGTCGCAATTTTTTAACCCGCGAATAATGAAAACGCGAATAAGGGAACCGCGAATAAGAAGGTTTCACTCTAATAATCAATAGAACATTGTCAACGACAACAAAATAGGAAAGGTGCAGATGAGAAATATACAACTTAGTAGGCTATAACAATAGAAATAAAAGTGTGTGTGTGTATATATATATATATATATATATATATATATATATATATACAAGTTTATATTTTAATCACATTTGGGTAAATGCCTATATATTTTTCTTCACTGCAACTGGAGTATTATTATCCAACACATTTCATAAAAATCTTGGTCTTAACTGAAACTGATGAGTCTGAAGTAGATTTAAAAAAGTAATAAATTATAGAAAATTATTTTCTTTATAATAAAAAAATTAATTGAAATGCTATTAATTAGAAACAGAAATGAGATGCACAAATATATCAAATGTACGCTCAATTCTGGAAACATACGCTATTATGCATTAGTCACTCTTGTCGTCCCAATTTCTCTAAAAAAATTAAACTGAAAATATATAGAATGTTATTCTCCCAGCTATATTATATGGACTATTTAACTCATGCCCCAAATGGGAGTCAATGACCAATCACGTTTCAATGATTTCTGTATTACAACCAATCAGAGACGTGTTTCACGAAATAATTATCAACGTTAGGATTATCATATATTAAGCAAAGCTCCTCCTTTTTAATATTCTGAACAGGTCTGACCGTTATTTTGCAGTGACTGAGCCTATAACAAATACGGCTACCAGATTGTATATAATAGTGCTTACATGTCAACATTTGTAGCAATTGATTATACCACCAAAAAAAGAAACCACTGTTTGCACTTTCTTAAATGTATACGACATCAAAAATGAATTAATATACAGATTGATGTGTTTCATTTTTTCTCCACTAGAGAGCATTCTTACAATATTGCGTTCCTTTGGCAATAAATAGTATGATCTGGTTGCAGTGATAAACAAAAGAAGCAGTAGAAGCGTAGGCTACCTATCGTTTCTCATTAGTTTTCAAACATCACCGTTTACTTTAAATATAAAAATATTTTTAAATAACTGTAGTTAAATAATGATTTGTGAGTAAACAGCTTTATTTTATTCGTTAAATAGTCCTAACAAATGCCACTCTTGATTTCCAAATTCTCTAGATAAATTCACTCCTCACTTCGTGAGTCGTGAATTTATCGATAATTTGGAAATCACTCGTGGCATTACTTATGATAAGAAACATGAACTCATACTTTATTGGAGGACAAAAGATTACGAATATTTGATAATGAAGTTCTTAGGAACATTTTTTGGACCAACGATAGATTAACAGACAGGCTAATGGAAAATACTGTACATAAAAGTGATCTACGTGAGTTTTATGGGAAATCAGATTAAATAAGAACAGTTAAATCTCGAAGACTGTGATGGGCATGACATGATGAATAGAGGAAGGGCATAGAAACTCCTTGAAGGAAAACCAGAGGAAAAGCGACCAGTAGGTAGATTAATAATGATGCGGGACAATAACATTAACCATGATTTGAGGGAAGCAGATTTTGTAGGGGATAATTGGAAAATCTTTTGGTCATGCATAGAAATGCATTATATAATGGAAATGGACAGTTAATGACAAATGAGGGAAATTTTGAGGAAGTGCTTGAATTCAAATACCTGGGAACAATAATCACAAACAGGAATGAGATGCACAAAGAAATTAAACATGGGCTCAATTCTGCAAATGTGAGCTATTATGCATTACAGAGACTCTTGAGTCCCAACTCCTTTCAAAAAACGTTAAACTGAAAATATATAAAACTATTATTCTACCAGTTATATTATATGGATGCGAAACATGGACTCTTACTTTAAGGGAGGAATGGAGATTACGAGTATTTGAGAATAAAGTACTTAGGAAAATTTCTGGACCAAAGAGAGATGGGCAGGTGAATAGAGAAGACTGCATAATAGTGAATTAGATGGTCTTTATAGGAAGCCAGATATAATGAGAACAGTTAAGTCTCGTAGACTGCGATGGCAGGACATGTGGCACGAATGGGGAATGAAAGAGATGCATGTAAGTTTCTTGTAGGAAAACCAGAGGGGAAAACGCCCAGTTGGTAGACCAAGAATGAGGTGGGAGAATAACATTAACCATGATTTTAGGGAAGTACAGATTATACAGGGAAAGATTGGAAAGCATTAGCTCAGGATAGGGATGTATGGAGAGATTATGTCCGCGCGGCCATGAACATACAGGTTCGATAGTGCCAATGAGTTAGTTTAGTTAGTTAGCTCACAGTAGGAATGTATGGAGAACTTTTGTCAGCACGGCCATGAACTTACGGCTTCGATAGTGCAAGTGGTTTAGTTAGTTATTGGATTATTTTCATGATATCGGGCTGAATATACGCTTTATATATACGAGTACACACAGAAAAACTTCTAACTCTGAGTCACGATATTTTCGTAAGTGAAAAGCTGGGTAATAAATAATTGTCTTTTATTTGCATTTGATAAGTCAAATACTCCCGGCTCTGTTGATATTGTAACAACAATTTAAAAAAAAACTAAAGCAGTCAGAAAAATGAAACAGGTTTTATATAAAAAAAATACAAGTTTATATATTGCTTCGACGTTATAACTAACTGCACTGGTGCAATCGAAGTTTAAACAAGTCGCTTTAAGCAAAATTTGAGTGAAAAACGCAAGTGTAAAAGAAGAGTATCATTATGTGCTGATGACTTAGCTGTAACCTGAGGTGCCATGCTGGGCCGATTTGACGTGCAAATTATTTTCATAAACTATTTTACGTCACTAACTGACATCTCCCACCTAAAAACGGGAGAGATATTGCCGGAATCCCTTTATTTCAATTTGTGTGCACGCACTTCGTGACACATGTGCCTTCTTAGACTATTTACAAACATTTTACTACCACTTGCGTAACAGTATTAATTAATCCAAGTGTTGAAATATAAATTATTAATGGTGGCCTTTCCTTGAACAGGAACCCATTCAATTGCTTAATTATTTAGGTTACATCCCAACTAGTAAATGTAGTGTGTTTAATTGAACCAGTCATTTCGAAAAGGGATCATCTACGATTTTTTGTGAAATTCACTTTTTTCGTTATTCCATGTTTACATACGTCCTTACATCGATTCCGCGTGAAAAATGATCAAATACACAATTATTTTACCACTTTCTGACTTTACCTTTCATTTCGGAAAAGGATCAATTCGCCGAGTTGTTCCCTTTTCGAATGGACTGACGCACGAATGTGATCTTGACTTTAGCTGCATATCTATCCTCTCGCAGTCTTTGTGTGTTATCAGAGTAAACAATATTAAAACCATGCTACAATCGTTATTTATGTATTATTTATTTAATGCAAGGCACTCCATATACAGAGTATGGGTAAAGGTGTTGCAAAAGAACAAAATCATTATTTTGCAATAAATACATTTTACGAATTTGAGTGTAATAGTGACAAGCCTAGAACCGTAATCGGCCGAAAATTCATGACACCATTTTCGGGGAACAAGAGTTCAACTTGCTCAAACCATAGCCCCCAGAAATACTGCAAATACCAGATGTGAAAACACACCCTGCCTACATTAGCAAAGTACCAATCAATCACAAAAAAAATGGATGATGTAAATAAACTTCATCAGTACATTCCTGATATCCATCGAATTTTTTATGATGATTTATTCAAATGGCCTATACAGCTGAAGTAGTAGAGAACTCCGAATATGTTCAATGATGAAATTTTTCGGATGTACTTTTTTTTATAGTCACTTCCAAATGATTATATGTAATAAAATGTATACAGTATTATTCCATGTATGTAGTTATTTCGCAATAATAATTTTTTTCAAATAAATGTGTTTAATTTTGTAAACGTTTCTTCGTTCATTTCGAAAAGGGATCATCTCCGGAAAATTGTAATTAGTTTTTTTGGGAAAACCATAATGAAGAAAGTCATGTAAATCGGTAAGTGAACGTGAATGGGCATGAAAATTATTCAGTAGAAATTTCAGATTCATAGCTTTATCATGGACAAACTGAATCAGTTTTTTCCCTCTCCTGTAAAATTTGATCAGCTGTAGATGATCCCTTTTCGAAATGACTGATTCAATTAATGATATTGTTTCCAGCATCAAATCGAAATATTTATATATTTTTATTTAATCCAATTTCACTGTTTTATTTCAAATCTTTAATATCACATTTAAAAGGAATTTAATTTAAAATTATGGATGGTTTGGATGATTTGTGTAATTTCATATTCTAGAAAATAAATGGGAATATGAAGCCACTATACATCAACTAAGTTATAGGTAGACTTCAAAAAG
This sequence comes from Diploptera punctata, assembly GCA_030220185.1. Taxonomy (NCBI): domain Eukaryota; kingdom Metazoa; phylum Arthropoda; class Insecta; order Blattodea; family Blaberidae; genus Diploptera; species Diploptera punctata. Next base: position 539,572 of record JASPKZ010006826.1, on the reverse strand, counting down.
GCATAAGATTCAATTAAGAGGGAGAAGTTGTATATTATTATTCTGAATTCAGAATTCTTAAAAATAGCTAAACTTATTCAAACTAAATGACACAATGCGTACGGTTCAGGTAGACCAACAATTTGCAGATACATTTGAAATTCACATGGGTTAAATCAAGGAGATACACATCTCCTTAGCTATTGAATTTTGTATCAGAGCACGCTATCAAATTTTGTAGAGGATAAACAGGGCGTACAATTTAATGGATTAATCAGTTGTCAGTATGTGATGACTTTATATTATTAGGTGATAGTGTGGATATATTAAAAACCAATACACACATTATAGGTCTATTAAATAACACTAAGAAACTGAGGCTGGAAGTTAATATCAATAAAACTAAATAAATGGTCACGCGTAGAAATAGGCCTATAGTATATAATGGAAATGTAAAATTAAGTACAAATGTGAAACATTTGAAGTAGTAGAATTTTAGTATCTAGAAACAATAATTAAATAATTACAAACAGGAATGAGGTGCTCAACTTTTATTTGACATATCCAGTTTATTTATTTTATAATTAAAAGTATTTAAAATATTATCATAATTGATATTAATTTTCACTTAATTATTGTATGACATTATAATTAATTAATTAAATTTATGTAAGAGAAATTCACCGACTGTGTCTGACTCTAAAAATATATGTTAAGGTTAGAGTAATTAATCGGTGATTATCTAAAATTGCTAATCGTTGGTCATTATACATAATTACCATATAAAAATTCGATAGATATTAAATACATAAAGGCCAGATAATATTCTTAATTACGGTAACCATAAGCTGCAAAAGAAAATCAGCCTTCTATATCTAATAGTTTTTAGACTATATATCGCGAACAGCTTTTTTATATGTATGGACCATTGTAGGATGATAAAAAGATGAAACTTACACAGCTACAATTTGAATTCGCATATTTAAATATTGACAACTGTCCAATGTTTATTGTACAAGTTTCATAAAAATATCTTGGGTAGAAATTGAGATATTGAATTTTGTAGAGAACATAGCTTTTACTGTAAAATTACTACTACTGGCGCCTTTAATAATATGCTATATGTTATTGATCTTTCTTATGTCTACCTTTACATAACATTTTTTTTTTCAGTATGAAAGTTTATATTAATATTACAGAATTTCCCCTAAATTGTAAATACTTATACTTCGTTAATAGTATAGGTAAATTATTTATTTTTTGTATTGGAATTATCCAACACAGAGAATTATTTTAGTTTTATCATACTTAGTTCTTAATTACATTTTTATAATAAATAAAATATAAAATGCGCACAACGTGCAAAGAAGATTGTTCTTAGTCACTGCAGAGTTCCACCAACGATTCTGATCTCATCCTACAGTTTAACACATGATATCTCTTGCACTGTTCGCCACATCTTGCACACAAGCAGTCTGGGCCGGGCTCGTGGAATCTTGGTTGCTTGTGGTGAAATCCATGCACAGCGAGTCTGGTCACTGTGTGGCGCAATTCGTATCCTCCCTGAGTCCATTCACGGTTTATCATGGCGTTAGTAATGTAGAATTCTTCCCATATCTCGCGTTTCTTCTCGTGGAGTTCTTGCAGGAGGTCCTGGTAAGCTGGCGTCGCTCTCTGGAGAGCTCATATACAAGTTGCGAAGGTGTGCATGTTAATTACATTTTTAAATGAAATTTATTTTTTCAATCATAAATTACAAAATTAGAGTGAATTGTCTAGATATGAATGATCGGTATTAATATGTATAATAACTTTAAATTAATAAATGATCTATTGTTCGAAAGTAGCAGCCATATTTACAATTTCTCCATTAAATATAAAACAATTTTAAGGGGAATGAAAGCTCTGAGTTAACTCTGGATATATGTAAATGATGTTATGAAAATGGTACACGAATAATAATGAACTGAATAACATAGACCTATGTTAAAATGAGAGGTTGGGAAGTGATTTTACAGAAGCGAGGAAATAATTAAAACCGAGCGATAGCGGGGTTTTTAATTTCCGATATTTTGTAAAACAGTTCAACGAACGTGTGTTGTACATTATTTTTTGCACGATGGTGTTTTCAAAATAAATAATAGTAAAATAGCATCATCTTCGTTGGAAATACTTACATTCATTATAAACAACCGACTGACGATAGCAGTCTGGCCAATGTATATACGATAAATGCCGAAAATAATTTAGTTGAGACTACAGCAGACCGTGACACCAATCAGTCATCAAATGGCGGCAAATATGAATGGTGGTAAATACCTACTGTATTTTGTCAAGTCAGCTTTCAATCTTGTTCCAAATAAAGTTCAATTCATTTAAAATGCAGTGATTTGTTTCGTATAATGGATATATTTTTGAATATACAAGGACAGTGGTTTTACTTCCCGTTTCAACTCCATCTGTAAATCTCCATAATATGACTGTCCCTCCAGTCCCTCAGAGAGTCGCTAACAACACATATGGAAATAACATATTTAAAAATGTAAAATGCAATTTTACTAAAGCAGAAACGTCTCAGGAAAATATATTAAAATTAATTAGAATCGTCATTTGTGTATACAGAGTGAAAATGATTATCCAAGATCCCTGAACGTTAATTTATGTACTGTATGCGTAGGTTTTCTCATTATGTTGTCATAATATAAAAATGTATTAGAAATTAATAGAAAAGTCAAATATAATAGTACATTTTAAGTAAATTAACACAAAGACTGAACATATATTTCTATTCATCTAATTAGCATAGTTTAGAAATTCTAAGATCAGGCAAGTGAATGGAAGAAATACATAACTCTACACCCATTGATATTTTATAGGAAACCAGATTCAATAAGAACGGTTAAGTCTCGTAGACTTCGATGGACAGCGCATTTGGCACGAATAGGGAATGAAAGAGGGACATGAAAACTCCTTGTAGGAAAACCAGAGGTAAGTCGACAGTAGATAGTCCCAAAATGAGGTGGTAGAATAACATTAACCATGATTTGAATTAATGGAAAATAGAGAAGGAAATAAGCAGAAGAATAGCTCTCGCCTGGAAGGCGTTCTGGTCACTGAAATTTATACTGCTGGACAAGTCACTCAACCGGAAACTCAAAATGGAAACACTACAAATCTGTGTTCTTCCAACACTGTTATATGGCTGCCAAACTGAAGTACACAGTCCAAGTATGCCAAAGGAAAATGGAGGAAAATCTTAGGCATAACTCTGAAGGACAGAATCTCGAATACAACACTTCAAGCGATATCCTCAACAACTGATCCCGCACAACAAGCCATCAGGAAAACATGGAAGTGGGGAGGCCACGTCGCAAGAATACAGGACGACAGGTGGACAATAAAAACAACCATGTGGGACCTGTACACAGGCAAGAGACAGCGCGGAAGACCAAGACGACGATGGGCTGACATCTTCAAAGAACGAGCAGGGGCGCAATGGTCCAGAGTCGCCAGATGCAGGAAAAGCTGGAGAACGATGGAGAGCCAACTGTGTATTAACTAATCACAGAACAGACAGTGTATACAAACCAAGTGCTACATCCAAGTCAACTTCTCACCACGGAGTAGCTCACCGGGTGGCACTCTCAAATAGAGATTAACCCCTGTACAGGGAGGCCTTTGCCCTAAAGGGACATATCAGGCTTTATTTATTTATTTATTTTATTTTATTAGCTCAAGATAAGGATGTATGGAGAGCTTACGGCTAAGTGGCCCTGAACCTCCGGGTTCGATAATGCCAATGTGTTTATTTAATAAAACAAAAGTCTATATTCTTCATTTTGTTTTCATGTATTATTTAACCTCCATTTTTTTACAGTAACTTACCTATAGGGCTGAAAACCAATGTTTTGGGCTGTTCGCTTATAGAAAGAGGGTGGCAATTTAAACCACACATTGCACACGTATCATACACAGTGGCTGGATCTCTATTTGGCACGATCCCAGGACCATCGCAAAGACAGAATAAGACATTACAATGAAATAAATATCCACCAGAACCAAAATGAAGATTTAAATTTTCTATCCTGTCGGGAATCGAATCCAAGCCGAAGATTGGGACACTAGCCGGCGAAATGTAACGCCTTAAACTTGGTACTCTATCAACGGAATCGTGGTCTCAAAACATATAACTAACTACTAACTCACTGGCACTATCGAACCCGTGGGTTCATAGCCGGTCGGACATAAGCTGTCAATATATCCATATCCCGAGCTAATACTTCCAATCATCCAATGTATAATTTACTTGACCTAAATCATGGTTTTATTTTTTCACCCCGTTTTTGGCCTACCAATTGGACGCTTTCCCTCTGGTTTTAGTACAAGTTAGTTTCCATGTCCCTCTTTCATTCCCCCATTAATTTCACATGTCCTGCCTATCGCAGTCTATGAGACTTAACTCTTCATATTATATACTGTTTCCCATAAATAATATGATAGTCACTCTTATGCAGTTTTTCTATTCGTCCTTCTGTTCACCTCTCTTTGGATCAAAATGTTTCCCCATAATAACTTTATTCTCAAATAATCGTAATATTTTCTCCCCCCTTAAAGTAATAGTCCATGTTTCGCTCCATATAATATAACAGGAAGAATAACAGTTTTATTTCAGTTTGATATTTTTCTCATGAAGTGGCTTGCGTTCATAAATAACACCGTAAGCGTTTGCATTGCTGCCAAAAGGGTTACAAATGCTGGACTGGTCGAAGGTGATAAACTAGACGAAAAAAGTACTTTGGCTGAAAGAGTGACGATCTTTCACCTAAAAACACAACACTGTCAACAAACGCGGAAATGGGTTTCACTGGGGTTAAATTTTCCGGAGGTTAAATAGTCCCCCATTCGGTTCATCGGGCGAGGAATCCATGGCAGGGGTTCAACAGTGCGACATATTCCTAGTAACATGGAATGTTAGGATATTATATAAGTGTGACCCTAGAATTATTAATGCGGTAATTAGATTAATTACAATTAGAATACGTAAATTATAAAAATAATTTTTGAAGATGGCTAGAACTTGGCTCTAAAAATGTATGAATTTATTGCAAACAGCAGGTTCTCTTTGAGGACCAGACGATATCCTGCTGGTGGGTTCAGCTCGCGGGCATCTCAAGTGACCGACCTTGTACAGGAGTGCGTCCGAATGACGTCATCAACATTAAGAGTATAAATCTTGTGTAACAAATATTATACTGTGTATATTGAAAAAGTGGAAGATCCCACTATCTTATACATTTATTCCATATACATCTACCGTCCAGTCACCAGGGTCTACGTATCATTAGTTAACTACCTGCGGATTCACACATTGCACTAGTTTTAACAAAACATTCAATCTCACCAACCTTCAAAGTATGTTTCCGATCTAACATGTTCTAGGATCTTTTTTATTCGGTTTTATTTTGAAATGCTTGAACATGTTTCGTAATTTTCCTCTGACATTTAACAGTGCGTTGTACTTCTAATTTCTACAATGGGCTATTTCTACTGCCTGAAATCATGAGTATTATCCATCCATCCACAATAATTCTGCCCGAGGGCAGGCATTTCACTGCAATCATAGCATTTTCATGCTATGCTTAGCAGTTTTACTAGGGAATTCCAGTAGTGGTAGCTTCCCGTTTTTCCACACCGGTGAAAGATGATGATAAAGATGATGATGATGATGATGGCCATATGATTTCGGGGATCGTTTGGGCCTTAAAGTTTTCCTTACATTTGTCTTACAGGCGAGGAAAAAAAAACCGATAAAAACCTCAGCCAGAAAAACTGTCCCGACAGGGGATCGAGCCCGGGCCCGCTGCGTGAGAAGACAGAACGCTACCTCGAGACCACAGAGGTGGACATGAGTATTATAATAGATTTAAATGAATTATGAAATAATTTTAATTGTGAAATGGATTAAATAAATAAATATAAATATCCTTAACTCGTGTCCAACTCCGGATCGGGTCGAGGGATAAAGATGAGATGAAGCCTCTATAATTATGAGGTTTGTGAACTACAAGGATGCCGGCCGATCACTCCTGACGCAACATCACAGGGGTGGATGAACGAAATGGATGAGATGAGTATGGAGAAATGTTGGAACGAAATTTGTGGCAGGGAAAACGGAGAAACCACGAGAAAAACCGCATAAGCTCCGTTTCATCCACCACGAAACCCATTTGGAGTGATGGAGACTCGATCTCGGGGCGGTGAGAGGTGAGCGTCTAACCGCTTGCGCTACGGGACTGCCTGTGAAATGGATTATGATATTTAAATTGCAACTAGCATTTCTGAACTTTTGAACGAATGATATTCTGTCCACGATAAATTATGCCTAGGTTGGATTTTAGTTCACAATAATTTTACGTCCGTAACAGTTCTGTCCATCTTTATATGTCTACTAATAGAAATCGTCCATTATGTTAAGGGCTACATTTTAAAACTAAAGCTACCGTAAAATCATGTTATATTTCACATTTTACTTACTTTCTTCTTTAAATGTTGATTGCATGATATTTTAGCACTCATGTAAAACTTACACTGGTGTTAAATGTAAGAAAGGAAGACACAAAAGTTAGATAACTTGAAAAAAACTTTTAAGTAACAGAGAATGCGTGCGTGTGTGTTTTTAATAACTACTCATTTATAAGACAATATCACTCTCAAAACAGTCTACTTTAAAATTGAACATGAGAACGTCTTTTATTTATTTTTTTCCAATTTTACGCAAACTACAATACATTGTCAACGTAATTTTAAATATCGTGCAGGCAGAGGCTGGTATGATATATATAATCCGAAAATGAAGCACTAAAAGCGATTTGATATAAAGAAGAATAAACAAACAAACATTAAAATGAGTTATTTTAAGTTTGAGATATATAATAGGCCTACTTAAATAAATAAATATATATAGGCCTATAGTAAAGTGATCCCACTATAGGCCTCAGCAGGTCCTTTGGGTAGTAAGAGGTTAAGACTCCCACTTTTTCTGGACAATCGGCACTTGATGTCAGCCGGGTTGTCAGCCCTGCGTGACGGCCGCCTTTACTCCCAGAACAAGCGTCTGGTACTCATTTCCGTTAGAGGCTGAGTCGACCCCAGAGCCATAGTACCGCCAGAAAGTTTGGGTCAGTTTAAAAATCCTCACCTCACCGGGACTTGAACCGTCGACCTTCCAATTTGTAGCGCAGTGCCTTAACCACTACGCTACGGCGTGATATATATATATTGTGGAAAGCAACGGGAAGCTACCACACCTACAATTCCCTAGTAAAGCTGCAATCATAGCATGAAAATGCTATGATTGCAGTGAAGGACCTGCCTTCGGGCAGAATTACTAATGGATGGATATATATATATATATATATATATATATATATATATTACAGTTTCCTTCTGTTAAGAAAATAGAGAGTTCTTCCATTTACATATGATTTTAGGTATAAATAAACAACACAACAAGAGATGGATAGTTCCTTATAGAAAAATCTAATTATTTACCGTTTTAATTATTGTTCTTCAATTTTTTTTTTGAAAATTGTAAATTGTACGCCGGTGTGAAGCTATAATTCCACTACATTTCGTTGCACCAACTTCAGCTATATTCCAACCTTCCTCAAATATGTATAAATTATCATACACAGTCATCCCTATTTTTATAACAATGGATATTGCATACAAAACAGTCGTAGATTTCGCAACGCCTATAGGATAGCTCTCAATAATTATTTTGATAACTATATGCAACTGGTGTTATATTCTTATAAAATGTATGTTATCCTTGTTTTTAGACGGAATAAATATGTGTCATTGCAATGTCATTTAAACTCTGCAGTGCATATTTGTCACCTCATTAAGAATTCTGATGTACATTACATTTTATTTCAATACCTTGGACACCATAATATAGCACGTTAATAATGATGGATTTGTTTTATATTAATTCCAATTAAACTTGTTTCCTTTTTTACTACATTAGCCATATTTAAAGTGGAAAAAAATGTGTTCAAAATAAAATGGAAATTAATGCTTATAGACAGTACTGAAAATGTACGATTCCTTATAGTGAAAAAAATAGGGTGAAACGTCACTGTAAAAAATGAATATGGATTGTACAACTGTGGAAAATGTACAATAGACAAACTGACCTGAAACGTTCGCTTTGATGTCTGAAGAAAAAAAATTATACTACCAGATTGATCGAGCCGGAGATTTGAATTCGGAATCTCTGGTACACATATTTGAAATACTACCATCTAAATCAACTTGTCAGAATTCAATTTTAATTTTACAATAGCCAGGTATACAACAGTAGGGTTTTACATCTCAGGCATTTCCGTTTACATAATTTTTTTAATTAAACATGAGAAAATAATTATGAAACTTGATTTTAATGTTAAAATAAATATATGTACAACTTATTGTCCCCGGCACTTTGTTTCTCGTTTCTTCCCATTTTTATTCTTGATTGTTTACATGTTTATAGTATTTCTGTTTAGATTAATATTCTCCTATATATTCCGTCTTCTACTTCATCAAATATTTTGTTATGACCTTCTCAAATCTGTAACATTCCATATTTAGACACGAATATTCCAACACCTTTTCCTGAACATTTGTCAACTCTTGTTTTCTTTTCTACACTCTTTTCAGAAGTACATCTCATAATGTTATTGTAAACTCATATTAAATGCAGTAAACAGATATACAAAGGAAACTTACAAAGAACTGCAAAATAAAATATAAAAGAGTGAAATTAAAGGTTGAATTTAATAATTTCCTAAATGATCTTGATGAAGATTTTCGGGGTGTAGGCCGTGGTCGTGAGCCTTGTAGTTTCCCGACGTTTCGCCAGAGACTGCGCCTGGCATCCTCAAGGGTTGCCTTGAGACTACTTCTCAGACCTATAAAGGATCAACTCCATCCTCAGCAGACAGCGGGCATATACAGGATACTATGCAGTTGTGGAAAAGTGTATATAGGCACCACGAAACGCAGCATCGCAACCAGACTTAAGGAGCATGAAAGATACAGTCGTCTTAAACAAATGGATAAGTCGGCAGTAGCAGAACACTATTTACTTGATGGCCACAGAGTACATTACCAGAATACAGATATATTATCTAACTGCACACACTATTTTACCCGTCTACAACGAGAAGCCATCGAAATATTCAAACATAAAAACAGTTTCAATAGAAAAGGAGAATCATTAAAAGTCAACAAAGTATGGATACTGGTTCTAAAAAACGCAAAATGTAAACCTCTACAAGTACAGTCGACTAGACTATCACTAGAGTTTATTTGAAGTGGAGTATGGTACCGGCCTTTTTAGGCCTTGACCCATTCTTGGTGTGCTTGCCTTTGAAGTCTGGGTTAAGTTGTGTGCTAGCTGTAGAGAGTATTCCTCCCTCTGCTTTTTCTGGTAGATGTACCTTCATTGATGTTCGGCATAAGTTTTTCGGTCTTAAAAGTTTATTTTCTTGAAGTTTTCAAATTTGTTGATCTATTTCCTTGAAGAAATTTGGGAATTTACAAAGGATAGCGTAGGTTGAAGGATTTGAGGGTTCTGAAGGATGGTAGTAAGAAGAATGAGAAGGGATTGGAATAAATTCTCCGGTTTAGGGTCTATGGAAGGCAGAGGAGGGAAATTTTCTTCAATGTTTCTTGGTGTTCTTGATGTTGTTTCAGGTTTCCTCAATGTTGGTGATTTGTTTCTTGTGCTTGTTGCCTCATTTTCAGGTATTTCTGGAACATGGGGCATTTTCTATGGCTTGCTGCGTGTTCTTCATTGCAGTTTGTACACTTGGCTGTTTTCTGAGTGCATTCAGATACTTTATGATTGCCTGAACACCTAACGCATTTTATTTCACGGAAGCAGAATTCTGCGATGTGGCCGAAACCCTGTCACTTGAAGCATTGAGTGCCTCGTGTTGGGTTTCTATATGGTTCCAGTCTTATGCGGATGCTGAATAATTCCTTGAGATCTTTTTATATTCTTTCCTTGAGGTCTTCGGTTTTGAGAAATGTGAGAATGTAAACTGGAAGTTCAATCTTCTTCTTTACACCATTTATGTTGACTTGCTTTTCAATGCTTCTGACTTATTTTAGAGGCAGCTTCCTATTTTGGATTTCATCACAAATTTCTGCAATTGTGATGCACGTTGAAAGCCCTTTCATCACTATTTTGAAAATAGGAGGTCTGCCGTAGCCGTGAGTTTAGAATTGTGTCTCTGTTTTCTTTAATTCCTTGTAGGCGCGCCTGTAGGCCGACTTTGTCGAGGTTCTGATAGTTAGTATCCCTTGGTTGTATTTCATGGATACGTCTTCTTTGTTTCCAGCCGTGATGGTTTCCAGCTTTAGTGGAGTCATGTCCTTAGTGTAGACCACTATGGGAGGTGGAGCTTCTTCCTTGTTGTCGTTGAGATGTTCAAACAGATTTCTTGTTTCTATTGGTGTCTTGTATTTACTGTAGTTTTGATTTTTCCTGGCAGTGCGACGTGCCGGCGGGTGAACGCATCTATCCCTGTCTTGCATTTCTGCGTTGTATTCTTCTTTCGACGACGTTCTAGTAGTTGCCCAGAGAATAGAATAGACTATCAAACAGCAATCTCAGTGGAACAATGGAGTCCCTACCGCTGACCAATCAGAAGGCAGATATAACGTACAGTTGACTAGACCATCAAACAGCAATCTCATTGGAGCAATGGAAGTCCCTAACGCTGACCAATCAGAAAGCAGACACAATTTACGAACATATCGCGGTGAACGTATAAATAGGACAGACAGCGGACAGAATTGAGTAAGACCCTATAATGTCAGGGACATTCGTCCCATACTTTAATCATCATCACAGAATTGCCAGTCTCAAGACAACCCTTGAGGATGCCAGGCGCAGTCTCTGGCGAAACGTTGGCCTACAGCCCGAAAATCTTCATCAAGATCATCATAGCAACTCCGGCCGTGGAAGTCTACGTGAATTTCCTAAATGCTTAGAAGTCTTCATTACTCCGACCTTCAATTGCCATTGCTTTTCTCTATTGGGAGACAGAACAATTTATTTAAGTGGACGATTATTAAATATTTTTAGAAGCAAGTTTTCGCACATTATCAACTGTTTCTGTGTATGTGTGTGCATGTGTATATGCATGCGAACGAGCGCCTATGTTCTTTGGCGAACAGGAATGTGCCAATATTCAATATGACATTGAACACGATATTAATGCTAGTTTCCTAAAACGTTTATCTTATTATTAATAGTTTAATTCTTAGTACCATTCAAAACGATTATATAATTTTAATTATTTACTTGGAAGACCAGGATAAAGTAAATAATCATAAATTAAATATAGGCCCCTATATTTTAGACTTCAAGAGCACAAATTTAATACCTGCAATATTTTGCCTCATTTCTTCAAATGAAGCAGTGAAGGTCGTGCATAATTATATCTTCACGTACAAAACACTGCAATGTAATAAATTATCATCACATTGCATGTTTCTCCTTATTACACTCGTATTATATTACGTAACAAAAATCTCGGGAAATTTCAAACGCCATTCTGCATAAAACAACAAAAATGTCGTCACAATTCCTAGAACGTTTCATATTTACAAGCACATTTAATAGCTAATAATTCAGCTACTGTATACACACTTACACCAATTAAACAGCAACTACGATAATGTTCAAAACGTACAGTTAAATTAATATAACAATTAATGTAAATAATTTTAATATTAACTTTATGCGATTGACTTAATGACACTCATAATTCAGTGTCCTTCATAAATCCTGTAATATGGACAGAACAGAAATATAATAGGGATTGTTATTTATATTTCCGCGCCGTAGCCGAGCGGTTAAGGTAGGAAGCCTTGGCGCAGAGCTACGGGACTTGCGCTGGTTCGAGTCTCCATGGGGGAAGAAATTTTCTCATGGTATTTCGGCCAGTATGGGACCGGTGCCCACCCAGCATCGTGAGGCAATTGGGTAGCTACAATAAGTAGCGGCTCCAGGTTGAGGAACCAGCTATAACGGCTGGGGGACTCGACATGCTAACCACATGTCACCCCTACACTGGCTGTTGATCATCTACCTCTGTGATTGACACATGTGGATGTGAAGAGCCAGCAGCCGGCTGGTAAAAGGGCAACCGCTGAAAAGTGGAAAGACCCTCAATCGGAAAATTTATATTTAACGAATATATCGCGATATAGTACTAAATCGAAACATTCTATATTTTATCCCGGTGTACCTTAAGCAAATAAAATCTATGAGTCAGAATTTAACACCAATTTCTAAGTTTCCTATAGAATTGACTATGGATGTAACAGAACTAGACATTCCTTCTAAAGACGAGTAATCTGGACCCTCATATTCAAAGACCGATCCAAGTTTTTCAGAACCAGAACCAAATATACTTTACTTTATTTCATAATGTGAACTAAACAATCAAGTCCGAGACCTCAATATTTCAAAAGTTGAAGTGGAATTATTAAGTTATCATCTGAAAGAGTGGAATTTACTACAAGACGATATGTCATATCGGCAACATCAGTAATCACTGTAATCACCGACACTTTTTTTTTCTGTTAGCAATGGGATTAATTATCTTTCACATAAATATGCTCTAATTTTCTGGGAAGTGTGAAACTTGACAACGACAAAGAACTTGTGTTGAAATCATATCAGCGTATGGGGTGTAATACGTTCTTGAAAATCCACTTTTTCATTTGCATTTGAACTTCCCCTATTTCTAACACGGATGCGGCAAGACATTTCACCTGGATATTTCTGTTGTGGAAAGAAGATATGCAGGAAAATTAATACACTACATGCTACCATACTATTGTTGGCAACCTCAAGGAAGACATTTCTAGTGGCAGTTACAAACGGAAGAATTTAAGAAAAAATTGAAAATGTGAGTAAAAAAGTGCCCCCCCCTTTTTGGACGATATTTCTTTCTAGAGCAGCCTTATATTTTTATATTTCAAGATTTGAATTCAGCAGCGTCTACAAATAATCATCCATTTTAGGGTTCAAACGAAAAAAAAATCGTTTAAATCTGTTTATTTGTGTAATTTATATCTTCTAATTATGTGCGACTTCAACATATTTTTCCCAGACATGCGTAAATTACAAGTTTACCAGGTTGTAATTATTACTATCGGTATATCAAATGCTCCTTATGATCGTATAGCTGCATTCTATTTCCTTATTTGTTGTTTAATGCCAAAGAGCTCACAAAAGTACACGTATATTCAAAATTATATTAAAAACTTGCTCATATTTCAGAACATACTAAGACTTATGTTTGTCCGATTTTTCTTTCGCAATTAATATAACCTCCTCTATACAATCTAGCTTCATCAAATACTTATATAATATTCCATAAAATGAACTGAATTTTTTCTAATAATAATGTTATATATTTATATAATCACATATTACAATACAGTGATCAAGAAAGAAGTAATATGTGAGGCAGAAACACTAACCATGAATTTCAAAGGCTAAATGGAGAAACTTGAGCTAAAGGAAAGGAAACTTTTAAGGAAAATCATAGGAGCAACATTTCAAGAAAATAAAATAATATATATCAAGAATGAAGCCCTCTGGAAAAAAAAATTGAAAAACTTTCAGACACCTACTATGCAAAAAAGGAGAATACATTTTTACTGTCATCTTCTCAGAATGAAATCTAACAGATTAACCAAACAAATCTTTGAATTTTTCCGTAACCGCAAAACAAAATCTAATTGGTTTAAAGTAACTGAAAAAGACCTAGTAAATTAAAGATTATATAAAATTCACTAATCGATCGAACAACTAAATTAATTATTCAAGATGAAAACTTAAGGTTCTAAGATAAATCTACACAAAAATCCAAACATATTAACTTGTTAGAAGAGAGGGAAAGAAGATCAGAAGGAATGAAAAAATAATGATCATTAAGAAAGGAACCTGGATAGATAGATGGAAAGCTCTGCGGCCATCACTTAAGTGTTGGCGGTGAGCGATCCATTTTGGTCCTCCTTAATAGGTAGAACCCCGGGTTCCTGTAAAATACATTAGCCCCGGTTTAAATTTTGAATTCAAATTTGATGTTAATTAGCAGAGTGAAGTCGGAAGCGGACCTTTTGGTGTTCTATTCCAGCATTTGCTCTTTGGATTGAGGGAAACCGCTTAAAACCTCAATCGGAATAGTCGATCACGCGGGATCTTGCCAAGTTTGTCTTTCGGATGATTCTACATTGGGAGGGCATCCAGGCTTCTCTCTATTTAAATATAATGTGCGTACATTTCAGATTATTACAATTATTCATACAATTATGGTAACGTGCATTTTTTAATTTTTTTACATCTTCAGTTGTTGTTGCTGTTCTATCTGCAGTTGTCATAAGAAAGGAATAACACACAGATACATTATTGATCCAACGTGCCCCAAAGAGGGTGAAACGAAATAAATAAATATGTGCAATATAACCATTTAGATTTAAATTTATAATTTATGATAATTAAGTCTTGTTGTAAAGTGCTCGAATAAAACAGAAATCAAGTTACGAATTTTAAAATATGTAAATATTCACTTAATGAAAATTCCAATATTTATGCAGCGACAATTCCGCTTGCACATGTTCGCACCGTCGTAAAGAGATCTGATTGCGTGCATAAAATCTATTTGTTTGACGCTTTTACCATTCGTCGCTAACAAGTTCAAGCCTCTCCCTTTATAAATAATTGTAGAATAATTCAAGAGTAAGGACCATTTTTTGCAATTCAATTTCAAGTGGCTATAAATTACAGTTCAGTGGTATTCTAATACCAGAATATTTTCATTCAAAAAGTAGTCTCAATATTTTTCAGTTATGCTATTCAATAACAGATTTTATAGAAGGGCGTGATAACTCCTTGCTGTGTTATTGCTTATAAACCTTTACATAAAAATGCAACACGTTTAATAACACTGAGCAACAAAAATAAACTTTTTTTTGGTCTCAGAAAGAAAAATATGTGATTCTGATAGTATGTTTTCTCCTGAATTCAAATATGATATCGGTTTTTCTGCATCACGCAAGGTTTCCGAGAGACAGGAATTTATAATTTCAAACACTTTAATATTTTCTACATTCGTAACTACACAATATTGAGACATTCGGACTCACCTAGAAAGTACGAAATGACGATTTTCTGATATATTTCTCCTGTGGAGCATCCCTCTTGATGGTCCAACAATAAACGACCAGCATATTAGGATTCCATTTGCCTTCATATATCTTTCAATAGCTGAAATCTCCTGAGTTAGCTCATTTGGTTTTATTTTAAAATGGATAAATGGACGAAAAAAATGTATTAAAAATAATTATTTAAATTCATTAATTGAAATTGAAATAAAAAACTGTGGGCGATGGAGAAATTCCGAATACATTTTGAAAACATGATAAAAAACTGCATTAAGTACAACTATTGGTACTCATGAGACAAAAATTATGTTGACCGTGTATCTTTGTTTTCTACATATGTCGAAATAATGGAAATAAGCAGAGGTTCTCCTGAAATTCATATCGTGTCAAACGGTTATCTAATGCATATATATAAATGGGCCAAGGAAAAACAGTTATGTACCATTTTCTTCTCTGTATGTCAATAGATTTTTTAGTAGCTATAGATGAGATTTAATGTCATTAATAAAAAAATGGAAACAGTTCTGCCGTTTTTAACTGAAAGCAGTGTTTATGGAAAATATATATGTTGCAAGAGTTAAATTTCTTATAGAGAAGCATGTGATGTACGAAGGCCACGTCCAAAAAAAAAATCTAGCCTTTTTAACTGCAAGGCACTAAAATTCAGCGCCAAAGCTCCCATTTAAACTATAGGCAAGTAATGTACGTACATGTGTTAATCAAAGAGATAGACGATCATTCTGCCAGTGAAGGGGTGACGTGGTCAGCATGTCGGGTTTACCAGCCGTTATAGCTGGTTTTCTCAACGTGGAACAGCTACTTATTGTAGCTACCCAAATTCCTCACGGTACTGGGTGCTAATTTAGAATACTATCACCATCATCATCAGTTACACTCCAACATAAATATAAACCCTATATTTTTATGATTATGGTCTAATACAATCTAAAACTAACAATGTCTAATATAGTATAGAGTGACGTTTTATTTATGGACGAATTTCGATCGCTAGGCGAACACTAGTACATACAAAACTCTTACTTTTCATATGCCGAGGGTAGTGTGTCACATATCTTTGTGGCATAGAACAGAAGTTTTTAATATTGCCTTCGAAGAAATTTGTGTCCTTGAATTTTCCGCAATCGGAAAATTCCAGTGCTCATTGAATCTAATCCAGGGTTTTTGGATTCTTAGCCGGTTGCGCTATCCCGTTACCGCCAACAAGTTCCTAAAATATTTTCCTATAAAATGTAATAGGATCAATCGTGGTAAACGAGTGATTATGTTCCTTGCTTCTGGTCCCGAGGATCGCGGGTTCAAACTCAGCCGGGGTCGATGGATTTTTTAGGATGGAAAAATTCAAGGAGCAAGTCCTCCGGGAGGGATTTAAGCAGTTGGTCCCGAGTTTGAAGATTTGTCAGGCTCGTAAAAGAACCTTAAGCCTGAATAAAGATGCATCTAAGCAAAATTTACTGACCTCCTTCATCCTAGTAGGCCTAATACCTTATTTGCCTACTAGATATCTCACTGGTTCGGTACATTGACCGCATACCTTTCGTGACATCGTTAGGGAAATAAGCGTAACTAAATTATTTAGCCAAGTAATTCCTAACAAAGAGATGCTAAGGCCCAACATTGGGTTGTTACTCCTTTGTAGATAGACAATTAAAATGTAATAAGATGTCCAACTGCATAAGAGTTAAGTCGTACAGGATTGTAGTTTCAGTAATATTTTCTTTGCCAACGTACTTGCAAGCCTAAATGGATTGAGGATTACAACTTTCAAACATGTAAAGAGCATAGAAAATACTAAAGAGTAAATTAAATACTATTAAAACAGACTATTAAAACAGTTTCGAAAATTGTTAAAATATGGATCCAATACTTTTTAGGGCGAAGAGCATAAAAATTATAAAATTGTAATATATATATATATATATATATATATATATATATATATATATATATATGTAGTCCACCGCTGTGGTCTCGAGGTAGCGTGCTGCCTTGTCACGCAGCGGGCCAGGGTTCGATCCCCGGTCGGGGCAGTTTTTCTGGGTGAGGTTTTTATCGGGGTTTTTCCTCACCTGTAAGACAAATGTCAGGAAAACATTAAGGCCCAAACGGTCCCCGAAATCATATGGCCACCATCATCATGCTTATCATTCCTTCACCGGTGTGGAAAGCAACGGGAAGCTACCACACCTACAATTCCCTAGTAAAGCTGCAAAGCTTAGCATGAACATGCTATGATATAAGTGAAGGACCTGCCCTCGGGCAGAATTACTATGGATGGAGATATATATTACATCATACTTAAAATAGTTTCGAAAATTGTTAAAAGTTGGATCCAATGCTTTTTAGGGTGAAGAGCATAAACATTATATATAATTATAAAATTATAGTATATAGCCTATATATAGGCCTATATATATAGCCTATTACATACTATTAAAACAGTTTCGAAAATTGTTAAAAGTTGAATCTAACGCTTTTTAGGGTGAAGTGAGCAGGTTGATTAAGTTACTGAGATATGTAAATTATAAATAGGCCTATGAAGAAAAGTAAATTCGTCTTGACATCTGATCATGATCCACTGTTTGAAAACTTGTGCTGCAGGCATTTCCTTATATTGTTACAAAGAGTGATGAGATGCTAACCGTAATTCATCGTGTTGTGGCCTTGCCGCCCGTTATGGACAATGGTACAGCAGGTGTTTCCACAGAGGTCCGTCTCCTCCCTTTTTCAGTACTTGCTCCAATTAATGTATACTTCCATAACACATTTGCTAGCAATCCACGACAACATATCAAGAATTAAAAATAATTGTTCAGGAACGAATCAGAGAGTATCTGAAGCCAATAATCGTGGTTACGTCACTAGAGAGATCTAGGGCATCAGGAAGATTAACGACAACGCAGTTATGCGATATTTAGATATTTTAAGAATAAAACTAAGTAGCAAAAATGGAATTTGATTTCAATATAATATTCCTTAGGTAGTTACCCCATTTTCAACATTCGAGAACTGCATTATCAAAATGTCAGATTTCAGCTGTAACAATACAATAATACATCATCTACGTAAAATTGTCTGTCGAAGTAGTGCGTAAATTAAAAACAAGCCACAATTAACGTCATCTATCCGCCCAGCGCGGAACCCGAAGCACGTAAAGTGCAGTGGATGGCATTAGAAAACACACACACACACACACATTGTCTGTACTAATTGCGAGCTAAGTTCCAGCTGTAATGTAAAACAAAACAGACGTAAGACCACTTTCATTGGTTGAAAAAAAGGTTTTACCTTTAAGCGTGTAAGAAAACATATTTCGCTAACATTCTAAATAAACAAAATAAAAATATAGGCCTATAGGCTATTATCTAGCACGTGTCTATGTACGTTATATGAGAAAATCTTTATTTATATATAGGCCTAAATTACAATTTTAAGAGATTAAATAAGCTCTTACGCAAGAGTAATGAAGAATCGGCCTACATTGGAATTTCAGTAGTTTCAAAATAGCTGTTTCTGTAGAATTTGTAAAGCATTGGAAAGGAAAGCATTTGAAATGCGGAGAGAAATAAATAATTTTTAACGTTTTCAAATAGTGTAGTGAAACATACCCCACATTAGCGTTTGAGGATTTGGTGAAAATAACAGCATAATATATAGGCGTGTCGGCATGAAGAATAAATTCTGGTCGTAATGAAATTATAAATGAAGTATACCTATAGACATCATGGAAAAAGCGTAATCATCTGAGTATGTAGGCCATATGTATATCCACCGCTATGGTCTCGAGGTAGCGTGCTGCCTTGTCACGCAGCGGGCCCGGGTTCGATCCCCGGAGGGTCAGTTTTTCTGGGTGAGGTTTTTATCGGGGTTTTTCCTCACCTGTAAGGCAAATGTCAGGAAAACTTTAAGGCCCAAACGGTCCCCGAAAACATATGGCCATCATCATCATCCTTATTATTATTATCATCATCATCATCCTTCACCGGCGTGGAAAGCAACGGGAAGCTACCACACCTACAATTTCCTAGTAAAGCTGCAAGCATAGCATGAAAATGCTATGATTGCAGTGAAGGACCTGCCTTCGGGCAGAGTTACTATGGATGTGTGTGTGTGTGTGTGTGTGTATATATAGGCCTATATATATAGGCCTATACACACACACACATCCATCCATAGTAATTCTGCCCGAAGGCAGGTCCTTCACTGCAATCATAGCATTTTTTCATGCTATGCTTGCAGCTTTACTAGGGAATAGTAGGTGTGGTAGCTTATATATATATATATATATATATATATATATATATATATATATATAAGTTATATATATATTGAGAATACTACATGTATAAGAAAATTGTATGTTTGTCTTGGAATTCTTGGGTAGCTCAGTTGGTTAGAGCGCTAAAGGTACAGACTTTAGAGACTCGAGTTCAAATCCCGACTCAAGCATTCCTTTTTCTTTTCATATCATATATATATATATAAGCTATATATTGTCATAAATAAATGAGAAATGGAGGAAGTGCCTAATTATTGGTACCATCGTATCCTGTATTCAGTATTATTTCCCTTAAAATACGACCGTTGCTTAAGAACATTTCTATCGTTGACAGTTCCCTACACAATTTAGTCATATGGCGGTTCCCCCAATATGGAAAATTGTTTACTATACAACTGGAACTTAACTCGGAATTAGTAGTAGGCCTAATAGTAGTAGTAGTAGGACTTTATTAGACAAAAAGTAAGATATTTACAATATTATTTACAAATATGGGTCGCACGGGAAGCCGTACGTGCTGTTGACAGTCCGTTACAATAAAGTAATAATTGCCACTAGTGTGAAGAAAAATAAACAACAAAAGAAAGCAATAACATTACAATTACATAAAGAAAACGCAATAATATTACAATTGAATAATAACACAATAGCACGGAATTAGTATAACACATATGTTCCTCTCGACTAATAAAAATAAATCGTCACAGTTTAAAACTATTGATAAAATGTGGTATGATCTTGTAGAAATCACAAACATTTACTGGGCATTGGTCAGTTCGACCGGAATAGTGTCCATTAATTTACACTGGATGTAAGTTATTTCGGGCTTAAGGTTCTTTTACTTGCCTTAAATCTATGAAATGATACACATGGCTTTATCATCCTGCCGAAGGAACCCATATTTTTTATTATATCCAATAGACCTAGGCCTATATGATAAACTGTTTTATCTTACGGTACAAGGGTTATAATTGAAAATATCTACTTTAAAAACAAAAGTTTTAGATTTTCGAGGGTATGAGCCACTAAGAGTAAAAATCCAATTAGAAAATAAAATAATAGAACATGTGAGCAATTTTAATTACCTGGGATACAATGTCTCATATAGAAAAAGTGAAGACATTGAAAACAAAATAAATGAATTACATTATATGCGTGGCGCCATAAAAGATGTCTCAAAGGAACTAGAAAGGAGACGCTTTTAAAATTTTATAAAACAATGGGGGTTCCAACAATACTATATGGAACGGAACACTGGGTCCTAACCAAAAACCAGGAACGAAGAATAGAAACGTCAGAAATGAGGTTTCTGAGGAGTGTGGCTGGCTATACAATAACAGATCGAAAACGAAATGAAAATATACGAAATAAACGAAATATATGCTAACTATTTGATAGAATTGCACAATATAGAGACGCATGGATGGACCACATCAATAGAATGGATGACAAAAGAATTCCAAAATAGATCCTTCATTACAAACCACTAGGACGAAGAAATGTTGGAAGACCCAGTGAAAGATGGAGAGACCAATTCTAGCATGAGATCGGAACAGACCTTAAGGTCTAATCCTTGATGCTAATGATGTTGAATTCTGTAACATTATGAAGAAATGTAACAAAACAGTAGAACAAATACAATTACATAAGAATACTATAACAAAGAGGAATAGAGTAAAATTAAATTATAGTTGTGAATAAACTCTATTTACAAAAGAAATGAAGTAATAACATTGTTCTTTGTTGAGAATAGGATGAAGATGACTGAATAATTCTTTTCATTAAAATTCAAATATGATTCAAGTTTGTAACGTTCAAACCACAGCATTGGACAATTAAATAAAACATGTTTGCTGTTTGAATTTCTTCTCCACATATACAAGTTGTATTTGATATTTTAAATTTATATAAATATGCCTGAAATGTTCCATGTCCGGTTAAAAATTTGAGTTAATGTGAAACCGGGAACCATATTTGGGAATTTAAGTCTGTCGTAGATTGTTGGGAAAAATAATTCCCGAGTTCAGGAACCCATACTCGGGATTTGTATGCCCCTAAAACTCAAACGACCACGACTGGGTTTGAACTTTCGAATTCCGGAACCAGAGGCAAGCATGATAATCACTTATCTACCAGGACCGACCCCTAAACTGGACATTAAAAATTAAGTATTATAACCCTGGCCACTGAGTTAATTAAATGGCCGTGGTATAATGACCATGCAAATGTAGCATATTCATTAGACTCCAAATCGGAGGCCGCAACCAATGGTTAAATGAAATAAGTACCGTTTCAAATTAATGAATTTAAATCTAATAATTAAGTAAAACATTTTTAATGTGTTTATGGGACGACAATGACCCTACGGTTAAAAAGACAAAGAAATATGCTGAAGAACAGTTCGCTGAAAGAATGGTGAACGGAATGAAACTTGGAGCGGAAAATTGCAGAAGATAAACAACATAAACTGGTCATGTAAAACTATGCACATACATGATGCAAATTTGTTATGGCTAATCTAATTAACCAACGAACCTTGTGGAGTATGGATTGCCGGTATGTACGTAGCATTTAATATCTATACATCCGTAAGGAAAGAAAAAATGTAGTCCATAAAATAAGCATAAAGAAGTGTCCATAAAAAATCAGTCTTCTATCTACTTCATCACCTTCATCTTCGTCACGATTTAGGTCTATTTACTAGCCTGTTCCGGCTCCAAAATGCTGCTGTTTCCATCTTTTCTTTAGTCTTCCCAAACTTCTTCTTCCTCATGGTGAATAGTGGTATGTGCTTTTGGTATTCTATTCTCAGTAATCCTTGCTAAGTGTTCTTTCCAGTTTGTTCTATGTAGGGTCTTCTATAAAATGGGAAAACAATCAGTGCCCACATACATTTTGAATAGTTCTAATTTTGAAGTCTGATGCATATGTATGATTTAAATGTTGATCATCTTGGTTTTTATCAATAAATAACTTATATTATATTGCGACTTATATTTTACAGCTATCTGACTACACTGCTGTTTAGGCAACCGTTGTGTTTAATCGCGTTGTTTAAATTTGAACACGTATCAAGTGAAAGCATAAACGCAGTTCATCAGAGTAGACCAAAGAAAATAAAATCTAAATATGAAACATAGCTTCCGGCTTAATTTCAAAATTGGAATGCAGGTTTAATCTTTTTTTTTTTTTAAGTTCTCTGAGAGATTTAACCCCGTGACCTGGTGCTGAAAAAGACAAAAACATGAAACGAAAATGGAAACTTGATTTACTTCAATCCTCAATACTAGATTCCAAACCAAAATACGCCTACTTAGGGAGGCGTTGTACCTTTGTCGCCATATGTTGATGTCATCTGAATAAACATGTAAACAAACCTGTCGGGTCACCGAACTGCCGAAACCAATTCAGTAAGTGTGTCACTACAAGTAAACAACATGCGCTAATTCCCACAGGGTTCTCCAGTATCGTTGGTTTTATTACTTATAAGACATCCAGATTTTATCCTCAGAAAAAAATCCAAGTTTGTCGTAATGACATTCCTCATCTTTATAGTTTTCACTATTTAAGCATATTCCATGCAAACTGCACAACTAAAGTGTTAGCAAAAACTGCCACAAACATAAATGTGATTTCTGAAGAGAATAAAATAAACCTGTAAGGATTTTTAACGAACCCTAGAAAGCTGACCATGAAACTCTACACTCTCTCTTGCCAGAACATTAAATTTCCTTCCGCCCATTGCTTCATTTGGAAAAATATTCGAGAAAGTCACTTTTATAGGAGCTTCTATAAAGAAAGATACTGGATATCGGTATGTGAAAACTTTTGCTTAACGACAGGCGGCTTGAAATAAATGTTAACAACAAATAATTATTTACAGATTATTCCAGCAATATTGCTATATTAAATTATAAGGAAATACGCAGACTTAAAAAATTCCCCAACAAAAACACTGTTTCCGTCCTTTGCCCGAGATATAATCTATAGTATTCTCAAAAAAGTTGAAGAATTATCTAATAAAATGTAACTTATAGGCCCTACACCTCACTAATTGTATTCCTTTAGTAGCCCTAATTAATAGTTTGTTTAATTTTAATTTCAACAAATAAGATTGAGATTTAACAATATTTTAAACTAAAAATTATGTATAACCGGTAGATTAGTACATACGTTTTATTTATTTTTTAAAATTTTTAACATCTTATTAAATACGGATTACTACGCTACTGTTGGCCCGTCATTTACAAAAATGTTTATAATTGAAATATTATAGGCTATACGCGTTGACGGGCGGCTTTCTTTTTTTCTCTGCTAATACTATTTGTGATATTATTAAAAATTAATCTCAAAAGAAACCGTTAATCGAGGCTGGTTGATAGCACTGAGCAATAAAAAATATTTTTTTTTGTCTCAGAAAGAAAAATATGTGATTCTGATAGAACTTTTTCTCCTGATTTTAAATATATCGGTTTTTCTCCATCACGCAAGGTTTCCGAGAGACGCAAACACTTGAATATTTTCTACATTCGTAACTTCACAATATTCCAACTTTCGGACTCGTCTAGAAAGTAAGAAATGACGATTTTCTGCTATATTTCGCCTGTGAAGCATCCCTCTTGATGGTCCAACAATAACAGCCAGCATATTAGGATTCCATTTGCCTTGATATCTCTTTTCCATAGCTGAAATCTCCTGATGAAAGTGTTCCCCGTGCTCATCGCTCATTGCGCCAAGATTTTCCGGGAAGAAATCTAAGTTTATTAAAATAATAATTATTTAAATTCATTAATTGAAATTGAAATAAAAAAAACTGTGGGTGATAGAGAAATACCGAATACATATTTGAAAACACGATAAAAACTGCATTAAGTACAACTATTAGTACTCATGAGACAAAAATCATGTTGACCAGTGTAGTCAATTGGGCGGCGACTTCTATAATTTTGACCGTCAGCGCAATTAGCGTTTAGATTTTATTATTGTAATTAATTTTATTATCATTTTCTATATTAAAATTATTACTCTCATTACTTTAATTATATACAATTATTTTCGTTTGTATTTAATAGTATTTTTTTTACATTCCATTAATGCAGTTTAACCTCTCGTCTTATAGGTATTCTTACGTGCCACATGCACCCGGGCCTTATAGTGGCACAACCAGTCAGGAGAGGGATTTTTAACTATGGGTCACACATATAATTTTTTGACCACAAAAGAACATGGAGGATAGTATTTAATATCTTCTCCTTCTTCCTTTCATGTGATAGACCTAGCGGTCTGTTACGGTCTAGGTCCAACGTTTGAAGGGTCTGCCCAATGATCTCTTGCCTGGTGGCTGGTAATTTAAGATTTAACGTGGTATTCTTGTTCTGCTCATTCTTCTTACGTGAGATTTCTAGTTGTTTCTGGTATTTTTGTACATATTCCATGACTGAATCTATTTGTAATTCTTTGAGAATCTCAGATTCTTTTTATGATCTGTTCTTGAGTAACCTGCAGTAGGCCTACGTCTCATAAATTTCATTTCTGCCGCAGTTAGTCTTTCTTCATCTACGCTGCGAATTGTCCAGGCCTCACTGCCGTAACATAATATGGGTCTGGCCAGAGTTTTATAAATTCTAGTTCGTGTTTGGCTTGAAAATATTATTTATAATTCCTGTTACTCTGTTAAATTTTATAATTTTTTGACTAAAATATTCTTCCTCTTCATGTAACTTGGTATGCGAGAAAGTTAAATGTGTTAGCTTGTTCTAATATTTTATTAACAATAATTTTACTGCGAACAGGGTCTTTTCCCAGAAGGCCATGGCTTTCGATTTTTCTGTTGATATTTCCATGTAGTAGTTTATTGCAATTTGGTGAAAAGAGTGGACTGAACGTTGTAGTATTTAATATAATGTATGTATATACCCCCTACTTCCCTGTGTGGGGATTAGGGTGCTCCCCAGTGGCAGTGTTATAACCAAGCTAATTTAGTTACGCTTATTTACCCATAGATGTCAATGAATGGTATGGGGTCGGCGTATTGTCTCAGTGAGACACTTAGTGAGTAACAAGGTATTACTTGGATGGGTAACGGCAAATTTTGTACAGAATCCTCTTTATTCAGCTTTGCGGTTCTTTTAAGAGACAAAAAATCATCAGTCTCGGTACCCACGGCTTATTTAGTATCATACTTTTTTTAATGCCCCAGGTTTGTCCTTTTTTGACATTTCTGGAGTTCTCTCCTGGCATTGGCGAAATTGTAACCCACTTCTAAGGTTGGGGCACATGAAAGGCGGGGTTACGTTGCCCCGATGATATGATGGGTGATGATGATGCTAGTAGTGCACCAGGAGAGTCCTTAATCTAAGATAAATATAAATGATGATGATTGCGATAGCCATATGATATTCGGGGATCGTTTGGGCCTTGACGTTTTCTGACATTTGTCTTACAGGTGAGGGAAACCCCCGATAAAAACCTTACCCAGGAAACTGTCCCAACCGGGGATCTTACCCGGGCCCGCTGCGTGACAAGGCAGCACGCTACCTCGAGACCACAGTAGTGGATATATCATAATAATTGTATTCCAATTTAACATACGTACATATGTTTGCCCTGGTTGAATAGAAGGAAAGGCCACACTGCCTTAACTCCACCAGTATAAATAAACAAATAAAATTACTGATACTTTTAACAATTAATTTAATGTAAAGTATTTGAAATTTTAAAAAAGTCACTATTAATTTTATAACCTGCTGTAGCTATTATAACCTGCTGTAGCTATTATAACCTGCTGTAGCTATTATAACCTGCTGTAGCTATTATAACCTGCTGTAGCTATTATAATTTGTTGTAACTTTATATTAGAGAAACGTACACTAAAGCGAAGTCATAGAAGTCCCCTGATACACACGGCACAGGCATAAACATTAATTAAATTCCTCATTAAATAGTGATCGACTCTGTGGCGTAACGGTTAGCATGCCTGTCTTACATCTGAGATCCCAATTTTGATTACCGGCTGTCATTATTTTTTTAGCAATGGGTATAAAAAATAGCAATGGATATAAACCAAACTATTATTCTACCAGTTATATTATATGGGTGCGAAACATGGACTCTTACTCTAAGGGTGGAAAGGTGATTGCGAGTATTTGAGAATAAAGTTCTTAGGAAAAAATTTTGGACAGACAGGTGAATGGAGAAGACTGCATAACAATGAACTACATGGTCTTTATAGGAAGCCATATATAATAAGAACAGTTAAGTCTCGTAGACTGCGATGGACAGGACATGTTGCACGTATGGGGAATGGAAGACGTGCACGGAAGTTTCTTGTAGGAAAACCAGAGGGAAAACGCCCAGTTGGTAGACCAAGAATGAGGTGAAAGAATAACATTAACTATGATTTGAGGGAAGTAGATTATACAAGGAATGATTGGATAGCATTAGCTCAGGATAGGCATGTATGGAGAGATTATATCCGTGCGGCCATGAATCTACGGGTTCGATAGTGCCAGTGAGTGAGTAATGGCTATAAAACAGGTCCACTGAAGCCTCATGAGGAAAACATTAGCTAGGCCTACTTGAAATAAGTAGCGAAATCCGATTGAGAATACTGAAACTGAGGTTGAAAGGCTGCATGACTCTAAATCAGGTGACTGGCTGCAACTCTCTTATGTTTTGTCAGTCGGTTTTCTCCATTCGGTGATGTCTTGTCACGTATTTAAGTTTTTATTAAATAATAATAATATTCTCTGAAGTAAAAATATTCATCTTAAATTCATTTAGATTGTAAAGCTGGAAGTCAAAAGATAGGCAAGTTTTGCCTCTTATTTCCTATTTATAATAAATTCGTGAGACAGAACTCACGACTTAGCTTCCTTCCGAAACATTTTTTTTCGTGGTTTTCATCAGAGAAATGTTTGGCTAGAATTTCATTACCACCATTCATTTCATTATTAATCGTCATTTCACGACTTTTTTTTTTTAGTCTGAAAAATAAATCTAGAAACATTGAAATCGCTATAATCTATTCCTAGGTTCCAATAGGCGAATTCAAATAAATATCCTAATTAATGAAATAATTTCCTAAATCAAATCCCAATCTTATTACTGATGTTTTCCTTATTCAATATTTTAAATTTAGTGGCCAGTATACTATTTATACCGATATGCAGACTGCGAAGTTTTTTTTCTGGGTTGGTAGACGTGTTTTATTTCATATCCATCCTGGAGTTATTTGACACTTCTGTTAATGACGGCCTCTCCATTCCCTCCACGAACTATTTCTTAGTACAAGTAATAGTGAATATCATTACATTAAAACAAAATCCGGCTGCCGATAGGGTTACCCATGCCGGACTGGTCGAATGTGATAAGCCAGACGAAAGAAAATACATTGGTCGAAAGACTGACGTTCTTCTTCGGCATTCCCTCACATATAGGTTTGCCGTCTTCAGTTTCCATTTATTTCTATCATTCCAAACTGCTTCTTCCAAATTTTACTGAAGCACGTAGCGGTATACTTCTTTCCAGGGCCAGCATGACGTGTAACCCCCAGACATGGAGGACCTGTTTTTTTTTTTGGGGGGGGGGGTTGCTCCCTTAGACGACAGCTCTCAGTTTTAAAGCGCTGAGGACTAGCCTTTCGTCCTACGCTGTTAGCTACACTCTATTACGATTGCAGTCAGGGAGCATGACGAGAACGTAGGATTATGACTTGTTGGCAGAGCTGCTAAAAGAGTCGCTGTGGCATTACTCTAGATTTATTAAGATATATATAGTCGGAATGTGTATCCTTCTCGAGGCCGTACCCCATGACGATCCTTCACCGTAAAAATACAAGCGTCAAGAAACACGGACATAGGTTCCACTGGAGTAAATTTTTCTGGAAGATTCTTATAGGAAAACCCAGAGGAGAAACGTCCAGTCGGTAGACCAAGAATGAGGTGAAAGAACAACAATCATGATTTGAGGGAAGTAGATTATACAGGGAATGATTGGAAAATAATGGCTCAGGATACGGATGTATGGAGAGATTTTGTCCGTGCGGCCATGAATCTACGGGTTCGATAGTGTCAGTGAGTTAGATAGTTCAAACAAATCCGAAAACTAATATCCTTGCAGTTTATATGACCTTAGAATTAAGATAATCGCTGTGCTTTGTAGTCTGAAAAGTGCAGCATATGTGACACAAGCACCTGAATAGCCATCTTAGAAGAATATTAGCTTGTTTCTTGTTTATACTATACGTGGGCGGGTATTGTCATGTTGAAACTCTGTAACTATTTGCCCTTTCCCTAGTAGCTTGTTTTGAATGACATGAAGTCATGTCTTGAGAATTGCGACATGGTGCTGTTGATAGTAATACACTACGTATAACATAAACGAACATAATGCAGTATTCCTAACAATAAATAACAGTTTAAAAAACTAAAACAACACGCTTTATTAGAAAACCGAACTAAAAAATGAAAAATAATTTTAATTTCCAACGCGCTTGGGATAAAATTAAAGTCATCAACAAAAAAAATCATCTCCAACACATCTAGAATAAAACTAAAGTTATCTACAAAAAATTAATTTTACCATCAAAAGCGTGAGGTGCTCTATATCAATCAATATATTTGATAATAAACAGATATTGGTAAAAGTAAAGTCTCTAAGAAGAAAACGTAAAAACCCATAAAAAAAACACACCACGCTTTTGATGGTAAAATTATTTTCTTTTTGTAGATAACTCTAGTTTTATTCTAAATGTGTTGGAGATGATTTTTTTGTTGACCACTTTAATTTTATCCCAAGCGTGTTGGAAACTAAAATTATTTTCATTTTTTAGTTCGGTTTTCTAATAAAGCGTGTCGTTTTAGTTTTTTAAAACTATTATTTATTTTTTAGTTTTAATATTTTACAGAATAAGATAAAAATGTAAATATCTTTAAATTCGATACTATTGTAGTATGAGCTAAAAGTAAAACTCTTCTAAAAAAATCCTCCCAGCCGGATTTGAACCAGCGACGTATGGATTACTGAAATTATATACCACTAAGGGCCGGTTGTACGAACTTCAGGTTAACTCCCAAGTTAGTCATCTGACGCTTAAGGCTAGCAGGAGTACAACGTCAATATGCGTTGTACCACCTGCTTTTAACCGCCAGTTGCGTATACCGGTTTTAACTTAACTTTTCAGTTATGTTGGTAATGAATTCCAATTTCCCTCCGTATTATGTTGGCTGAATTGGGTATCCGCGCATCATCTTTCTTATGTTTTCTTATTTCCCATAGCAAAAATTCGTCTGCTTTCATTATTTATCCATACTACATCAATGTTTTCAATTCTGATATAATTAATTTTATACTATATTATAGTTTATTTTCAATATTATAAATTAGTGTATATGTACGTAGTTTTAAATAAATTGGGTTAGTTTCCATTTTCGTGTTATTCATTTTAATATTATTTTTATTTCTTTGAAGTTTGTTTAATATTATAACAATTCAATGTAATTAGGCCTACACGTAGTAATAGTTTTGTGAAATATATGTACGGTATAATTCACGCACACACCAAAATTTAAAAAGTCTTAAATAAATTGGGTTGGTTTCCATTTTCGTGCTATTCATTTTAATATTATTTTTATTTCTTTGAAGTTTGTTTAATATTATAACAATTCAATGTAATTAGGCCTACACGTAGTAATAGTTTTGTGAAATATATGTACGGTATAATACACGCACACACCAAAATTAAAAAAGTAATGCGATGTTTAATTATATGAAATTCAAACTTTCTCATATTTGTTATAAATAGAGAGAGGAATTTTATAAAATTTCATGTTTTAAACTATTTGTCAGAGAGCGCTGAGGTTAAGTATCTTTACATTTTATGATATGCAGAATCAAATAAGACCAACAAAAAACTTCATATTTCATAATATTTTAAACAAAATGTTCATATTTTAGTGAAAATTTCATACTCCTCCATATTTTTCAACTTTCAAATTCCGATATTTTTTTTTCAATAAAAGTTCTAGGAATTCATTAAAATATTTTTGAAATGAATGTATTTGTGTAATTTTTGACAATGTAATGTGGTAGACAAGTGAAAATTTATCAGTATCTTTATAAAAGCAAATAATTGGATGATGAGTCACAGAGTGTCAAGTTCGATGGAGTTTTTTGTCCCCCAGAACAAGATCATGAGCCTAAATGAATAAGTAGAATAACAATATTGGAATTTTCTGTAGTCAGGTAGCTGTCAGTTCGTTCTTGCTACCTGAGGACAGTCTTTACTCTGTGAACAGATTACAGAATTGAAATGTAAGAAACTTGAAGCAGTGCTTTGTGAAATTAGTAACGTTGATGTAGGTTAGGCCAGCATTTTTCTCACTTACATCAAAGTATCAAATATAGCATGATACGAGTATCCTCCCATAACATCATGTGATGTTGAGCATAATTTTTCATTCTGCAAAACAATTCTGACAGATAGGCTGTATAGTTTACTATCACAAAATATTAAAAAAAAATCCTATCTATGTGTTATGAACAAAATTAATAATTGACAATTTGATTGTTCATAGCACAAGTAGACCAAGACTAGACACTATGCAAGACCTATTTCATATATACAAAAAAACTAACGTTAAAATAATTCTAACTACATTTCACCATGTTTATAGTTCAATATTAAATGTAACTGTAATTGCAAAGAGTTCTGAAACAATCCCTAGATTCAATTATGGACTAATAACTTTTAACATCTTGTCTCTCCAAATATGACATACTGGAATGGTTTACTTGTATTCTAAATCGTCCAATTTAATGTTATTGTTACATTTGCATCTACATGAATTTAATATCTTCATGCAATGTAAAGATAGCAATAACCCAAACTATACCGGTACCTACTCTAAACTTTGTCAGTGCTATATTTCATGGAAACTTGTTAGTTTGGGTTGCAATGTTTTGTTTCTTGCATATGTTTAAATTTCATAATTAAAAATCATTCAATACATTAATTAATTGTATTATATATAAACTCTCAGATTTGATTTATGAAATAATTCCACTACAGTCTTGGGAGGCCTTTGGGGTAGTGGCATGTTGAATTTTCCATCTTTCTAGACAAAAGGCACTAGATGTCTGCCGGGTTGTCAGATCTGCCTGATGGCTACATTTGTGCCCAGAACATGCATATAGTACTCACTTCCATTAGGATCTGAGTCGATCCCAGGTCTACAATGCCATCAGAAGGTCTGGTCCAGCTAAAAATCTTGACCATATCAAGACTCGAACTCACGACTTCCCTGTTTGTACCACGTTTCCTTATACAACTACGCTATGGTATGATCCATTAAAATTGTTTCAGATCATGAATATGATATTTTATATTGGGTCAAAAATAATGAAAAATTATAATCAAAATACAGTGAACATTTTGATTTCTTGTGCTATAAATAAGTTCTGTTTGTGCTGTATGTACACTTATAAGTCGTAGTGCGTCTATGCATATAAATATATGTAAAAAGTTTAGAAAATAGTAGCTTCATTATATTTTTGTGTCATAATTTTCATATTTTGTCTTTATGATTTCATATTTTCTTATAATTTTCTTCATATAATTCCTCGCTCTAGCTATAAATAGCTATTATAAGTACCAAGATTTGTTTTTTGATTAACTGAATTTTTAATTTAAGATAGTCATCAGATGACTGAAGGCAAGTAAATTGTCTTATGTTATATATAAACCTATTTGGTTATTTTGTTATTTTTTTTCTATGTAATCTATGTCTATTTTGTTGGAAATTGACCAATTATAAGAATCTCAATTTCTTTTTTTACATGTAGGCACACTAGAAATAAACTGCATAAAAATAGCCCAGTGTGAATTTCTGTTAATTTTAAGTTAGTATGTTTTTTTGTATTATTGCATTTTTTCCAAAATGAAGTTGCTTTATTAAATTTTTGTCCATTCTGTGTTGAGATCTCTTTACTGTATTATAATATAGTGAAATTTCTGCATACAACTACTCTTTGAAACCAATCACAATTACTTGGAAAGGATTATTCCTATGACTATATATTCTGATCCTCTGTAAGATGACTCTCTCTCTCTCTCCCAACCAACGCCGATGCTTTTGATAAGTTTATAAATGTCTTACTGCCTGTATTTGCTCATATTATGTAATAAACCTAATGAAGGCTATATTCTTGTCACTGTGTGCCAGAGGGGTAGAATAGTAGTTATTTAAATCCTGTATCCCATTGAAATCTAATAATACAACAATTGAGAATAAAAATATTAACATTTTTT
The DNA here is from genome assembly GCA_030220185.1 of Diploptera punctata. Taxonomy (NCBI): domain Eukaryota; kingdom Metazoa; phylum Arthropoda; class Insecta; order Blattodea; family Blaberidae; genus Diploptera; species Diploptera punctata. The sequence goes on along the minus strand of JASPKZ010006826.1, from coordinate 506,750 downwards.
TTTCCTATTTAGGCAACTATGCAAGACATTTGGTTTGTAAATTCAGAATCTTTCTATGATAGCTATTGATATATGAGTTTAGTCTTCAATTTGTACATATTTAAATGATAGTTAAATTAGTAACAGCAACCTCTGCTCAAATAAATTATCTTACCTGAACTCAGTAGTATTAATGTGCTTGCAATAAATTATATTCAGATGTTGATATTTTCTTCACATCAATTTCTTTAGCATAGTTAATTTTTTTCCATAAAATGGGGAGCTGGGCCATTGTTATAATCCTCAACCTGGAGGACCAGATGATTTTTGTTCAAGGTTTCCTTCCTCTAGGCTTTGACGAACCAACATATCCTTACAAGGCAGCAGTTGCCGTATCCTAGCAAGGAGCTGTCACAAAGTACTATCATCCAGGCCAGAATGAACCCTGGTTTTTTAAAGAGGTGTTATTCCTCCATCACTCCCCATTTCTCCTGGCTTGTGACAGGCAGAGTCTAGGTTGGCTGGAAATCCCTATACTATATTGGGCATTAAGCAGAGAGCAAGCACATAAACTATAGGCGACAGATGCAATTTTGGAGGAGGATTTCTAGAAATTCAAAAAGAGACAAAATTAGAAATGCTAAAATCACAGAAGTAATGGATGTTCAAAAAGACATTCCACAAGTTATTGAAGAAGACTGAAATGGTTTGGTCACAAAGAGAATGTCAGATGACAGGATCCTATGATGATATTAAATCTTGAAGCGGAGGGCAACAGAAGAAAAGGGAGATCAAAAGAAAGTGAATTCAAGGAGTGCATAATAGGAGTATAGTGTCGAGAGGATAACAGAGTGTGATGCAGAGAATAGGGATTTATGGAGGAGTAAAATTTACAATGGGTTGTAGAAAAACTACTGTATTATAAAGAAATTCCTAATAAAGAAGAAGAATGTTAACATTTTCCAATTATGGTGTAAAGGTCCAGATTGTATTCAGGATGAGGAGATATCCCCTATTAGAAGACTGCTTTTAAAGTAAATTTTTGATGGTCGACTTAAAGACCACCACTATACGTTTTTTCATTTGTATTTTATGATTGATTTCTTTCACAATTTGAACTAACATAATGCAGATAAAACAAATTTGAACGTTTATATGTTTTTAACATAATTATATCATCTCAAATTTTCTATCATATTTTTGACAAATTTGTTATTGATAGAAACTGTAGTCCTTTGTGAAACAACCAATCATAAGACAGTAGATTTCAGATTTTCTTTAGGGACAACCTTCTGAGGAGTAATTTATTGGTACTAGTTATGTACATTTAATAAAAATATATTACTCATACATTACTTTATTATAAAAAATTATACAATGGATATTCAACATGCTTATATTATACACAATAAAAGTAAACATCACCTACGTAAAATAAAAATAGACCACATTAAACTATTTTTCTACATAATATAATGAAACCCAAAGCATGAAAGGTGCACCAGGTGGCTTTGGAACACACACATATATTATACAGATCTTCTCTTCTCTATTGTAATTTAACCTCATATCTTATAGGTTGGGAGAGAGAGAGACTTTGGATCACACATGGTTACTGAGGACCTCCAATCCAGGACCTGCCCCAAGACAACACAAATATTTAAGACAAGATGCACAATTCACTCACATTCATACTAAACCTGGCAAATATGATGATCACAGATTGTTTAGGCCTTAAAGTTTCCTAACATTTGTCGTACGGGTTCAGAGAAACCATCAATAAAACCATCATCCAGGAAATCTGTCATGACTGGGGATCAAACTCAGGCCCTCTGCAAACAAAAACAGTGATGCTAGCCCGAGACCATAGCCGTGGTGTATATTACAAATAAAACTTTAAATAAACACTTTCTTTGCAGATGTATAAATACATTTCAGATAATTTATATTCATTATGTCCACCGCTGTGGTCTCGAGGTAGCGTGCTGCCTTGTCACGCAGCGGGCCCGGGTTCGATCCCCAGTCGGGGCAGTTTTTCTGGGTGAGGTTTTTATTGGGGTTTTTCCTCACCTGTAAGACAAATGTCAGGAAAACTTTAAGGTCCAAACGGTCCCCGAAATCATATAGCCATCATCATCATCCTTGTCATTACCATCATCATCACCATCATCCTTCACTGGTGTGGAAAGCAACGGGAAGCTACCACACCTACACAATTCCCTAGTAAAGCTGCAAGCATAGCATGAAAATGCTATGATTGCAGTGAAGGACCTGCCTTCGGGCAGAATTACTATAGATGGATATTCATTATAGGTGAAAGAATGAATCTTTGGATTTCTGACTACAACAAGTAAGTCATGGCATAATAGTGGCTAGAAGGGAGGGTGCAGCACAGGCATGTGAGAATTTATAATGCATTTACAATATTTCTATCTGTACAGTAAAACTACACATAATTTGACCAATATCATGAGACAAACATTTAATATATAGAATTACAACCTGCCTATTAGGATTGCATTTGTGAATATTATTAATGGCAGTTACCTGGAACATATTTACTTATTTTCTCACAAGGAAATTTAATTTGCAGTCATCTTATTTTTTTTTGTGACAGAAAGCTTAAAAAACTTGAAGAGAAAAACATAAACTACTGAATTCTGCTTATATGATTCTAACAAAACGATTATAAAATAGTATATATCTCAATATCCGGCTTGTGATCTGGGGATTAAGTTGCTCGTCCCAAGAGTCAAGGGTTAAAATCTGGCTGGGGTCGATATATTATTAGGATGGATGAATCCTAGAAAACAAAAAGTTTTCTGGGAGAAACTTAGAGTCATGGATTCCGAGTCTGAAGATTTCAGGCTCGTAACATAATCTCAGCCTACATTGGAGCAAAATTGAATGGCCTTTCCCATCCAAGTAAAGGCTTTGTAAAGACTTAATGAAAATTAGCAGCAGAAAACATATTACAGTAATTAAGACATTTTGTCTGTACATTCTTACCTCTTTGGGTTGTATTTGTTGAACATATGTTTCAAGGCTTCTGATTACAGTCTGTAATTGCTGACGATGGGGCTCAGAAGCCTTGAAACATATATTTGACAAAAACAACCATAAGAGGTAAGAATGTACAGACAAAATGTCTTAATTATTAAACAAACTTCTTAATGATACTTCCTATTGCATTTTAAAATACTATTACAGCTTCAAAAAAATCTGTCTACATTGGTGAAAACTTAATTTGCTGATATACAAGATAATATATTAAATCAGTGGTTATGTACAGTTTATAAAATAATAATAGAAACCTTTATATGGGTTGGGGAATCAAAATTGGACGTATATATCAGGGGATCCTGGCTCTTATGGACCATAGTACTGGTAATGATGATGCTTATGATTGACTCTCTACTCCATTTATACTAAAGAACATTTACTCCTTTTCAAACTGAGTCTTCAATGCACAATTGTTAAATATTGTCTAGTCATGTGTTAGATCTTCAATCTTTTCTAAAAACCAACAAAAAATGAAAAGATTGAAGACTGCAAAAAATCGGGAATTTATCAAATTAATTGTAAAGATTGTGAAAAGATATACATAGGAAAAACAAAAGGAATCTAAATACAAGATTAAAGGAACACCTCAGAAATGTTAAAAATGGAGAAACAGAAAAATCTGCAATAGCTGTAGATGCCTGGTCAGAAAAAACACAGAATAGAAACCAAAACAAAATTACTTAAACAATTGGAAAAACCGAAGGAACTCACAATTTGGGAAAAAAATTATATATGCAAGAATAAAAACACAACTATGAATTTTGAAATACCCGGTGATAAGGAGAGGGGATTGATTTGGAAGTTCGTCGGTCAGCCATCAGATGGCGCGGAGGTCAGTCTGCAGGATAGGAGGCCATTGGACATCAGTTGTGAATGTAATACAACATTGAGAATATCACAAATGAAGTGAAGAAACTCGAGTCTGCTTGGGAGTTAAGAAGTATGAGGTGAGTGAAGAAACAACTAAAGAATAATATCTAAAATGTTTAACTGCACATCATACACTTTTATTCCTTGTATGTTCCTCAGTATTGTACTATCCTGGAGAACTGGTCTTTATGTGCATGCAGTCCAAGTCTTCGGTGACATTCGGGAATGAAGCGATGTAATATCCCAGCAAGCCTTCTAGAAAAAAAAAAAAGAATGTTTATGATTTTATCAGATAATCAAAAGTGACTAATATTTATTCACCATCAAATATAGACTATAGAACAAATGCATAATATTTTTAGTGGATTCTACTACTTTAATAACATTGTAAATTTCTCAGACGTCATAAGCTAAGGGGCAAAATTTTTATTTTCTGCTATATTAAAAAAAGAATGTTCCAAGAAAAACATAATGTGTAGCAACAATTGATATGTTACATTACTTTATGCATTGTAATTTGATTCCCTTTCAGTTACTGGTACACATTATTTTATTCATGATTACTGTATTAACAAGTTTCATTATTCTCATTATGGATGTATTGGATTACAACTCACCTCTAATTCTCATATAATGTTTTCACAGTTCATACCAGAACATGTTATACAAATACAACATTTTGGGCAATTGCATACAAACGTTAAGTTGCTATATTTATGGCATTTCTTATTAACTCGCTTTTAATTAAATTAGAGGTTTCTTTATGGGAAGCCATATTATCTAATAAAACTAATTGGTGTACGCAAACTTGCAGTGCACCATAAGGCAAAGTTGGCTATTCTGTTTGAACAGTGACTAATGCAGGTGGACTAGAGGCATAGAATCTCCAAAACTGACTTATGCTGTAATAAAGGTCACCATTTATCAAATATACAATGAAAGTTGCTTAAATCTATGATGGCTGAACTATAGTTTATGACCCACTATGCTATACCATACAACATTAATATGACACTGTTACACTATTTACTTTTTCCATTTCTACTAACATTTCCTACTGTTTTAACATTTTGTAACGATTCTTAAAACATTTTTTTTATATTTCTTATATATTTATCTATGTATATAAAATCTCTCACTCATTTCTTCTAAGTTCTACAGAGCTGTGGTGTATATGTGCATGCAAAAGGTTTTGTCAATATATGGCAAGACTAACTGTGCTATTGTATGACAATCTTTCACAATATAACTACTATTTTATTTTGTTTGGTTAAGAAGGAAAAGTTATTGTACACCAAATTAGATTATCAAATAATAAATTATTCCTTTCTTTAAAAGCATGCTTGGGAACTTATTGTGAAGATTGATTATTCCAATAGCACAGATACTCGTCATCTATCGAGTAAGTTCATAAGCTTTGAGCATCCACACAACTGTTATGTAGGAAAAATGGAAAAACTGCACTTAAAACTAGCGTGAAATATTTTCAAAGTCCTATAGAACAACAGTGCGCATGCGCCAGAGTTTATAGAGCCAGCGATAACCCATAATCAAACTACATATCGATTATCATCCTCGGTTACTATCCGTCGCAATGAAATTAAATGACCAATATTTGCAATAAATCTCCAAATCTATGTTTAAAAAATATATTAATAATATTAAAATTACCAAACGTTTATTAAAAATGGGTGTACACTCACTTATCACTCCCTCATATTGATCCAACCAGCGATAACCCAAAACAGCAATAGAAAAATTAGAGACTAGGTAATATACTCTGTGGAGAAAATAGCAGCATTACAATATTGAATAACAGTATCATAATATTGTGATTTGTATATTTAAATATATACTTCAAAATTGTCTAATAATGTTATAAAAATTGTTTGAAAAAGTTTAAAATATTAAGTAATGTTAGTAAATATAGAGGAAGAGCTATAGTTTACAATATAACTGAAAATCAAGTGCTTGTAGAAGTGCAGTTGAGCCGGAAAAACTTTAGTTTACCTTCCCTTAATTTTTGTGTCCTACAGTGAAACATGTGCATGAGCATAAGTTTATAGAGTTGTCACTAGATGGAATCACAAAGAAGTTCTACAGAAAATTTAAAGAATTGACACTAGATGGAAGAATGTAGCTGCGACCAAACTTCAATACATCCCCAAACATTTGTTAGAAATGGATATACACCAACTTTCTCCTTCCTAACTTAAAATAAATTATTTGCATATTATTTAATGAAGCATATACTAATCTGATATACACTAACCTGTCCCATCAGAACCTACAAAATGAACTGAGTGAACATCTTTTTCTGAGAATATACTTTTGAATGTTGGTCATTCCAATTTTCACAGATATCTTCACCATCTAGTTAAGTTCTTCTAGCGTTCACACATGTGCACAATGATTCTGCATACTTCAAAGAAATAATTGTGTATGGAGATAAATATTTAATAATTGTAAAAAAAATGTTATAAGTATTGTTGCAAAATGTTAGATAGATGGAAAGCTGTGTGGCCATCACTTAAGTGTTGGCGGTGAGCAATCCATTTTGATCCTCCTTAATAGGTAGAACCCCTGGTTCCTGTAAAATACAGTAGCACCAGTTTAAATTTTGAATTCAAATTTGAAGTTAATTAGCAGAGTGAAGTCGGAAGCGAAAATGTTTAAAAAAGTACAAAAGTTAGTAAAGACAGAAGGAGTACGTAAGTCCCAGGCAGACACCACACGCATGCACGACAAACGCGAAGCAGTTTACTCTATGGAATATCGCGATGCAGCCAACATTATACATGCAATTTAACAAACCTAAAAGCTAACGTAATGCAATTTAAGTACTCTAACTTATGAAAGACCAACCTAAAAGCTAACCTAACATAATTTAAGCACTCTAACCTGTGAAAGAATGCAACACCCAAAAATAAATAGTAAGTTCTCAAATTCTGAAGTACATAACCTATGTTGGCTGCACTGTTGTTGCATAGAATATTCCTTAAAATCAATATGGTTGCCACGTCTTCATGTTACGTATATAGTTAAATATCATAGAAAAATGTGTTCAAGTAATCGTTAGAAAAATGTAAAATTTGTTGTAAATGGTGGGATATAATTTGAAAATAAAACCTTGTTGGCGCATGCGCGTTGTGTTGTCTGTCTCGGGCTTAGGAAAAATTCTCACTGCACTTAATGGAAACTTGAGCCAAAATAAGTATACGTGGTCTCTTGGCATACAATAGCCAGTGCATTTTAATAATAATGTGTCAATGTAATAACAGCTTGAAAAGTTGGAAATTAAGTATAAGTTTAGAGGTCCATGGTAGTACAACATAATCAACCTTGCATATTGAACATTCATACCATAATCACTACTGTAACTTAAGTTTCAAGGTTATGGCACTGTAATATAATCTCAAAATTAACACTTCAATGTTCTTTTGTTACATTTTTGTGGGTATGTAACATATAGCCTAAGAAATTACACTTGGATAGAAGACTATTTTTTATTAATTTTTTTACTAAATATAAAATATTTTACCTTTCTGTTGTAATCGATGTATGATCAGATCCACATTGAACGTAATTGCTTCGTTTCAAAAGCGAAACCAGACGAAACAATCTTCCATACCTTCTTCAAGATGAACTGGTCTCCTTGAGATTTTTCTGTAGAATGTTGAAAAAATTATGGTTATGTTACTGATAATATCCTGATTAATAATAATAATAATAATAACAATTTATCAATTTTATGATAGTTTAGAAAAAAGGTTATGGCACACGACATAATACACATTTTTATTTTAAAGTCAATGGCATAACCAACGTTGTAATTAAGATTTTAATTTAATGGCAATATAATATAACCTCAAAATTTGCACTTCAATGTTTTGTTAAATTATAGTGTGTAAAATAAAAGCAATTATACTTTGAAAAGCACACTTTCATAGAAGATTATTTTTTAAACTCCTACCCCTATTATAAAATGCATTGTATTATACAGTATTATCTAATGAAGCTACAGGTTCAAGTACGAGTATTAATGCTAATTCATGCTCATACCTTTTTAAATAAAAATGTTTAAATAATCACCTACAAATATTAAACAATGATTGTGGAAATAATAAAATACAAACGAAAAATGTTAAAATCTTACCTTTTCGTTTTATGTTCTAATCGATGTCTGATGAGATCAAGGCGAAAGCGGACGAAAAATTCTTCATCATTGTAATTTTCAATATGATCCGGTCTTCCCCTGATTTGTCTGAGTTTCCGGGTCTTTAGAAACATATCGTATAATACTTCGTCGTCACTATCAGAATCCAGAAATAAATTTCTAGACATGTTTCTGGCTGCCATTTTGGAAAGTTAACTCGAGTATTTCACAATAATCGGCTTCGAATGACCGTAGAAAGTCTACCGAGTTTATGCTCCGGCTAAGGTGCAATACTGTCGTGGTACAACGCAATTTTGGCTGAATACTTGAGATAGCATGTATTCAGAACTTATACTGAGTTGGTACAACCGGCCCTAAGAGTTCACCGCTCTACCAACTGAGCTCTTACAACGATTGACTAAAACGTCGACAAGTCCGCAACCTATTATACCAGTTTTAATTTTTTTTTTCGGATGATTCTGGCCAGGATTTTAGAAACAAAATATGAAATTATTGTATTGTCATGGGTCCTTTACAAGTATACAAAGTTTCAAGTCGATCCAATGATTTTAAGTGGGTGAAAATCGCGTTGAAAGATTCCGTTACATAGATAGATAGATAGATAGATAGATAGATAGATAGATAGATAGATAGATAGATGTCAAGCTAATATAAAGAGTGTAAAAATATAATGTGATATTCGTTTTAGATGGAACGCTGTCTTATAGCCTAGGTCAATCGAGTGATAAACGATGCCATTGTAGCCTATTTAACATGTGACTATTATTTACTGACAGTATTATTTACTGAGTAAGTCGTCGAAGATTCCACAAATAACAATGGATATTTAATTAATTTTAACTCTTGGAAATCGATGGTTACATACTTCTTTTCAGGAAATCTTCAATTAATTCGTAAGATTCGTACTTCTAATGAAATTTGGACATCCTTCAATCCTTGTAATTTTGTTCCTTGATGTTTCGTTAGGATTGGCAAAGCACCTGAAACGAACTGGATGGCCTGGGTTTTATCGCGAACAACGAGGAGAGGAGTTTTTTCTGCAGTCATTCGCGTTCAGACTGGCTGTGGGGCCCAATATCTTACTGTAAAATGAGTACGGCATGTTTCCTGAGGGAACCTTCGGTCGGACAATACAGATAGCATGGTATCTTCTTCTCGACCTGTTGGTTAACATTCATGATCCATACATACTCATCCCCATGGGCCGTGTACAACATGCTAACGGGATACTTTCATGGTTTAGTTATAATTTTTTATCTTCAAAAGTGTTCTCGATACTAGGGCATTCGATAAATAATGGCAATACTGTTGTAAATCAGCGCCCCTAGTGGTGACCATTGTAATAAGGTAGTATGTTGTTGGGCAGTCTTTGATGTACAAATTTGTTATACTAAAGCCTAAAAATAGCAATATTTTGCGAATACGTTCACTGTTTCTCGCATTTAGTAAGTAATATCGCCCTAAAAAGATGTTCAGCAGAATTTGCTTAGAAGGTGGAATTGGGAAATACTCTTAACATCCACCAAATTCACAAGACATGAGCCGTTGTGACTATTACTTATTCGCAAAAATCAAAGAACATCTACAAGGCATTCGATTTCAATCAAGAGATTATATCCAGAAAGCTCTAAGTCGATCAGTGAAAGATATATTTAGAAATGATGCTGCAGATGAAGTGCGCCTTCTTCCAGGACTTGCCATCATAAAGTTGACTTGGAAGGAGACTATAAATGAAATTCCTAATGTCGAAAGTAACCTAAATATTTTTGTGATGTTACAGCAGTGTTGCCTTTTACTGCCCTAGTATTTTTAAGGCAAATGTAAAAAATTATAATAATAAACACATTTCCTTAAAACCAGAATATTACGTATCAGGTACCTAATATTGGACAGCCCTGGATTACACGAGATGGGTATTACAAGAGTCATGCAAACATATTTTACTATCTAGTTAATGGTGACATCGCTTTCTCTATGCTAATTCACACACATACTGTTAAATCAATATTTATTTTTTTTAAATTGCAGGTAATATGTTATTTTTACTGCCCTACCGTCATTTTCCATTCCATTTCCTATCTCCATTAGCATTTCATGTTTGACTTACTGTATTGTACCATTAACATGAGCACATACTTACCACAGGATTATGTCTTTACGAGTATTTACCTTGAATGATAGGCAAGTTGTTGCAGGAATATTTGAAAGCTCTAATTCTCGGAAATTCTATGTGTTACTGAAATTGAGTTATGATATTTAATTTAAAATTTCGAATATCTTACTCGGTTATAGATAACAAGTGTTTACTTTCCTCGCCTCTGGTTCCAAGGTTAGTGGGTTCAAACCCATCAGGGGGCGATGGATTTTTAGGACGTTAAATCCTTTCTTCTGAAGGGAACTAAAATGTGGGTCCCATGTCGTAGATTTTACTGCACTTAAAAGAACCTCAAGTCTAAATTAAGAGACTTCTAATAAAATGTTTTCCACCGTTTCACATACAGATTTCAATAGCAATATTAATTATTTATGAAAGATATAAAAGTCCATCGTTAAATAAAATATTGATTTCAATGTCTTTGAAAGTAAATGTTATACTTAAGATGGGAAATATAATAACATGTAACATATAAATAATGGATCATAATCAGGGTATAAAGAATAACAACTTGTTTTCATCGTATTATAAATTAAAGGTTTACATTTTCTCCTTTTAATTATTTAAATAACTGTTGCTACTTTGAATAAAAAATCATTAATGAAATGTGGACGGGATGGTCGGTGGCAATGAAAGATTACACTAGCCAACAAAATTTTACTTTTTTTCTGTAACTGGCATGGAAACAGCTAATCTTTATGTTTCGGGTGTGTTGCTAACGAAAATATTAATGAAAATGCAAGATTAGCTCTGGTTTTGAAGTTATGCTAACTTTTCGTTATTGCCTATATAAGCGTATTCATGTAATTACCTTGTTTTTATCCCTTGGAGGAAGGCCACTGAAGGCGCAACCGTTTTGCCTGGCATTTGTTATTTTCTACTGGTGATTTCCTACTTAGTTCCAGCAGTAATCGGCTAACATTGATGCACTCCACTATCCCTGCTTGATATTTCATTTTCACGTTCGAAATTTGCTGGTGGAAGCGTTTTCCTCGTGCTCGTTGCTAACAGCACCCAGTTGTCAGGGAAAAAAGTCCAAGTGGAAAATTAAGAAATATAACTTTAAGGACATGTTACATCCCAGTCTATCGTAGCAATGCAGAAGATTAACCACAAGATCCATATAGTTTTCTGCCCTCTTATTTCCTAGAAAGTTTGTTGACACTTGAACAAAGTCACCCTAACTTTTTATTACCTGTCAGGATGGTGTTGTAATGCTCATCTTTGTACATTTTCCGTATCTGGGCATCCACGAAAATTCCCTCCTTTTTTCGTCTCACTAAGCCCTGGGAATTTCTGGCGCAAATAGATAAATGTTGCCCCAGTTTTGTCCATGGCCTTAACGAAGTTTTCCGTTAGGCCCAATTTTACATGAAGAGCAGGGAGAATTGCGTTCTTGGATTCGACAAGTGCTTCTTGCATAACATTGTGAGGTCTGGTTGAAGTGATTAATTCTTAGGCCTACCGTTTTTTTATAATGAAGTACTATGACGCGGCTATCCCAGAGGCACTGGAAGCAACAAAACTTGGTATAGCCCTGTTGTAGCCCAAGTAGTATGCCTATGATTTTCAGATCCCCGGAAATCTGCTATTTAAACTTATAGATCAATCGCAATAACAATGTATTGTTTCATGTTAACATGTTTATTTCATGTAAGATGCATCCCAATCGGAATCGATGATAACACGTTGCCATTATGCAGTAGGACACACCTGAGACTTATTTTGGAGGAGTCGATGAACAACCTCCACTCAACGTTTTATAGTTAAAGCCCATAGCTGCGATTACTCTTAAAAGAGAGTAATGTAAGTATTGGTTTTAAAATTTTCTAGTAAAGCTTTTTACTTTTTTTTTTCAAGCGTGGATGCATAGTAAAACACTTTACGTATAGTAATATGTTCTTCTGCGTCGAGACGTAGGGGTTAATGACGTCATCACTTTGGCCTTACTATTAAACATAGAAGATTAAAATTTTGCACACACATTTCGTGCACCTCGTAGTATGTTTCAGTTGATTTCGAGATATGTGCGTTAACACATGAGGGTACAGGGTACCCAAACTTAGAAACAAGGGATTTTTTTCCCGCCTGGGGAACATGATAGGGGCATTTGAATGGTGCTGTTTAAAGACTGTAGTTTTCTGAAGAGAATGAGGTTCGAAGCATGATCCTAGGATAAGTAGTGATGTTGCTGTAGCTGTTTCCTTGAAATTAACCTAAACAAAACCATAATTTAAAAGGGTTAAATGCACCCCTTTAACTTTCAAATGAGAACTAATTCGAGCATTTCATTGTCTTTTTCGTTATCAGCGGGGTAGATATAGGCCTACTTATGAAACATTTACTTTATCCCAGTTACATTTTCACTGTTGCTAGTGTTATCATAAGTAATGCCACGAGTGATTTCCAAATTATCGATAAATTGGAAATCAAGAGTGGCATTTGTTAGGACTGTTTAACGAATAAAATTAAGCTGTTTACTCACAAATCATTATTTAAATACAGCTATTTAAAAATATTTATATATTTAATGTAAACGGCGATGTTTGAAAACAAATGAGAAACGTTTGTTATGTTTCACTTGTTCATCACTGCAACCAGATCATATTATGTATTGCCAAATAATGCAATATTGTAAGAATGCACCCTGGTGGAAAAAAAAAATGAAACATCATTACAGGTTATTAAATAATTGCTGATGTCCTATGATATAAATATGTCAATTATATTTTTCTGTAACATTAATTCCTGGGAAATTATACGTTTAAGAAAGTGCAAACAGTGGTTTCTTTTTTTTAATGGTATAATAAATTGCTAAGAATGTTTTTCTATTGTATCTGGTTACATTCGTGCACTATATATACTTGAGCCACTTGATAAAATGAGGGTGATAAAATCAAGGTGAAAAACGACTGTGATTGGTTGTAAATCAAAATTCATTGAAATGTGATTGGTCATTGACTGCCATTTCGGGCATGAGTTAAATAGTCGCTGTAAAAATAAAAACTATCTGATAAACGACCTGTAAAGTTTGTGATACACAAACTAATTAAAGATTTGTAATATGTATTAACGGACTATTTATTTTAGAAAAACGTGCGTCTTTTCTTGTTTTATGCAATTGGACTTTAGTTTTATACAAAAGGAAATAAATATAGCGTTAACATTTGACGTTGATTATTATGATAATGTAAGTTTGGCGTTTTACGAGCTGTTATAAGAACTTCAATTGACGCCTTATTGTATACATACATTATGATAATTATTATGCATGAGTTACCTGGCCTTAACATTTAGCCTATTAAACTTAATGAAACGTTTGCTGCCACTCTAGTAACTGCGACAAAAACTAGCTGACTTATAAGGATACAATTGGATCATAGAATTAAATAATTATTATCACATTATGATGAAAGTCTAACCTTCACATTTCAGCATTTATCATTATTTTCGCCCTTGTTGAAAACAACTCAAATGTAAATCATGTTTTAGTCAGGTAGTATATGGTTGCTTCATAGACCTTAAGTAGGATTGTTGAATGTATAGTAGAAGGCTGAATATTTATAACGCTCTGCCTATACTTTATCCCCTCTTATACTCTAATAATTCAACCCAGGAAGTTACTACAGACCTTACGGGCTACGCCAGTGTCCCCCTACATACAGGGGTAGATGTTGCCAAACTTATAATAACGGCATTTGTTTGTTTAGGGAGGGGTGGAGGGGCAAGGTTAGCAGTACTTTTTCCAAATTTGTGTACTATACATTTAAAAACATAGTTTTTTTCTTTTATGGCATGCAGACTAGTTTTATAATAAATATGAGAGTCGACAATTTCACACAGGATAGTACAGGTCCGCACGAGCTCAGTAACAAGTGGTAACCGTTGTTTTTTTCTTTAAGAGGGGGTGGCTTGGATGGCTACAACTTACAACCCTGTACCTGCTGTGTTGCATATTTCAGTTTTATTTAAGGATTTCTCTCAAGAAAATATTGTTAAAATGGCAACCCAGTGCCCTATTCCAAACACACAGTAACTTCCTGGGTTGAATCTGAGTGTAGAGTGATCCTAACATAAACGCCAATTGTATCCTTCCGCCATTCGCGTTACAATTACTGTCACAATGCCAGAGAGCACGTGTGAATTATATAAGGCATGCGATCGTTGAATGGAGTAGATTGCAAGAAAGCTGATGAGATTTTACACTGCACTTGTGAAATACGTTTAAAATAACTGTTTTTTACCACTAACTAGTCAAAGGTTTGCCAGACTTGTGTTTTAAAAATGTAGATTGCGACACAGCAAAAGAAGACTACACACATTTCAGCCATTTTGTTGTATCGAATCGACTGAAGTATGACTCAAATGCATCATCATTCATCCATATGAAATAAACTATTTTAAGTTGTAATTATTGATTAGATATATTTTAGAATATGTTCTATGTTTTGAATATCATTATTTTCATTCACGAAGAATAACAAGTATATTCAGAGAACATATTTTCAATTTAATAAAGAGAACTACTTTTTCGCGTACTTATTGCTTCTACGTCGTACGTCGATGTCCATAACCAATGGAAAGCGAGTAGGTCACATGGTTTTGTTTTGACTAGGATCACTTTAAGAGCGGATAGCATATAGTATAGTGTCTTGTACATACTTACAAGGGAACTGTTAATCATTGCATGCCGAACTTGATTTTAAATTTCTTTTAGAGAATCGTTGTTACGTATAAATACCGTGTCCAAAAATAATCTGCCGTTTTTAACTGCAAGGCACTAAAAACAAGCGTCAAATATAATTTAAGGTATAAGGAAGTAACAGAACTACTGAATTAGATATTGGATAATCCTCGCGTCCTGTCTTACTCCATTCCGTTCTTATTCATGCATGGAGTCCATCTGATCTATGGATTCGCAATGCTGGATTCTGGTTTCAATGTCTATGTCTTGCAGGTAAAAACGGCAGATATATTTTTGGACACGGCCTTGGTACATCACAATGCTTCTCTGGAAGAAATTTCAAAGTAGGTTTCGGCATGCAATGGTTGACAGTCCCCTTGTAAGATATGTCATTTGACCGGACGTCAGAAACTCATTTCCTTTTTATGCTAGTTTAATGCCACGAAATCAAATAAATATGAAAAAATCTCAATTTCAAGTAAAAAAAAACAGAGAATTCACATCACGATGCGATACATGCGTGCTAACAAGTTTGGAATGTAAATAATGTTCTCCATATATTTGATTTGACCTAAATTATATATGAGGTATCTGAAATGTTAATTATTTATCGATAAAATGGGTCGTGATAATGAAATTATCTCGGTGATTTAGGAAAATAATAAGAAAATCTTACAAAGATTCGTCGACACTAACTTTAGATTTCCAAAATATTAATCTCATTACCTTCTCTATGAAGAAATATGCCATTTTATGGGCTTCAGAAAGTATACATATTTGCATACATTTTCATAAGAAAAATTACAAGATATGTAATAAAACCGCTGTGGTCTCGAAGCAGCGTGCTGTCTTGTCACGCAGCGGGCCCGGATTTGATCCCGGGTCGGGACATGCTTCCTGGGTGATTTTTTGGGATTTTTCCTCACCTGTAACGCAAACGTCAGGAAACTTTAAGGCCCAAAAGGTCCCAAACACTATCTGGCCATCATTATCATAAGTAATTCCAGGAGTGACTTCCAAATTATCGATAAATTCACGACCCACGAAGTGAGGAGTGAATTTATCTAGAGAATTTGGAAATCAAGAGTGGTATTTGTTAGGACTATTTAACGAATAAAATTAAGCTGTTTACTCACAAATCATTACTTAAATATAGTTATTTTAAAATATGTATATATTTAATGTAAATGGCGATATTTGAAAACAAATGAGAAACGATTGGTACGCTTCATTTGCTTCTTTTGTTCATCACTGCAACAAGATCATATTATTTATTGCCTAAGGAACGCAATATTGTAAATGCACTCTAGTGGAGAAAGAATGAAACACATCAAACTGTATATTTACTCTATGAAGTAAATATGACAATTATATTTTACTGGAATGTTATTACCTGGGAACAAATACATTTAATAAAGTGCAAACAGTGGTTTCTTTTTTTTTTTTGTGGTATAATCAATTGCTACAAATATTTTTATATTAACTCCCGCATGCGCTATGTGTTAACTTTCATGCACTATATATATATATATATATATATATATATATATACATTCTGGTAGCCGTATGTCTTAGAGTCAGTCACTGCAAAATAATGCTATGACCTATTCACAATGTTAAAAAGGAGGTGCTTTCTTTATTATGATAAACTTTAGTTGGTAAATTCTAGGCGAAACACGACTGTGATTGGTTGTAAATAAAAAATCATTGAAACGTGATTGGTCATTGACTCCCATTTGGGGCATGAGTTAAATAGTCATCATTAACATATTCATTAAGTTTAGGATTAAGGCCTCTTCTGTTGCATAATTACCACCACCAACACCTATCATATTATATAATCGGGTCAGCATAACTCCGCCTTCCAGACGCCCCAACCTCAGAAGTGTGTTACAACAACGCCAAGCCAGGAGAGAACACCAGGATGTCGAAATGATAACGTGGTGGCATTGAATAAAAACTTTAATTAATAATATATCAAGTGTGCATTTATTTTATTGAGGACATAATATGACATGGCCAATTTGAAACACAAAGTACTTTTTTTTATGGAAACTGTATAAAATTATCGAGGGCTGACCATATCACAGGATAATTTTTACTAAACTAGCAACAAATATAAAATGTATGCATTCTCTTCGTAAGACGAAGGGTCATATAGGCCCTACTATACATTTTATTTGCTTTATGAACGTATATACTTCTTACAACGAATTTACATTTCCCAAAACGTTATTAAATCAAAAACTCTACTGGATCAAATTGATTTTAATTTGATTTAAATTTACTGTACTGGTCATTATTTACAATATTATAACAATAACTAACTATTTCATCATCTTCATTCACGGATTAGGACTTTGCCTGTTCCGATCTCACATCTGTACAGCCCAGAGCTTTCTTGGTCTTCCTACCGATCTTCGTCCTGTAATTAACTACCAACATTAAAAATCTGGTATGTTTACGTTTATTAAAAATGAATTTTATATTTTATTGTTATTTTTGTAACCGTTCTCTTATTTCAAGCTACCTGTGATATTTCCTAAGAAATAAGTTTAAAAAGTATATTGCGCATAGTTAACTGATTGATAATAATAATAATAATAATAATAATAATAATAAATATAATAATTATAGTAATAATAATAATTATATTGTTAGGAGTTAATAGACTGGATCACCAAAGGCACACTATTATCAGAGGAAAACTTGGAGTAACAAATTTAAATGAAGATATACAAAGATACCAACAAGAATGGAAAAATCATCTGAGGAGAATGGCAAGAAATAGACTTCCAAAATTGGCATTCCAATATACCACAACTGGACATAGGGACCAAGGAAGACCAAAACATCGGTGGAAAGATCAAGACCATCTTCGCTAGGTTTACCGTACAGGCCACATGGCCTAAAACGAATTTGTTCATGATGATGATGATAATAATTATAGTAATAATAATGATAATAATTAAATTGGTATATATTTTATATCAGGATGGATTTGACACTTGAGACACCACAGGAGCAATTCCAATTTGAGGCCCCCCCAAAATACTTTCACTACCCCAACACTCTACAATATGCATTCTTCGCGCACAATAACTGTGATCCAAAAAGTGAGCCTTTTGAATATTCATTATAATGTTAATTCCAATCCACGTATTCGATTTCATATTTTAGATTTTATATTATGAATGTGCTATTTGATAAAGTTAATAAAGAGATATATTATTAATAATTTTTATTAAAAATAAAATTACTTAAGAATATTTGCACAGTTTTATACCTACTTTATTAAATTAAAAGGAATTAAAATTAAAAAATGAATTTTTTTATATTCATAGATTACTATATTACTGTTTTCGTTTTTAACAATTTTACCTACTAAAACTTAATAGCCACAATTAGTCCATAATATTAACGATTAAAAGTGTATAAATCACTGGCTCTTCCACCTTTTTTGTATGGCACCGAAGTATGGACACTGAAACAGAAGGATATAGAGATACTTATATCTGCTGAAATGAGGTATCTTCGAAGGACTGCAGGATACACACTATTAGATCATAGAAAAATGAATATATTTTAGAAGAACAACACATGGAACCTTTAGAAAACAAAATTTCTGATTATAAGTCGAGATGGATACAACATGCTCATCAAATGGAGGATCACAGGATGCCCAAGTACATGTTAAGCTATCATCCTGCAGGAAGAAGAATACCAGGACATCCATTCAAAATACGTTTGAACGGTGTTTCTATTGAGGCCAAAACAGGTAAAAAAATTACCTAAATTCATGAATGGACTGTGATAAAGATGATGGAACTTAATATTTATTATATGTCTCTTAACTAACTAAATCACTGACACTATCAAACCCGCAGGTTCATGGCCGCGCGGACATAAGCTCTCCATACATCCCTAACCTGAGCTAATGTTTTCCAATCATTCCCCTGTATATTCCACTTCCCTCAAACCATAGTTAATAGTCATTCTTGGTCCCAGCAAAACCCATGTCCGCACAACTTGACGGTTGGGTTGTATTTTTTTACGGTGAAAGATCGACACTCCTTCGACCAAGGTACTTTCTTTCGTCTGGCTTATCACCTTAGATCGGTTCGGCATGGGTAACCCTATCGGCAGCAATGCTACCGCCGGCATAGCTCTCAGGATCATTTAAGTTCGCAAGCCACTCCACTACGACAGGGTAAAGATACCATGGAGGGTATATGTCTCTTAGTGTATATATTTAATATGTACTGTATGCCATTTATTTGTCATGAATGATATGCGGTCAACATACCGACCCAATGAGACATCTAGTAGGCAACTAATGCATTACTAGGTTGAAAGAGGTCGGTAAACTTTGCTTAGAGGCTTGTTTATTCAGTCTTAAATTATTTTACCAGCCTGAAATTCTTTAGACTCGGGATCTCCTGGAGAAATTGCCCCTTTGATTTTTCCATCCTAAAAACTCCAATCGACCCCGGCAGGATTTGAATCCGCGACCCTCGAAACAAGAGACAAGGAACATAAGCACTAGTCCACCGCGGCCGTCATGTACAAATCTAAAGAAAATAAATAGTAGATAACCGATAGTACATCGTCAAATGCTGAAAAATAAATTTGATTATAAGTCACGGTTCTCATTTCCATTTCTTTTAAAATTTGTAACATAATATGTTTCACACCCGATAAGAGTAGGTTCCATAAGTCGACAGATACAATCTATATAAACATGAAAATTACAGCCATTACACGCCAGGAAATTGTTATTAAACCGGATGCGTAGGTGTCTTACAACGTGCTTGCACATCAGCCAGAAACAAAATTACTCACACTGATTTGTATGAGCAAATAACCTTACACAAAAATTGTTCTGCAATTCTGGCAGCATGCCTCCTGTGAACGTTATTTAATTCTTAACTCTCAAGATGAGTCATGTACAAAAAACATTGTTTGTAAGCATGCAAAGCCGTCTTGTTCCATTACATGAATAAACAATAATATTTTAATATTTAAAGGGAGTAACACTATGAGGTTTATTTTAATTATCATGAGTTAGATTTTTGTGACTCCCCTCATTTTTGTAGTTTTATTGTAGACCATGGTTTCGGCACTCTATGTGCCATTTTCAATACGTTCTAACTGTTAAATCAGCGGTTGATGATCTTGTAGGTTGATTTCTGCTCCCTCTGTTGGCTGACCGATGAACTTCCAAATACATTTTTTCCCCGGGAATTTCAAAATTCATTATTTTCTCTTTGTTTTTGTTTTCTTCTTGTAAGCCCATGTTTCCCTTAACAGAGATTTAGGCGCTCCCCCCTACGGGGAAGAATTTGAACCATACTAATTTAGTTACACTTGTTTTCGTATAGATGTCATTTGAGTGTTTTTTTTTAAGTTTTCCTGACATTTGTCTTACAGGTGAGGAAAAACCCGATAAAAACCTCACCCAGAAAAACTGCCCCGACCGGGGATCGAACCCGGGTCCGCTGCGTGACAAGGCAGCACGCTACCTCGAGACCACAGCGGTGGACATGCTGTATATGGATAGCTAAATTATAAAAGCGTTATTTTCTCACAAATACTATTATTATTTATATTATTTATTATTATATTTTATAGTATTTTAAAACTTGAAAGTATAAACCACGTTAAACATACGCCTACTACCGTAATGGTGGTCATATATAGTACTTTTATCCAGGCGACAGGCATCGATATCCACAAAAATAAACCAGATATTGAATGAAAATCTGGGAAAATATAAACGAAATTCTCTGACAATTATCTTGCAAAGAGGAAAAGCTCCGCAAACCAATAACTCAGAGATTTCATAGAACCCGAGCTAGCTAATGGGAAGCAACGTTATATCCGTATAAGAACTATGATCTAATAGATATGTAGTCAAATTATTGACAATAATAGTAAATTACATAATTTTATTTCTACAGAACTCAGATTTGTCTTAAGCAGAACAGGAATAAAACATAAGCAAACGTTTATTGTAGTAGAAATACACAACGTAGAATTCTGGACTGTGCCAATATGAGAAGTCATTGACAATACAGAAATAAAACAGTTTTAGACATTCTCTAAAATGATTTCTCAAACAAATATGTTATTACATTTTTTCTATTGTATACAAATCTATAAAATATTGAATTCACAAATACCCCGAGAGAACAAAGCAAGCTAATATATAATATGGATTTGACGACATAGCATGCAGAGTAATAAAGAAGAAGTAAATGAAAAATAAATACTAAAATCACAGGTGGAGGTAATTAATAAAGATGAATATTTAGTGATGGAACAACGAGTTGCGTAACACTGCAACAGGTGGTTTTAGACACGTGATCATAACTCTTGTCCAGGCAACCAATACTTTCTTCTCTACAAATTGCTATCTTATGGACTAACACAAACGTTTGTTTCTCCTTCCAAGACGTTTTCTAACCGTGTTATTTTATTTCCACAGCAATAATATATATTTAAATTCTATATTTTCTCTGTTTTTATCATAAGTATGTCACGAGTAATTTCCAAATTATCTAGCTAATTTGGAAATCAAAAGTGGCAATTGTTAGGACTATTTAACGAATAAAATTAAGCTGTTTACTCACAAATCATTATTTAAATATAGTTATTTAAAAATATTTATATATTTAATGTAAACAGCGATGTTTGAAAACAAATGAGAAACGTTATATTTCACTTGTTTATCACTGCAACCAGATCATATTATTTATTGCCAAAGGATCGCAATATTGTAAGAATGCACCCTAATGGAGAAAAAATGAAACACATCAAACTGTATATTAATTAATTTCTGATTACCTACGATGTAAATATGTCAATTATATTTTTGTACAACGCTACTACCTGGGAAAAAATACGTTTAAGAAAGTGCAAACAGTGTTTTTTTGTGGTATAAAAATTGCTACAAATGTTTCTATATTATCTCCCGCAACAACGATAAGGATACATTCGTGCAGTATTACATATACGATCTGGTAGCCACATTCCCTCACTGCAAAATAATGATATGACCTATTCAGAATTATAAAAAGGAGGAGCTTGATTTTACAGTGATAAAATTAAACTGATAAAATAGAGTTGAAAAACGACTGTGATAGGTTGTAAATAAAAAAGCATTGAAATGTGATTGGTCATTGACTCTCATTTGGGCACGAGTTAAATAGTCGGATTAAAAACGCTGCGTGATATAGAAAGGTTATCCATGTTCGAAAAAGCGTGATTTGGCCACTTTACGAATAATTTGAACCAAGTAAAAGTGGTTATGCTCCCTGCTTTTGGTCCCGTGGGTCCAGGTTCAAACCCGGCCGTAGTCGATGGATCTTTAGGATGGAAAAATCCAAGAAGTAAATTCTCCGGGAAGGACTTCAAGCCGTGGGTCCGAAGTCTGAAGATTTTCAGGCTTGTAAATATCCATAAACCTGAATAAAAAGGCCTCTAAGCAAACTTTTCCAACCTTAATATCCTAGTAATGCATTTAGTTGTCTGCTAGATGTCTCATTGCGTCGGTATATTGACCGCATGTCATTCATGACATCCATGGGCAAATAAGGTAACTAAATTATTCGATCTAGTAACTCCTAACAAGAGAGAGGCTATGGCTCAACACTGGGCTACGTCACTATAGATAGGCATATATATAAAATTCATTACGGTGTTTTTGTCATATGATGTAAAGTTAACCACAAAAGCAATCATTAGGATAACATCACCAAACCAATAAGAGCACGGCGAATGCGTGCATACGATTTATATTCAATCTCCGTCGTTATGACCACGTGTCTCCTTCATTTCAGGCCTTATCATGGCCCTAATCTTTTATCCGCTATTCCCTACATTGGAATTGATTTAGTCCAATGAGTCTGAGGGGGATTTGCAGGCATAAATGAGAGAAGAACTTTACATTCATATACATTACTATTCCAAATTCTACACACATATTTACCAAGTTACTTAACAACACGTTTTCAAAATGTATCGGTTCATCACAATTTAGGAACAAGATCACAAGACTCTTCTTTACTTTTGATACCAGAACACAGGACATGTCTATACTCTGAATCTTACACGGTATATATGACTACAGCATGGAACTCACTTCCCAGTCATGTCAGGGACAATCAATCGCTATCATTATTTATATCCAAATAACTGATATCTTAAGTTCGACACAATGAAAACATTAACTGCATAACAACTATATAGA
This sequence comes from Diploptera punctata, assembly GCA_030220185.1. Lineage (NCBI taxonomy): Eukaryota > Metazoa > Arthropoda > Insecta > Blattodea > Blaberidae > Diploptera > Diploptera punctata. Next base: position 483,571 of record JASPKZ010006826.1, on the reverse strand, counting down.
GCATTCTATAAATAATCATCTAGGAAGCTACTTACTTTATTTTATATCATTTTAATTTTATTATATTCTATGTTTTTGTTAGCATTAGCTAGTATTAGATCACATCATCATTGTATTTTGTTTAGTCTGTCTTTTAATAATACCTTAAAATTGTAATATGTATGTAATTTTTGTATAATTCTACTATTCGCTGGTTTTGAGTGGAAGAGAAGGCCTTATGGCCTTAACTCTGCCAGCTAAAATAATGTATTATTATTATTATTATTATTATTATTATTATTAGTATTATTATTATTATTATTATCATCACTATTATTATTTACAGAGATTGTTGGAATAGTGTTCATCACACATGTATCATCAATACAGATATCGGGGCACAGATAAAATGTCCCGGATTGCTTGTTAAATATTTCAACAGGTGTTACTGAAGTATGTAAATAATGTAAACAGAATCGAAGAAAGTAAGTCTTAATTGCTTTCGCTCATCAAAAAAAGCCACACCCTGTCAATCAATTTTATTTTTAATTTACACCCTATAGTGTAAAAAATATGTGTATTCCATCTCGTAAAATAACCAAACCTTTAGGCCTGTTATTTGCCAGGTACTGAACATTGCCTGAGTTTTTTAAATAATACTTATATTGATATGTAATTCTTATCTCCTGTGCGCATTTACTCTTTAACAACGCAGGTAATTAATACTACACTTCAAATGCGGGTGTGAAAGAGCCGATAAATATTGCTCACATGTCTCTTAAATGAGGTTATTTTACATACTGTAAGTCTACTACACGAGACTTACGGTTTTAGTTTCCTTCCGAATGAAGCCACACTCAAGATTTTATGCTTTTAAAAATCCTACCGGCACCGACCGGGTTTAAATCCGCGAACCTTTGAACGAGAGGAAAATCAATATTGTTTTAATCATATTTCATTTTGTTATATACATGAAGTCTACATTTTCTCTGCAAACCACATTATAAGTTAGGTCATCTTTGTTCTATAATTGTATTGATACATATTTTCAAGTGACACAGATACATCACATATAGGTGTGTGTTTTAATGTTCCAAAAATGAAATTATGCACATACATTCTTCCTGAAAATATCAAAATTCACTTGCAGGGGCATAATTATTTATTTCTTGGGGGAATTATAAAAAAGTATATCAAGAAATTGTGACTATTAAAGGGTTATACTACTAATTCATAATGTAGCCAATTTCCAATATTGTAGTTTATCATTGCAGTAAATTATTTATTTTAAGTCAATACCTAATACCATGTTGAAACCTTATTAAATGAATATAAACGTACACAAATGTTTAAATTTTCAATTATCCCTCTGCATAACACTTCATCTTATTCTACTCCTTTCACAGTAGCTTCTGCCCGCTCCTGGGATTCCCTCCCTCAAGATATCAGGGGTTACCGCAAACCTGACACTTATAAGTCAAGTTTATAGAATTTTACGTGTTGTTAATAATTAACTTTTCTCCAGAACTAAATTTATTGTCATTAATAGTTTTCTTTATTTTTCTATCTTGTACATTTTATATTTAATTCGTCAAATCTACATTTAATCAAAATACTTTGTAAATAGGCCTAATTATATTGTAGACATATAATATAATATTTGTTTATTATAATTTATTCTTCTTCTTCTTCTTCTTCTTCTTCTTCTTCACTTCACGGGCTAGGCAAAATGCCTGTTCCGCCTCACAGTTGTTCTGTTCATCTTTTCACTGGCCTTCCTACATTCCTTGAACCTCTTGGCTTGTAGATGAATGCTGCTTTCGTAATCTTGTCACGTTCATTCTTTCTACATGTCTAAACTATTTTTCGCTATATCCTTTGATTTTATCATTTAATGGATAGCCTATATATTTAACTCTGTTCTATCTTCATTCTTTAACCGATCCATTCTTGTGCAGCCTTTTGTTCTTCTAAGGAAGTTCATTTCTACGTTTTATATTCTGCTTTGTAATTTTTTGGTCATTACCCAGGTTTCACTCCCATAAAGTAATGCAGGAACTGCCAATGTTTTATAAAACTTCAATCTAGTATAGTTTCTTGTTTTGTTCTTTAATGTTTTATGCATAGTTCCACATATCATTTGAAATCTTGACAGTTTCACATTTACATCTCTTTCAGTTTTTATATTTATATTAAAATTACAACCCAAACAATTAAAATGTGTTACTTGTTCCAGAGGTTGTTGTCTATCATGATTTTTGATCTTATATGTTCACTTCCCCAAAATGCCATGATTTTCGTTTTTTCTTTTGATATTTTAAAATTATATTCTTGGCAAAACTGATTTAATTGATGTAAAGAGTACTGCAAATTATTTTCATCTTCTTGAATAATAACCACATCATCAGCATACATTGTAATTTAGATGTAAGAATATTTTTTTGTATTTTTTAACATGTTTGAAATAAAGCTATTATTGTTATCGTCATCATCATCGTCGTCATAATCATCATAATAAGCATTATCATTATTATTATTAGCTCATAATATGAAGGAGAAGAATGTAATACATACAAATAATATCACAGACCAAGCATAGAAATTCCATTATTTAATATATAAATATCCTCTTAGTTTTTATGGTATCCGAGTAATGTTTTGTCCCATCGGTTACAATTGTTTTTTGAAGCGATATAATAATCACGTGTTTATTGCTAACACAGTAACGATGACCTCAAAGGATGGATGCACCCTCCTGAAAAAAATATAGACGAAAGTTGCGCAAAAAATAATAATTTTACTTTGTAATCGTGATCATAAAGTCCTTGACAGTTAATAAGGAATAAGGATTCACAGTCACGAAATTCATTCTCAATTACTTGTTACAAGATCAGTAGTGAAAATTATTGCATCCCAACCTATCACATTCAGAGGCATGTGTTCAATACTACCAATTCATCAATACATAAATACATATAAATATAGCCTACTGCGGTAAAATAATCCTGATAAAGAAGCACGTATTCTGTGATTTATTCTACAACCTCGTGAATCATATATTCTATCACGAAACGTCTATTTTTAAAATAATAAACACAGTTACTGCTAAGGTCACTGTAAATGTTACCACACAAAAATATATGAATTCAGTCAATGTAGAAAATATAATACCCTTAATAAATTTAAGAGTCAACTGATAACAGTCATGGCTAATCTGGAGAAAGAAATGAAAAATATCCTTGACTGGTTATCTCAAACAAAGTGCATATCAAACAATATATGAAAAACTGTCATGATCGTTCTACTAAATTTTAAAAAGTGCTATTATTTATTATACCCCTAGTACCAAAGACAAAAGCATCGATATCTAGAAAGGCCGTGATAATAATGGAAATATCTTTATCACAAGTAATGCCACGAGTGATTTCCAAATTATAGATTGATTCATGACTCACGAAGTGACGAGTGAATTTATCTAGAGAATTTGGAAATCAAAAGTGGCATTTGTTAGGACTATTTAACGAATAAAATTAAGCTGTTTACTCACAAATCATTGTTTAACTATCTATCCATCCATAGTAATTCTGCCCGAAGGCAGGTCCTTCACTGCAATCATAGCATTTTCATGCTATGCTTGCAGCTTTACTAGGGACTTGTGCAGGTGTGGTAGCTTCCCGTTGCTTTCCACACCTGTGAAGGATGATGATGATGATGAGGATAATGATAAGGATAATAATAATAATAATAATAATAATAATAGCTTTATTTTACCTGGCAGAGTTAAGGCCTTGATCATGTTGATGATGGCCGTATGATTTCGGGGACCGTTTGGTGTTTAACTATAGTTATTTTAAAATATTTATTTATTTGACGTAAACGGCGATATTTGGAAACAAATGAGAGACTATTGGTACGCTTCTTTTGTTCATCACTGCAACCAGATCTTATTATTTATTGCCAAAGGAACACAAATATTGTAAGAATGCACCCAAGGGGAGAAATTTATAACCAACATTATAGGTATTAATTAATTTCTGATGTTCTATGATAAATATGTCGATTATATTTTTCTGCAATGTTATTTCCTGGGAAATAATTCGCTTAAGAAAGGGCAAACAGTGGTTTCTTTTTATTTTTTGTCGTATAATCAATTGCTACAAATGTTTTTATATTATATCCCGCAAGCACTATCAGCTGACATTCGTGCACTATATATTATACAATCTGGTAGCCGTATTTCTTAGAGAGTCAGTCACTGCAAAATAATGCTATGACCTATTCGGAATGTTAAAAAGGAGGAGATTACTTTAATATCATGAACTTATTTGATAAATTTGAGGTGAAATACGACTATGATTGGTTGTAATTCAGAAATCATTGAAATCTGATTGGTCATTGAATCCCATTTTGGGCATGAGTTAAATAGTCACCCTAAGATGATAATAACAGGCCCGAATGATTATAAATATATATTATTGCTATTAATACTATTATATATAATTAATTTATTATTTATAAGTTTCACAACATCATCTTACGCCCAATTAATCTACTGGCATTCTCCTCCACACATCTCTGCCATTACAACTTTCCATATTCCCTCATGCTGCTTCAAACTCCATCAATACATGTTATTTTTTACCGTCCACTCTTCTCTTAGCAAGTAGCACTCAATCTAGTATTCTTCTTGGGGAATCTGTCTTCAGTTATTCCTTTTACATAACCATAGAACAGCAATCTAATAGTATAAAAGAATTAGGTTTTAACATTGTGAAACATTTTAACTGTCTTGGCTCATGTATTACAGATAATAACGACAAGCATATTGAAGTTCAAGGAAGACTGGAACTGGTCAACAAAGCTTATTACTCACTTCATAAAATAATAAATAATAAAGAATAATAACATACATTCAGCAACTAAAATAATGATATATAAAGTTTTAACTTATGGGTGCGAGACATGGAGCCTCACTGAAAGATCTGAGATAACCCTAAATAATTATGAAAAAAAAAGTAGTCAGAAAAATATTTGGACCGATAAATATTAATGGTTAGTGGAGAATACGATACAACAAAGAATTATATGACAAATATAATGAACATGACTTGTCAGTTTTCTCCTTCCTTTCCAGGAATAGGTCAATGTGACCTGTTCCGGTCTCAAATCCATCGTTTCCTTGGTCGTCCCAAAGATATTTTCCCATGTGGTTTGTAGATGTTGATCTTTTTGGGTAATCTTGAATTGTCCGTTCTGTCTAAATGCTCTTTCCATTGGTATTTGTGCTCTTCCAGTTTATCAACTATTGAAAATATCTCCAGTTCATTTCTTATTGATTAATTGTGCAATCTATCCATGAGTGTACATCCTTTTACAGATCTTAAAAATTTCATTTCAGTGGCTTGAATGTGTGAGATATATTTTTTTGTAAGTACCCAAGATTCAGATTCATATAAAATAACAGGAACAGCCATAATTTTATAAAACCTGAGCTGAGTGTCATTTTTTATTAAACTAAAGAAATTGGAGTGGGCTGGTCATGTACAAAGGTCCTCAATAGACCGAGCACCGAAAAGTGCTTACAGCAAGTTTTATGGGAACAGGCGAGTTGGAAGATCGAAGAAACGATGGGAGGATGGTATTAAGGAATATGCTGCAAAATTACTTGAGCCAATTAGCCATTGGATGGATGGATACCAGTTTGTTTGTTTTTTATGAAATCCACAACTGAAGTTTGAACATTAATATTTTGTTTAATTACGTTTATTTTATCTCTTCTAGAAATTCCAGCTGAACGCCTCCAAAAAAAAAATCTATACATAATTTAATTTACTTACTGTACTAGATTTTAATTCCCATGTATGTCATTGTATTCATTATTGTACTTAAAATGTTCGTTTTTGTTTTAGAACTTATATTCGGATCCCATAGAACACCATTCAATTTTTATATTGCAGAATTGTCCTTATTTATCCTGTCATTAATTTCAGCATGACTTCCATCTGCACTAAGTTTTGTCTCCAAATGTACATATTCATTACATGCTTTTATTTTTCCATGACTGTATTCCAAAATCGGATATTTTAATTCATCTTCAATTATTATAAAATTGTAGGCTATTATTGAAGTGAAGAAATAAAATAATAAATACACATTGAAAATGAACTATATAAAAAGTGATTGGATTCAAACAAACCAGAACTAATAATAATAATAATAATAATAATAATAATAATAATAATAATAATAATAATAATATTAGTATTATTACAATTACAATACAGTAAAACTTCTTTAATCCGGAACGTGAATAATGCGGAAATCTGTCCAATCCCAACAAATTTATTGGTCCCGGCGAAATAATAGTACCTTTACGTGTATTTATTTTGCATAAAACGGAATCGGAAACGGAAGGATAATTCGACACAATTCTTGAAAAAAATTAGAAAGCGGAATGATAGAGAGAGAAAAAAATAGTTTCCATTTCATTGAATTCCCGTTAGGACAAAAAAATTCCTGCCGCCGGGTGAATTACAGATTCTACCTGCATCTGAAATTTTATTTCGGCCTCACTGCACACCCGTTATGCGAAATACAGATACCTATCTTACAAAATAACCATTGCACTGTAAAATCCTAAATTAGTTTAAGTTCTAAAACCGATTTTTCACATGTAGCGTGAATTTGTGGAATAAAGATGGCTAAAACGTATGTATAATTCTCATTAAACGAAAAACTGAAAGTGATTGAAGATAAATCTCCAAATTTCAGGACCGATGCTCCAAAGTCAAACTCTTGCTAAATCCCTAGGTAATAACGATTTCAAGGCATCTTCAGTTTGGCTGGACAGTTTTAAAAGACGACACAATGTAGTGTGGAATGAAATTTGCGGGGAATCAAAGGATGTGGATGAGAGTGTAGTTAGTGAGCGGAAACCAAAACAACTGGATACTTTAATTTCAGGATACGATTTATTATTTTTTTTTCGCGATACCGTCGAAGTCGCTCATACATACTATACTACACTTTTCAAAGGCAGCGGAACTACAATTAATCCAAGATGCTTAAAAAGACATACGGTACTGTACAATCTAATATCATTAATAAGTTTCAGTTTATTTTATAATGCGGAATCTTGTATAAAGTGAAAAAAAAAATGGTCCCATGCGACTGCGCTTTGAGAGTGTTTTACTGTATTATTATTATTGTTATTGTTATTGCTAATATTATTATTGCTATTATTATTATAATTATAATAATTATTATAATAATTATTATAATAATAATTATTATAATTATAATAATAATAGATGGTTTCAGAACCATTAATAATTAATAATAATAATAATAATAATAATAATTATTATTATTATTATTATTATTATTGAATAAAATGACGGAAATTTGCCAAAGGGTAATTTTGATAGCAACAACGTTTGTGTAGAAAGGTATGATGGAGAAGCCTAATACATAATAGTTAATTGACAGATTTTGCAAAATAAACCAGTCATAACAAGCTCAGAATTAGACAACCGAAAAAGAATTATCGAACCTAAAATCTTTTTCTCACCTTTGTACACAAATGCAACAGTTATAATGATGTTTTTCTCCACATCTGGTCTAGTTTATAAACGTCAAGGAATTCATTTTATTTAGTTGAGATCAATCTTGTAACTGGTCTTTCTATAAGGAAGTTGTTGGTTTATTTCCATACTGCACTTGAGTAAACTTCCCTTGCCATGTGTACAAGGAAGTAACTGCTATTTTCTCCGAATGTTAGGATTCGTATAATCCACTACTTCCACTAGGTCCTTCACCTGATTGAACTATGAGAGATTTATTCAGCTTAAAGTTATAAAAATATGTAAACGTAATCAAATTAAATATTTGGTTGATTTAAAATACCAAATATCAGCATAAAGAAGAGTGTTAATTTCAATCATTAGAGTCATTATGAATGTCATGTAACCCAATAAATGTCATCCAAGCAAAAAACAGTTTTATATTTAAATTGTATTTTTAAAAATAATTTTACTTTCATCTGAGCAACTATTGGCAACATTATTAAACAAGCCTATAATGTAAGATAGCAGATGGCATGTTGGAAATAATAAATCAGTCAGTATAGAAGTAAATGTAACTAGTAAAGATATAGCCTATATTTACTTAGGGGATATTCGGCATATGCTGCCCCTTAACTGTATTATTATATTTGCTATAATCGTTTATAAGTTAGCTGAATATGTATTTAAAAATCTACTTTGTTCATTTTTGGTATGAGTTTAGTTTTTAACTTCCATCTATTATTATTATTATTATTATTATTATTATTATTATTATTATTATTATTATTGCTACTATTATTATTGTTATTATTCACTAGGCCGTCCTATGAAACGCTGGAGGGAAATGTTTCTATAGGATCGTAACAGGCCTTGGCCTAATACTTAGAAGGAAGAAGAAGATTGTTATTATTGTTATTTTTTTTATTGCGGACGATCCCATGTAGGACCACGAAAAGTACTTAGAGGCGTTTCCTTTGAGCCCAAATTAATTTCATTCTATTATTATTATTATTATTATTATTATTATTATTATTATTATTTAACAGGTTTTAAATGTATACATCTTCCTGTGAATAATATTAAGTTTTGATTCTCTTTCTCCATTCATCTCTATCCTTCCAGTCACCACCTTGCAATGCCATGTCCTTCATCAAATTCATATTTCCCTCTATTCATGTCTTCTTAGGTCACCCTCTTCTTTTCCTGAGATTCCATCTTAAAGGAATAGAATATTATTCTAAATTTTGTTTCAGATTTGGTAAGTGCTAGAGTACATTGATAATCATAACACTGTATATTTTTACGATTCAGAAAAAATTAACGAGGAAGGAAATTTCATATGCACACGTAATGTTGTTAGAATGTTTACACTCGTCTTTCCTTTCAAGATCAGCTCATAATTTTCTTAAAATAGCATTCAACGTGACTTCGAGAATTGAGTATAACATAGAGGTTAAGGTGTCTGTTATAGTAAATACTGTTTAGCTGCTGTTAAGAAAGTATTTGTGAAGTAGTTCTAGATTTCAGGTAATAAAAGTCTATATTTTATAATAAGTAAGATATCGCACAACGTGCATGTTTTTGTTCAATCTGAGTTTTACACAAGCCTGTAAGTGAGTATACTTTCATTCTCCAACACATTAAATTTTATCGATCACATTTTGACCCACATAGTTTGCACTTGCACTTTTTCCCGGCTCTTGGTATTTATGTCTGGTAAATCCGGTGATGGAAACCATGTACTGCTAATCTCGACCTGGTGTGTCGCGTCATATCTGGCTTGCGTCCACTCCCTGTAGATCATCGCATCCGTGGAGAAGAAATCCGGTCATATCTCTTGTTTCTTCTTGTTAAGTTTTTGTAGTAGTTCCTTGTAAGCAGACCTTGACGTAATTCCTCTATAAAGAATTTACCAGCGTAATTGAAATACAATGGAGTGTATATGCTTCGATAGACTTTGTGATTTCTTAAGGAAGTTGGCTTTAATCTTTTCTACGTCTTCCAGGTTTCTTTTTTAGGTATTTCCAAATAATCACTGTTCCCTAAGTTATGACTGATGCGCTTTTAAGACGAAACAGGGTAGTGGGAAAAATGTTTTTCTTTTAAAAAAAAAGTATTTAATTCTAATAGAATTTTTCAAAGAAAATGTTATATGGTTTATTATTTTAACACAAAATAATAAAATAGGAATGTAATCCAATATTGGAACAACGTTGTTTAAAAATAGAAAAAATTGAAACGGAATTTAAAAATCATTCTAATCAAGTTATCAATTAAAAAAGCCTGTACTCAATGATACTTTCCGTAGATTTTTATACTCCTAATATTAGTTTTTTTATGTGTAGATCATATCGCTAATTTGCTGCAACAACGTCATAACTCAAAAATTGTCGATTTTGAGTTATTGGTACTACATGAAAGACAAAACTCAGTTCTATATTCAGGAAGAATGACATAAGCTATTGTATACAATGAGTTGGTACAGTAATTTTATATTTATGACAAATACAGGCAAAGGTATATGGATTTCAAACCTTTAAACGCTTCTCCTGAAAAACTGTTTTTTGAGTTATGACGTTGTTGCAGCAAATGAGCGATATGTCTCCTCGGCTTTGCAACGTGATTCCCAGATATTTAATAATGCTAATTTCTCTTACGCATATTTGACATGTGATTATTTTATTTTAAAATCCAAGTGTCTACATTAAATTTTAAGTGTCGTACTTGATAATAAACTTAAATGGATATCTCATATTTATGATTAGGGAGCAGATTTTTATGTTCTAAAAGTTAAGATTGCAACATAGTATAATGAGAAGTTAGGCTTATAACTGTCTTTCGTTATGGTTCCACACACAAACAGTTGAATAGTATAATGATAAGTAAGACTTTTGACTGTCTTTTATCTTGTTTCGCACACAAACCATTGAATAATATATACTATCTGCATTACAATCTTATCTTTTATTACATAAAAACCCGCTCCATCTTTATGATAGACCGTAAGCAGTAGAGTTTGTTATGACATCAAAAATGTTTATATGAATATCTTCGTAATGTTTATTTTGGTAACTTTCAACCGGACGTGTTAAATTCTATGCTTTACTATATCATAAATTCAGGAATAAAATATTATATCCTATTGTATCAATTAGAGATGTTACCTAAATTAAATATTATAGAGAACTGAATTTATTACAATTAAACAGCGACTTACACAGGTATAACTTTAAATGCATAATTACTCCCATCATACTGATTAACTCGCTGTCACTATCGAACCCATAGGTTCATGGACGCGCGGACATAACTCTCCATACATACCTATCCTGAGGTAATGTTTTCCAATCATCCCCTGTATAATCTACTTCCTCAAATGATTGTTAATGCTATTCTCCCACCTCACTCTTGGTCTACCAACTGGGCTTTTCCCTCTGGTTTTCCAAAAGAAGCTTCCATGCTCCTCTTTCATTTTCCATTTGTTCCAAATTCCTGCCTATTGCTTTCTAAGACAATTAACTGTTCTTTTTATATCTGGTTTCCTATAAATATCATGTAGCTCACTGTTTTGAAATCATCTCCACTCTGTTCATTTCTCTTTAGTCCAACATTTTTCCTAAGAACTTTATTCTCAAATACTCTCAATTTTTTCTCCTCCCTTAAAGTAAGAGTCCATGTTTCCCATCCATATAACTGGTAGAATAACAATTTCATATATGTTTAATTTAAAGTTTTTTAGAGGAGTTGGGACAACAAGAGTCCCAATGCATAATAACATGCATTTCCAGAATTGAGCCTATGTTTTATTTCTTTGTGCATCATTCCTATTTGTAATTATAGTTCCTATGCATTTGAATTCCATCATAAAACATTTTAATTTTGGGTTCGTCGGATAATTTATAGAATTATTTTAGTTTATAAACGTTTACTTTGTATAATTTTAACCTCTGGAAACGTTTAGCTCTCCTTTTAAGATAATGACATCCACCACGAATCAATTCTAAATAAGTAAAGTTCTGGGAACTGTGTCAATTGAATTTTTTAATAAAAGTATTTTTGTAGAGTAAAATTGGCAATGTTAAGGAGGTAGTGTAAGTTAAGTCATATTGTTAGTTGACAAGTCACTTAGAGAATTAGTCACTCAAGTGGTTGCTTAACATTGAGTTAATGAGAGCACTTGTGAATGTGGAAGTGCGTGATGATGTTGACAGGGAAATCACTTAAGTAAGAGGTAACAATTAGTGCAATGAAGTCACGCGCAAACATCACTCAGCGGGGAGACAGTGTAATTACGTGGGCGGGACAGCCACTGGCCAGTTTCTGGAAAACACGTGCCTTGTGCTCCATTCAGCAACTTACTTACGTTTCTAACCAATAATTACTCCACTCAAATAGTTACGGTACCAAAACAATAACTAGCTTATTGGACCATACATTAAACAAGTTATAATGCAGCAATTTGTGTGACAAATATTTTTACAATTTAAAATCAGAGGACTTCTCATCAAACGAATAAGCTAATAATCCACAATTCTCTCTCTCTTCGGCTTTCTCCCATTTATAGCTTTGCGGTCTTCAGTTTCCATTTATCTCTATCATTCCAATCTCCCTCTTCCAAATTCCTATCATCCATTATAGTTCTCATGTAGGTTTTCCATTTCCATCTTGGTCTGCCATGTTTATTTCTTCCAGGGGGTGACCATTGGTATATATTTTTTTTTGCCATCTTTCATTTTCCATTCTTTGTACATGGCCATATCATTTAAGCGTTTGATTTTCAATCCTCTTAACAACAGATGTGGTGACAATTTCTCTCCAAAGGAATTCATTTCTTATTTGATCCTGTCTTGTTTTTTGGAGGCTTCTTCTAAAATAATCAAATTCAACTGTTCTAATTTTATTTTTTTGTATACTTTCACTTCCATATGACAAAATATTCTCATAAATTTTCATTGTAGTTGCCTTTGTGATATTTTTGTTCTAAATTGTTCCATGTAATGTTACAGTTGCATTTTTTTGCCATTGCAATTTTAGTGTGTACATCTCTCTCACAGGTACCTAAACTTGTAATTATTGACCCACGACATTTTAAAAAATTCACTTTTTTTCACAAATTAACTGAGAAAAAAGACTAAGACGCATAATAAGATTAGTATTTATTAGTTCGCAGTTTCCACGTTTTTCGCTCAGCCTATGATCAGAAAAAATTGTAAATTAAAACTAAACAGTAACACCTTGTAAGCACGTATCTATATACCTTTCTATCAAAATAAGTAGGTATAACAAGGGAGACATATCTTAGAATTTTATAGTGGCCGATACTAGCCAAGATGTCAGAAAGTCTAACATACAAATAACATGTCGATTAAACAAAGAACATTGGGTCAAGATGAAACTTGTGGAAATTATTGCAAACCTAGATTTTCTGTATGAAAGTTAAAATTTGTAAATCACTTTAACATAAAGATAGAATCAAATGCATAGTTTAAGATATCATTATGTTAAAAAGAAAAAAAAATTAAATTGTTTGTCTCCCTGAACACTTAAGAAACTGTCTATGAAAGGTATGACCTAAATAAATATTAAACATTTATATATTATATAAGCCAGAAATAGGGGATAAATGCAAATATTATCCATAAAACTTTAATCGTCGACAAGAAGTGAACATAGCACAAAAATAATCCGAGTTTTTTAAAAATAGTCTACGTCTCTTGAGGTTTTTTTTTCTTTTTAATTCAGTGGACCTGAATAAATGTCTTTCTACTTCCGGTTGTTCAAACAATACCATACTTTTACAACACACGTTCCAACACATCAACATAAACAAGTGGATCGATTTGTGCCAAATGTGGTCTAAATGTAGTAAAATATAATATTGTTAACTTCAGGTGAGATATGACATGTATACACATTACATTTTCTAATGTGGTATAGACATTTTCTTTCGGTTATATTTCGGAATATATTTTGAGTATATATTTTTTTAATTGAATAGTTGCCCCGAAAAGAGATCTAATCCAGAAAAATTCGAAAGTTGAGTTTTCAATGGATTAGTCATCTATCCAGAGAGAATCACGGTATGGTGCAAGTAAAATTATCGATACTCTCTTCCAGACCTGTTTTATTTATTTTTTAATAGTTGGATTTCAAGCAAATAGCGATCTTTATGTAACAAAATGGTGGAGGCAGTTAGTCAAGTCATGAATAGCAGTGCAGAAAAACAATTATTGCACATGTGTAAATTCATTCCACCACAGTTACGTGAATTCTAATCAGAATCTTAGAGTAATTGAGTGAAAATAAGAAAGACACAAAGAATGTAACGAATAACATTAAATGAAAACCAAATACTGAAAACTGATTAAGTTAGACATTTTTCTAACTGAATCAGTGTTCAATGCGTATTTTATATTTCTTATTGTAGCATTCTTAGTTAAATATGGGTTAGATAATTTTTGCACTCAACTATGTATTAAATTGTTAATATTTAGTTATTAGCATATTATTTTGCATTCAAATAGGCTGTATATGATTTCAATAGGATGGGAGATTAAAAAGTATATGATATAATAATGGTAATAGCCTCAAAATCTACATTATACCTTTTTTTCGTTTTCCCAACAATTTTTATTTTGAGGGTTAGATCCCATTTCGGGGCAACTATTCAATTGAAAAACTACTGTCACATTATGTAATAACATATGATTCAATTGTAATAGTTTCGGGATATTAACGACACAGTCCATTTAGATTAGATTTATTTAGCCTGGTGGAGTTAAGGCCATGTGGCCTTATCTTCCACTTACCAGGACAAACATATATTCCATCAGAATATAACAATCTCAATTACTCTAATATTAAATACTAAATAAAAATTTGATCAAAAAGATAATATCTATTATATTATGATCTACAATGCAACCAGTTAATGTTAGTTAAAATTAAGACTAAAACTAATAACAAAATTTATACAAGCAAGACATTAAATTGTCCCTGTCTAATACATATAAAAAACAAAGAAAAATAATGAGATATAGAAAACTAATTTTACGATTATACAATATTTAAAACAAAACAAATGAAAACATTTGTTAATGTTAATATTATTTTCATAAATAACTAAATTTATTAATTGTTAAAATAATACTATCAGGCCCTACTAGGCATACTACTACAGCATAAAACGTAACTTATCTTAATATCCTTTCAGAAAATATGGCATTGGACTTTAGTAATAGTACCAGTAGGAACAGAAACGAACTAGCTACACCTTCGGGTATCACCTTTGTTACGACTTTTCTCACCTTATTAATGAGAGTGACGGAAATTAATGGTATAAGATAGGTATAAAGTAGCCAAATTTAAATAATTTTAATTAACTCAACTATGTAAATTCTGCGTTGCGAACTGAACTGTTTCCGCGCAAGAACATTTGATTCTGTACAGATACCACAAATAGCATATTTTTATTATGTGTACATAGTGAATTCACGAATGGGAAATGAAAGATTTGCAATGGAAGCTTCTTGCAGGAAAATCAGAGGGAAAACGCCCAATTGGTAGACCAAGAATGAGGTAGGAAAATAACATTAATCAAGATTTGAGGGAAGTAGATTATACAGGGAATGAATGGAAAGCATTAGCTCAGGATAGGGACGTGTGGAGAACTTCCCGCGCGGCCATGAATCTATGAGTTCGATAGCGGCAGTGACTTGTGTTAGTTAATACATAATTACTTACTTACTTACTTACTTACTAAGTAAGTATGTATTAACTAAGTCACTGCCGCTATCGAACCCATAGATTCATGGCCGCGCGGAAGTTCTCCACACATCCACTTGTGTTAGTTAATACATAATTACTTACTTACTAAGTAAGTATGTATTAACTAAGTCACTGCCGCTATCGAACCCATAGATTCATGGCCGCGCGGGAAGTTCTCCACACATCCACTTGTGTTAGTTAATACATAATTACTTACTTACTTACTAAGTAAGTATGTATTAACTAAGTCACTGCCGCTATCGAACCCATAGATTCATGGCCGCGCGGGAAGTTCTCCACACATCCACTTGTGTTAGTTAATACATAATTACTTACTTACTTACTAAGTAAGTATGTATTAACTAAGTCACTGCCGCTATCGAACCCATAGATTCATGGCCGCGCGGGAAGTTCTCCACACATCCACTTGTGTTAGTTAATACATAATTACTTACTTACTTACTAAGTAAGTATGTATTAACTAAGTCACTGCCGCTATCGAACCCATAGATTCATGGCCGCGCGGGAAGTTCTCCATACATCCCCATCCTGAGCTAATGCTTTCCAATCATTCCCTGTATAATCTACTTCTCTCAAATCTTGCGCGGAAACAGTTCAGTTCGCAACGCAGAATTTCGTTTATCAGGTTCATTTATTAGACCTACTCTAGTAGTAAACAAAATGTTATGTTGCTTTCAACGAAAATAAATTTGATGCTGCCTATACACGCCAGTTTAAGATTCCAGTCACTAACATCAAGAAAGCTCCTTGTTAATCAAACTACACAGATTTCGATTAAGAAGCTTCCTTCCGATAATTGTCGCTTACCGGCTTACCAAACCACACTAAATGATTTTAAACGTTACCAGTCCAATTTTTCACGGTTCAAATCAATTATATATTCTATTTTGGCTAAATGTCGCCGCTACATATTTGGTAATGTTATTTCATTTCACATTCAGGAGACGTTCTGCTTATGTAACCAGAACATTTCTAAAATGCCTTCTAAGTGTCGTTCATTAATTACCTGTCACTTACATTGCCTCCATGGCATTACATGATTACAACGGTTTCGCAATATGTTAAATTGTACTTAAGATGTTACAAACATTAATTATCCAGCGTTATTAACGTAGCTGCTTAAATTAACTATTATTATGAATTAATTAGGGTTTTAATTTGTTTAGTGTCAGTGTATTCAACATGTATATGAACGCGTGATTCTATACTGTAGAAGACCCTGAGACTCCGTACTCCCTCCAGTGATGCAATCCAACCTCCCTAACACAATGAACGCTATCTACAGTATGGAAGAACTTCATCTGCTATCCATAGAAACTGCAATGACACTTTTCAACTCTGCGATATTACCAATAGCGACATACGACATAGAGCTAATGTGGGAAAAGCTATCCTGCAGCGACCTTGGAAATATTGAACAGGTCAAAGCCCGATTCTTGGAACGAGCATTAATATTAGGATTGACCGCTCAATCGAGACTAGTCTATGAACTGTCCAAAGATACCTTTTTCAACGATGACATTAGGCTGACAAAACTCCTGCCAAGCACAACAGAGTACGACAAGCGAAGACAGGGAAGAGAGAAATAAAGAAAAAAAAAAACGCTGGGAAATAGATCCAGAGTTCTACAGCTGCGACGCCATGTTGTACAGGGATTGGACAAGAGAGAACCAGAAACAGCGGAACATCATAACACGAACTGCCATAAATGGATTTCACCTTAAAATATGTGTAATCAAGAGATTCCACAAACCCGGAGAAACGTGTGTCTGCGAGCTCTGCAACCAGATCAGTGGTCGTTAGCATATTGTAAAGTGTGACAAAAGAACAAAATCATTACATGATTATCAAAAGATTAAATTAATCTTATATAATGCTCGATAGAGTATTATTATTATTATTATTATTATTATTATTATTATTATTATTATTATTATTATAGTTATTAAGGTTTTAAGGGACAGTGAACTGCATTTCATAACCTCTCCTATCCAAATCCCAAACTCAACCTGCAACAAAGATGCAACAAATTTCCCTGAGACTAGAATAACCTGTATTCTAATGGTGGATCAATTCTTCGGTTCTTTTCTTAAGAGAGCGGAACCTGGGTTCCAATGATTAGGCTCATTTGCTCCGGATGTTTAATTTTGGGTGTTAATAGCTATTGCAGCTGCGGAGTTTTTTTTTTGTCTATCTCGGCATTTGCCCTTGTGCTTGGGAAAGCCGCAGAAAATCCTGATCGAAATACTCATCCCGGGACCTTGGTCAAATCTCACCTTTGTGTATGTACTTTATGGTGACCATAAAGAAGGCGCAGTTCCCTATCATCTATTTCTCAAGATATTGTATACTGTGTTGCAACTTGCTTTTACAAATCAGGCTTTGCGGTCGGAGGAACAGGGGATAACCGTACCATAAACCCTGAGAAAACGAATTGTTTTAAGAGTTGGCACAAAAGCTATAATATAACATTCAGTCATTGAACTAACTTTCTTCTAACTAGTTAAGATAATAAATATATTTCAATATATAGAAAAAAACTTAGATTCTACAGTTGGCAAAAACGCAGACGCATGGACAAGGATTGGAAAAAAACAAATATAGTGTCTATTGGCAGGCCACAAAAATATGGATAGAAAATAAGATCGCAATAGGCCAGCCGGCGTAACACTTTGCAAAATGATGATGACGATGATTGAAACATCTATATTTTAGCTCAGATTAATAAGTGACAAACATACATTAATTTTTATTATTTTATTTATAAACGAATCGACACCGAAGTTATATTTCGATTGTATATATGTGCAGTCATATATTTTCCATCAACTGAATCAAATTTAATGATTTTATGAACTGATGACGTCTCATAAAACGAGACGTAATGGAATGCCAACTCAGCATTTGTTTTGATTATATTTAATGGAGCTATTTAACATATGAGATTATTAGCATCGAAATTCGGAACTGGTCGTGAAAGAACCGATAAGTTTTAGTCAAATATCTTTTATTTCAGGTGTGCAATTATTTTACTTGCCATAAATCTACATCAGAATCCACAGATTTCCGACGGAAGGCATATACAAACTCAAATCTAATGATGAGCAAGTTAATGTGTCTTGATGACTGTAAAAACACGAAAAACCGTCATGATGTTCGGACCAAGTTTTCAGAATCTGTCAAACACAAGTCTGAAACACAATCTATGAAGTAACTTTTTTTAATCGTGAATATATGTTTCAAAATATTTCTTGTTATAACTATATAACTTATGGGATCCGTAGGTGCAATGTCGCATTCATCAAGGCCTTCCACTAGTCCCGATTATCAGGTAACTGAATTTAGATAATATCTCTGATATTCAGTTTCATGAAATTAATCTGAATATCATCCTATTCCTACGCATATATTATCTTCCTATTTTTTTCAAGAAAAGTTTTTCAATTTAAAGTTTTAAATCATTACCATTATCACTCTTTATTTTCGTTATAGGCTACTACTCCTCAACTCATGTAAGACCCAGTGCCGAGTCGAGGAATGAGATAAGATGAAGTCCTTTACATTGCAGGTCTGAGAATGAAAATGAATTTTAATTGCTATACCGAGTACTTTACGTCATCAAAGTAACCAAAGATATAGCCTAAGGGTAGAAAACACATCATCTCCACATTTTTAATATATTACATGGGTCATTCTAAATAACACAATAGATCGCAAAACCTTATCCTTCCACAAATAGTTTATTTTTTACTAATCCTCCACAAGTAAAAATATTATATCACATTTGCCCTTTTCCGCCCTTCAATGGGGGGTTAAATTTTAATTTATCTATTACACACATAGAGTCCATAATTTTCCTGGCCTTATGGATAATCACAAATATATTTTTAATTTATCACCAGTGAGATTGGAAAAATGTTTATTATTGCACGAACATCAGTAGGGCGCTATTAATTGTTATTGAACAACGCAAGTAAAATAACATTTAAAAACATATAACAGTAACTGCATACTAATGATTTTTTGTTATTACAATATTTTATTTTATTTGTATAAGTTTCAAGATGGAATCCAAAAATTCCGCCTGTTAAAAGTAAATGGCTTCTCGGTGTGTCACAGCATAGTAGTCACTTAGATTCCTACCTTTCTCATGCCCTCGGATGAGAGGCGGTTTTGATAGAAATTAAGTTTTAATCCACATGTATAACACAAACGAATGCTTCTTGTACCCCGGGCAGTATTCAACCCAACAAATTTCCCAGTAGTTAATAATACGGTCTTCTCCTATGATCTTTCTGTTGTATTTCCAATCCAATCCTCCTTTCATCTTCCTTTCTGAGGGTCCAGATTTCTGATCCAAACATCAAAGCAGGTTGAGCTGTCATTTTTATGCAGTTTCATCTGAATGTCTCTTGTCATATATATATATATATATATATATGTCCACCGCTGTGGTCTCGAGGTAGCGCTGCCTTGTCACGCAGCGGGCCCGGGTTCGATCCCCGGTCGGGGCAGTTTTTCTGGGTGAGGTTTTTATCGGGGTTTTTTCTCACCTGTAAGACAAATGTCAGGAAAATTTTAAGGCCCAAACGGTCACCGAAATCATATGGCCATCATCCTTATCATTATTATCTTTACCATTATCATTATCATCATCATCCTTCACCGGTGTGGAAAGCAACGGGAAGCTACCACACCTACACAATTCCCTAGTAAAGCTGCAAGCATAGCATGAAAATGCTATGATTGCAGTGAAGGACCTGCCTTCGGGCAGAATTACTATGGATGGATGGATATATATATATATATATATATATATATATATATATATATACATTTCTTTTTTTTTCCAAAATGTTGCTATGGTATTCTATTTTATAAGTTTTTTTAAATAATTTATTTGTTTTATATATTTTTACCCGCCTCTCTTCACTTTCTCCATGGTTATATATCTCCAGATTAAATGTACTTTTATGAGTTCCACGCCACACGGGTCTAAAAAGATACGACCTATCGGGATAGATTTTATATCTCGATTACTTATATTTTTTTTATCACAAGGCGACATGGAAGACCTACCCGGATAATTTATCTGCTGAATGCAGAGCTACCTCCGAGGCAAAATGAACATTGAAGACAAGACTATATTCACCAATATATTCATGCTAAACATGAATTATTATGATGGCCAGATATTGTTTGGGGACTATTTGGATCTGAAAGGTTTCTGAAATTTGTCTTATAGGTGAGAAAAACCCCGAATAAAACCTCATCCAGGACACTTGTTCCGAACGGTAATCGAACCCGTTACCACTAAATCACAGTAGGTTCATTGGACGCGCGGATATGAACTGTCAATACATCCCTAACCTGAGCTAATGTTTACCAATCATCCCCTGAATAACCTACTTCCCTTTATCATTGTTAATGTTAATCCCCTATCTCAGTCTTAGTCTAACAATTGGGCGATTTCCCTCTGGTTTTCCTACAAGAAGCTTCTATGTCCCTCTTTCATTCCCATTCGTGCCATATGCCCTGCTCATCGCAGTCTAGAGACTTATATGCGTTACAATTCGAAATTAATGCAACTCGAGGCCCCGAGTCTCAACATAAATGCTTCTGAATGTGTTGATAAAATTTAAACCTCTTTTAATACCCTTAATAATTTATTAAATTATATTTTTTATCAAATTTTGAATATATTTAGCCATTAAAACTTTCATTTTTTAATTTTTGAAAACTTCAAAAATTCTTGAAGCTATTACTTATGATTTTAAAAGTCAAAATTAAGAAGATTGCAGTTATCTGATTGAAAAGAAAAATGAAGAGGTATTTTAGGGCTCATGAATTTGAAGATATGAAGGAGGCACTGTAACACAATATGATTTTTTTATGCGTGTCTATAATTACAGGATCTTTAGACATTTGAGAACACAGGTGGTAAGAAGATAGTGTTTAAAATAGTCACGGCACATTACTTCATGACCTACACACCTTACCAGTAGATTTTAAGGCGCTTATTGAATGTAAAATATAGGAGAATTACAGAGCTTTCTCACACCCTAAAATAAATGCGTGTTCAGAATTATAAATCATTGTCCTTTCTCTTAGAAAACTCTGGTAGAATTCTCGGTTCAAATCAAAACACACTTGTGGAATGTAATACTATAAATAAAACTATAGATCCATTAATTCATCCATTTACATTATACAGTTTAGCTAACTATAACCAAACAATAAAATTCATGGCCGCATGGACATATATAGGCCTACCTATTCAGAAATAATGCTAACCAATCATTCCCTGTGTGATTCACCTCTCTCAAATCATGATTAATGTTTTACCCCAACTCATTCCTGCCCTTCCAACTAAGGGTTTTCCCCCTGTTTTACTTACAAGACAGTTCCATGTCTATCATTATTTAAATCCAAATTAACTGATGTCTTACGTTCGACGCAATGAAAACATTAAATGCATAAAAATTATATTCGGCAGTTTGTAAATAATCATCTAGGAAGTTTTACTTACTTTATTCTATTTTATATTATTTTAATTTCATTATATTACATTTTTTGTTAGTATTACCTAGTATTAAATCACATCGACATTGTCTTTTGTTTAGTCTATATTTTAATAATAGGCCTATCTTAAAATTGTAATAAATATGTAATGTTATATGATTTTACTATTCGCTGGTTGAGGGAAGAGAAGGCCTTAACTCTGCCAGCTCAAATAAAGCATTATTATTATTATTATTATTATTATTATTATTATTATTATTATTATTATTATTATTATTATTATTCTTTCACTGCCCATTCGTATCACATGCCCTGACATTCGCAGTTTTCAAGACTTAACTCTTCTAATCGCACCTGATTTTCCACAAATATAATGTAGCTCACACATTGTACCACAATAGAATGGATTATTAAAATCGCGATAGAATTCAGTTCTGCTTATTGAACAGGTGAACCGAAAGTGCGTTTTTCGGCTCATTACTGCAGCGTCGTTATCCTCCCTAGACTGTGATATTCATGAACTATGCCAATATTCCCTTCTCCTTGCATCTACCCCCCACTCTCCCTCTTTACCTCTCCTGGTGCGCTGTTCCTACGGCGCATCTCCCCTCTACCTCGGAACCTTCATATACGTGGTGCACAGGCAGAACGTTATCATTCTTCATTCATTCATTCATTCATTCATTCATCGATCCATTCCGAGATGGGATTGGAACTCAAAAATGGACAAGGTCGTCTGAAGCCGAGAAGCGGCGCAGTTTTAGTTGGTCATGTAGACCAGGGAAGAAGCCACCCTGGCTTGGACGCTAGCATGAGTGTAGTATGAGGTATGGTGTGGTCTTTGTCTTGTAAAAGTATTATCATTTATTTATTTATATTATGTTCTTGAATGATCAAATGTTTATCTTGATTTTGTTTTTACTTCAGACTACTTGTTTGCATTAAATATCATTTTTTATATAATTAATGTTCTATCTGATTTATGTGCACGTAGCTGTTTGCTATAATCCTATACGGAAACTCACTCACTTAGGAGATCATTTCCAGCTCCCTTTATTTTGCTGTCTAGCTTTCCTGATTGATAATCATAGTGAACACAATCATTTTCAGTCACTCTGTGGGTTTGAGAAACATTATTGATTTATGTTAATACGCCTTGGAAAGAAAGATGAATCAATCCTTGCCTTCTATGGGCCCGAGGCAAGTAATTTTGTAATTAATAACCTTGGAGGTAATCAGATCTACGCTAATAGAAGCAACGAAAACAAAAGACGATCCCTAAGCGGCACACAGGGTTTGATAACCAGCTGAGTTTTTTTTTTCTCTTCTTATCTATCCATTGCAACTTCAAATTAGGATGTAAAAATTACGTCATTCTTTTTCTTGCTGTTGGCTTGAATTGAATCACCTTATGTCCAAAAATGATTATTAAGTTATATTGTATTTTAACATAAATTACAGTTTATAATATTTTGTTGCAACCGGATACGAATTGTCATTTGTAAGTAAATGAATTACTGTTTTCTTCTATGATCTGTAAGCACGTACTACATTTACCGGAAATATTGGCGGAAATAACATCAGCCAATACTGGAGTAGCTCGTGCGGATACAAAAGATCGGCAGAGACGTTGTACAGATAATAAATTATTATTATCGATTATAATCGACTAATTTAGGGATATTGTACTCCGATTGTTAGGTATAATTAAATATGGGACAAAATACATATCATTAGGTACGTTTCCAGAGATTGATTCAATTATTCTTAGATGTTTCTAATTCTTAAATTTTTTTGAATTATTTAATTATTATTTTATTGAATGGGAAATTGGTACAATTAATTCTAATTTTATCATATTTAACATCTTAATTGATTAAATGTCAATAATTAATATGTATGGGGATCGTATTTTAATTTCTTCTTTAGCCAAGGTATTATCTCTATTTTTTTTGTAAAGTTGGTTTTTAAGAGAGAAAAAGTACCACTAGAATTAACAACCTTTTTTACACGCTTTATATTAGCTTGACCTGTATCTATCTATCTATCTATGTAACGGAATCTTTCGACGCGATTTTCACCCACTTAAAATCATCGGATCGACTTGAAACTTTGTATACTTTTAGAGGGCCCGTGAAAATACAATAATTTCATATTTATTTTCTAAAATCCTGGCCATAATCATCAGAAAATAAAAAAAAGTGTTTTTGTATCAATGTAACGGAATCTTTCAACGCGATTTTCACCCACTTAAAACAATTGTATTGACTTGAAACTTTGTATACGTGTAGAGGACCCGTGACAATACAATAATTTCATATTTTGTTTAAAAAATCCTGGCCAGAATCATCCGAAAATAAAAAAAATGAAAACTGGCATAATATGTTGCGGACTTGTCGAGTTTTTAGTCAATCGTTGTAAGAGCTCAGTTGGTAGAGCAGTGAACTCCTAGTGGTATGTAATTTCAGTAACCCATACGTCGCTGGTTCAAATCAGGCTGGGTGGGTTTTTTTATAGAAGAGTATTACTTTTAGCTCATACTACAATAGTATCGAATTTAAAGAGATTTAAATTTTTATGTTATTCTGTAAAATATTAAAACTAAAAAACAATAAAATAAATAATAGTTTTAAAAAACTAAAAGAACACGCTTTATTAGAAAACTAAAAAATGAAAAATAATTTTAATTTCCAGTACGCTTGGGATAAAATAAAGTGGTCAACAAAAAAATCATCTCCAACGCATTTATAATAAAATTACAGTTATCAACAAAAAGAAAATAATTTTACCATCAAAAGCGTGGGGTGATTTTTATGATTTTTACATTTTCTTCTTAGAGAGCTTACTTTTACAAATATCTGTTTATTATCAAATACATTAATTGATATAGAGCACCCCACGCTTTTGATGGTAAAATTATTTTCTTTTTGTTGATAACTCTAAATTTTATTCTATATGTGTTGGAGATGATTTTATTGTTGACCACTTTATTTTATCCCAAGCGTACTGGAAATTAAAATTATTTTTCATTTTTTAGTTCGGTTTTCTAATAAAGCGTGTCCTTTTAGTTTTTTAAAACTATTATTTATTCCTTGTAAATCTCAACTCGGGAGAGAAAAAAAAAGTTACAACTTTATTCGAGAGGACATTACTTACAGATATTATTATATTCACATTTATAATACGAGCCTGGATAGCGAAAGCAAATAACTTTGTATTAATTCGAATCAGAATTCTATTTTTTTAATTAGCTCTTGTTTAAAAGTTACATTAACATCAAAGATCATATCAAGTCTAGGATCTTAGGTGTTTCCATTTGGGTGTGTATTTGTACAGTGCTTCTGCTTCTGAAGGCTTTTATAAAGAAATCACCGGACTTAAGTCGGACATTGTCCTAGTAATAATTCCGCATTTACCTAGAAAACTGACGAAAAATAAGAAAATACCTTATTTTTGCTCGGAAATGAACCTAGACCTCTAATTCCGCTTACATCAACACACTCACGATAGATAACTTTTATTTTGCTTTCTAAATTATGAGAGAAAATCAAATAACATAAACTGTCAT
The DNA here is from genome assembly GCA_030220185.1 of Diploptera punctata. Lineage (NCBI taxonomy): Eukaryota > Metazoa > Arthropoda > Insecta > Blattodea > Blaberidae > Diploptera > Diploptera punctata. Next base: position 458,149 of record JASPKZ010006826.1, on the reverse strand, counting down.
AATATTTTTAAACCCGAGAAAGATTGTACGGTTCTGCACTTAATACGTATCTGCCATAATCAATTTTATGAATCAGTCTGTAAAATATTCGTTTATAATAAAAGTCGAGTATGATAATACTTAAAGATGACCCGTCACAGCTATAGAAGTGGGGAGGCCATGTTCTAAGACATCAAGACGAATGATAGATACAAAAGGTCACAAAGTTGGACCCTCACATTGGAAACGATTCTGCGGAAGATCAAGATGAAGATAGGCTGATCTTTTAAATAATATGTAGGAAGCCATTGGTCAAGTAGAGAGGTAAATAGGTATGATGATAAGCTAACAGTGTGCTTGAACTAATTAAGTAGATAAAATCAAAACAGTATTATTCTAGAAGTCCACAATGGATGCAGGAAAGGCAGATCCTGTTCAGATTGCATTTTCACTATCAATCAAATAATTGAGAAACATGGAGAATATAATCTACCAACTTTTATGGCATTTATAGACCTTGAAAAGGCATTTGACAAAGTTAACAGAAATAAATTGTGGAATATAATGAAAGAGAAAGGCGTACCTCAGCACCTAATAACTGCAATAAAAAGTCTATATGCAGAAAATAAAATAACAATAGAAACTGGAGTAAAAAATAAAAACAATACAACAGCAACAATAAAATAGAGTTGTATGACAGGGATGTCTGCTTTCATCCTCCATTTTTAATATTTATATTGACGATATCCTATATAATTGGCAGACAAATTTGGACTCACATTTCAAAATAAGAAATAAGATCTTAGACACCTTACTTTTTGCATACAACAAAGTTCTAATATCTAGCTCAGAAGATGGTCTACAGAAATCACTCTTTCAATTAAATAACATTATATAGAATTATAATTTCAAAATATCAATAAGTAAAACGAAAATCCTAGCTTTTAAGGGATCAGATACCGTGAGAGCTAAAATAATTCTGGAAGGGAAACCCATTGAACAAGTGAACCATTTTAAATACCTGGGTTATGAAATCTCCTATTTTAAAAATGAAGATCTATTTAACAAACTTAATAAATTTAATTACATATATGTGGAACAATCAAAAGGATATTAAAAGCACAAGAAAAGAAACAAAACTAAAATTTTATAAAGCAGTGGCAGTCCCCTTACTATTGTATGGTAGTGAATTTTGGGTTTTAACTAAAGAGAGAAGAGAAGATCATAGAAGCAGCTGAAATGACATTTCTGAGAAGTGTAGCTGGTTGCAAACTTCTAGATAAGAGAAGAAGTGAAGATATTAGAAATGAGCTAAATATCTTTAAACTTTTAGATAAAATAAAAGAATCTGGAAAAAAAAACTGGAAAGAACATTCTCAAAGAATGACAGATGATCGGATTCCAAAAATTATACTTAATTACAAACCAAGAGGACGCTTGAATGTTGTGTAGACCGAAAAAGAGATGGATTCAACTTTTGAATGATAATCTATGAGAACGGACCAAGCCACGTGGGCTAATCCGTGATTGTTGATGATGATGATGATGAAATCAAAACAGTGCAGAAAGTGAACAAATGAATCTACCCAAGCAGGCAAATATCTCTTACGTGCAGTAGTTTGCCATGTGAGATATGTATACGTTGCCGTTTCAACTGCTTTAACATCTTTCCCCATATCGTGTTTAGGAACAATAGAAATATTTCATCAATATACTTTGTATGTATTTTTGTGTATACCTACAACACATATTATTAACATCACTGATTAAATTGAAATGACGTGATTATTTGTAGTGAAATACTGCGTATAAAAAATCCCAAACCAGAATTTACCCTGAAACCTGGAAAAACCAACAAAAGCTCTAAATCAGGTAAAGTGTCCTCCCATCTCCATAATATGAGTTTCAAACTGTTTCAACCAAATCGTCCTGTATATTAAAATTAGACAATTTGTTTAAAAAGGAGATTGGAAAACACAATAAAACACACATCATAATGGAAAGAGTATAGATTCTACCTAAAAATCCAAGACGAAATATGATCCAAGATTTTAAAGCATCTGTAAAAAAATAATGAAGAATTATAAAATAACTGGATAAATAATTAATTTTTTGTAGTCTACTCTACTAAATAATAGGTAATGAAATTTCAATCCAACATTTGCCTTAAGAAGTTGACAACTGGAGAAAATCTGGTAAAAATCTGTCAGATTGATCTGCACAGGAATATGAACATTTATGTGGGTTGTTTTTCATTATTAAAAATCAACTTTCTTCCAAAATCATATGTAATTATCTTCTATTTGATAAGAAATTAAAATGGAGGATGAATATAAAGTCCCTAACCATTTTAGTGAAAACGAAAATTTACCATTTTCATTACTAGTATTGAATATTTATACTATAGAAAAAAGAATTGCCGTGGTCCTTGCTCGTCTGAAAGGACTAACGTACGAAGCAGTGAGAGCTGACTTTAACCGAAGATTTAGAAAATCTGGCCCCATAAATTGACGATTCGCCTGGTTGTCAACAAATTCAATCGCAATTGAGAGTGTTAAGAATGAAGAATGTCCAAGTAAGCCATCCGTACCTGAAGACACCATACAGAGGATCCATGAACCCCTTCTGAATCATCGATCGACACGGCGCGGCGTCACGATCAATGAACTTGATCTTCCACAATCTAATACGTGCAAGATTTTACACTCTTCGTCGCACTAAAGATCCATTTTGGGTTTACGTCCTGCACCATCTTAAACATTACACGTTATTTCTTGAATGAAACCTTTCCAGGAAGATGGAGAGTCAGAGAATCACAACGCATGTGGCCACCGCATTTTCCAGACGTAATCCCGCATGATTTATTTGCATGGGGTTACAGAAAATTTGCCGTTTATCGAACTAAGGTTTGAAAATCTTGTAGGTTTGAAGGATCGCATCCGTAAAGCAATTGATACCACTACATCGTATATGTTGGCGAACGTTTTCCGATGTGCCTCACAACGTTGGCAACTCTACTTCCAAATGGAAGAGCGCTATGTTGAACTGAGATAACGTGCTGGGTAGCTGTGTGTCTGGGGTTTTTATCTCCTGAAAATGTATTTTTTATCTGCTTGTTTAAACTTAAATGGTTAGGAACTTTATGTTCATCCGGTATAAGAGTCAAATACAGTAGGGACTTTTATTACAAAAGATCACAGGTACTGACATTTTCAATTAATATTTAACGTAAATAACTAATAATAGTGGCAATGACAATTGTCTAATTCACTTTTTTTTATAAGCAACATTTTCAGCCATTCCCTGGTTACGTCGAATTCATTATTAATATTATTCATCATCATCCGGGGATTAAGCCTGTTGGCTCGTTCCGGTTTCACGAAAGCTAGAATTGTTAAAATTGTTCAGACCATCTTCTGTGTGGGCGTCCAACATTTCTCTTTCCGTGCGGTTTATAATTTAGCAATAATTTTGGAAATCTTCCTTCTGGCATTCTATCAATATGTTCTTTCCAGTCGTTCCTATATTTAATTATTCGGTCTGTGAGTTCGAAAATATTTAGTTCCTTTCTCATATCTTCATTCCTTTTCTTATCCAGCAGAGTATATCCTGCTATATTTCTTAAAAATCTCATCTCAGCTGCTTCCAATCTTTGTTCTCGTCTTTTAGTGATCGTCCAACATTCTATTATTATTATCATTATGATAATAATAATAATAATAATAATATAATAATATTATTATTATTATTATTATTATTATTATTATTATTATTATTATTATTATTGTGTGCAGTCGTGTCGCTATGGGTAGAGTTCCTACCTTCCATATCTTATTTCCTGGTTTCATGTTGGCAGGTTAGAATATTCTAAATATCTACCTTTAGTCCGGGTGCATCCCCTTGTATTGTGATGTCCTGTACTCTTTTCAATGGTAACCCTGGAATCCTGCGAACAGCAGATCCCAAGTAGCTCCACCACTGTATTTCTGTCTAGTGTATAAATTCCTTTTCCCTTCCTTGGGTGACTCATCCAATAGATATTAACTTTCATTTTCGTGGGAAGCGTAAGTTCTAGAAAACACAGTAGCCAAGGAAAAGTAATAAAGAACAAACGAAACAATTACTAGCATTATTTTTTATTATTCTGTAAAACTTATCAATTGATCCATGAACGTGATTTTATGGTTCTACTTCAGATTGATACGGTATAATAAAAAAACTGATACATTTTGCAAATATTCGCATGTTCTTTAATATACGAAGAATTTCCTCCATACGTTTTTGATTGCCACCCTGAATTAGCGGATAATGGTAACCGTGCTCATATCTGGTTACGATATTCGCGGATGGGTTTCGTTAGAATCTTGAATATGGATACTTTCGGAAGGAAGTTGAAGCCATGTGTCCCGTAATATAGTTTAGCAGCATTTAAAAAAACATAAATGCCTCTCAGAAAAAAATACGGTCTTTTTATGTCCAGATTTGAATTACTGTATTGCACTAATTAGTGCTAAAAAGGATCGTTAAATAAAATACTACCTACCAACCTCAAATTTTTCTCCATGCTAAATGTAATTGGCCTTGGCCGAAATGAAATCAGTTAACTTCAGTGTGATATCTCCAGACGTACGAAAGTGGATAACAGAATAGTATCAAATGGTAAAAAATATAAAACAATGATGGGGGTTATTAAACATAATGAATAATTCGTATTTGACGTATCGAGAAAAGACACGTGTAAATGTCAAAGACAACGGTCATAGGGGTTAAGTGAGCAAGATATTCTCGTCATTATCTATGCTAATAAATTCACTCCTTCGCCTTACAACAAAAATACGTACTCTTCATGGAGCTACACGTAAAATGCATTTTCTGCAACGTTAAGTGAATACAAACTTCATACACCTGGCTATCATGTTCCGCTTTATCCTAATGGCAATATTAAAACTGCAAAAAGACATATGCTCCTCCACACCTTTATAAAATACTCATGTCACTAGGTAAAGCAAAGCATAGATTGTGTAAGTTTTTTTTTCACAGTGTAAGGGTTTTAACTAAAATAAATAACAATACTTTGTTACGCAAGAGTTCGTATTTTATAATAACATCAATCACGACAGATGCCAAAGTATACCACTTTGGAAAGCGGGAAAGAAACTTTAATTTTCATGTTTTATGTCAAATTTCAAATGCAATTCGCCAACTTAATATATATTTCTCACAAAACATTTAATTTTAATCGATATCTTGTATAAGAATAGGCTAAATGGGTAGATTTTTATAATAATAATCATAATAATAATAATAATAATAATAATAGCTTTATTTAACCTGGCAGAGTTAAGGGCCTTAAGGCCTTGCCTATCACTCAACCGGGTTAAAAAATAAAAAAAAATATTCTTACATCTAATTAAAATAAAAATAAATATTACATAGTATGTCTACAATATAATGATTTACAAAATTGTTTTATAAGACGTTAATTATATAATTTTTACGTGATAAGTCGGTCTTCCTCAACTAAATTATTAAACTTCAAGTTATTCTAATATGGAGGTATTTCGAAAACAATGTTTCATCTTCTGCGTTTTAACTGGAACTGATGGTGTTATGTAGGTTGTATAATGGGCAGAAGATGAAACATTGTTTTAGAAAGGCCTGAATATTATAATAACTTGAAGTTTAATAATTTAGTTGTGGACGACTGACTTACCAGGTAAAAATTATATAATTAACATCTTATTACATAACCTGAACGGTGCTTTAATATGAATTTCAAAAGTGTTGAATTTTTTTTATTTAATCTAGACTTATCGAATTAGAGTAAATACAAAATGTATAATACGGAAAAATGAGAAACAACTATTAAGTACATAGAATAAATTGAATTATTACATGCTTTATTTTTATAGGCACTTAAAAATCTAATGCAATAAACGGGTCTTATTTATTTTTAAAAGTTTCTGTGAGCTGGGCCCCATAATGAAACTCTGATCGAGTACTTTCTTTGATGACTGAAGAAAGTCAGAAAAAAAGCGAAGTCAGGTTGATCGGCACTGAGATTTTAACTCTAAATCTTCTGAATAAGAGTCAACTCTCAAATATTATCCCTTCAGCCTACTAGCCCGGTATTTTGCTCTTCAGCAAACATTTTGTTATTTCACTTAAAATATGTCGCAGTGTAGACATCTTTTCATAAATATATTACAATTATTGAACAAAGTTACGAGATGTATGAACTTCCGAAACAACAGAAAATAGATAGAGACTACCGATTTTATATTAATTAAAAATTGGAGGTCGTCTGAAAGGACGTAATTTAATTAAGTATCGCAACTAATTTTTTATAGATGAACAACAATTTTTCTCTTCTTATTTTCTGGGAACTTGAAAACCTACCTGCTTCTACTCTCAAAGTTTATATATATATATATATATATATATATATATATATATATATTGTGGAAAGCAACGGGAAGCTACCACACCTATAATTCCCTAGTAAAGCTGCAGAGCATAGCATACAAATGCTATGATTGCAGTGAAAGACCTGCCCTCGAGCAGAATTACTATGGATGGATATATATGTATATTTTTTTGAAGATATATCACAACGTGTCTCACCACCAGGTATATCACAGGGAATTTACAGAAATGTGTAAAAATTACAAATCATAGAGTTCAGTTTAATGAAAGGAGCGGAAGACGTTCTTGAGAAAGCTGGTTATTTCTATCGTGTTGATGTGAGACTTCAAAACTAGCAGCTAAGTTACTGACTTCAGGACATGTGGTGTTTCTTTCACAAATATAGAGCACTTTGTTATCAGGTGCAGGGCCGTCTGAACTTCTTTCTCGCGACAGCTCCAAGCTGGGGAAGTTATTTTATTAATTTTAAGTAAGCAGAATCGAAAACAACCGTGATTGGTTAGAAATTGAGTAAGAATGAAATTTAGCCAGAGAGATAGGGATAGCTTGTGGAGGATGTTTGGCATAAGTTGCAACTTTGGAATTTGTGCAGATTGCTTTCCACAAATCGATGTAGTAGTCTTTGAGTAACTTTTTATCCCTGAAAAAGGGAATTGCACCGCAGTCGATCGTGGACTTCTAACTGGCTGCTGTCTTTGCTAGATAGTCTGCTCTCTTGTTTTCAGCCAAAATAAACGTTTTGCTAATAAAAGGAAATAGAAACAAAAACATTAGTATAAGTGGATTTGAATGTAAGAGATCAGTTTATTTCACTAGAACTGGATATCCCTCCTTCTTGGAAATAAGCCAGTGACATGGTTGGAAGAGTTTTAATAATGATACCAAATTGATTACTTTACATTCTCTCCTCATTAAGTATTATGTTTTCTCTTGAACATCGGGTAGTAGAAACAGTAATAAACTCATTTGCGGAACATCATCTCACCAAGACCTCTGGGAAACTGTTAAAGCCCACCTTGATAGCAAGTAAGACTCATAATGCTTCAAAATTCATTAAGCCACATACTAAATGATACTAAACCCCCCACGAGAACTAGTTAATCTTTGATTATGTAAGAAAAATTATATCGTAAGAACTACTGTTGTTGCAGCTCGCATTAGTTCTGTGTGCTCCGGAGTAATAGTTGGGCACGAACAGCATTATACTATTTTCGAAAGTCAAAAACATGCAATCATTTCAATTGCACCAGTGAAAATGAATCTCAAATTATCGTATCGAGGAAATTGCAATGTAAGTTTGATAATATTATGGCCTTACTTAATGCACTGTTCAACGGAAGTAAATGATGGGTAACAAGCCATATTGAAAGAAATGAGATTTCTCTCTGTATAAAACTAACATACAAAAAATCTATGTGAATCGCTAGCATTATTCTCTCTCACCATTTCTAAAATGTTAATTATTTTAAAACACGATATTTCTACAGTGTATTAAACTTTTATCCCAGCTTTTTTGGTTCATTGTACTCAAAATTAATACTTTTAATTTTTGAAATACACCAATGGATAAAAAGTTAACCAAGTGTTGTTACAAGATAACTAATTTTTACGTGTTATAGTCGTCTGTGCAATGTGTTCAAGAAATTGATGGAAATAATAATTACTGAAGCTTAAACAAAATTGAAAATTCACAAAAAAATTCTATAACATTTAGAACATAGTACATCCGTGTGTTATTAGCAGTGCAGACTTACAGACAAATTCAATTACGCAACAGGAATGAGCTATTTTTTCCACTTCTTTGTGATTTATAGACGCTTTAATATCTAGGCCTTATTTCCAGGATCTTTAGGTGCAGTCAAATAAGATATGATTCCTATTGCGCCTTCTATGTATTATCTGATGTTCACTAATTAACTTTGTAACGATATTATAAAGTGTTGAATGTGAAAAAACGGATCTTAGTAATAAAACAACAATCCAAAATTTGCCTTGACGACTGAGGAAAACCTGAACGATGTAAGAGCGAGATTCTAACCGCTTGCGCTTGCGCCACGGAGCTGCCAAATGATTTTACTACTTAGCCAAATTGTTTAATCTGTAAAGCAATTAATGTTATGTAAGCTCTATCGTTTTGTTTTTATCATATTATTACTATATGCTGCTGTGTCGATACGAATTGACAAAATCACGTATGACTTGCTACTCGGGCGATCCATTTGTAAACAATTATGTTTTTCAAAATAGCCTATTGTCTTTATAGGAAGCCAGATATAATGAGAAAAGTTAAGTCTTGTAGACTGCGATGGGCAGGACATGTGGCACGAATGGGAAATGAAAGATGTGCATGGAAGCTTCTTGTAGGAAAACCAGAGGGAAAACGCCCAGTTGGTAGGCCAAGAATGAGGTGGGAGAATAACATTAACTATGATTTGAGGGAAGTAGATTATACAGGGGATGATTGGAAAACATTACCTCAGGATAGGGATGTATAGAGAGCTTATGTCCGCGCGGCCATGAACCTACGGGTTCGATAGTGCCAGTGAGTGAGTCAGTTAAAGTAGCCTATTAATCAAATCTGTTCATTTTAAAGTCTAACTACTATGTTTTACTATATTTTAATGTAAAACGATCCCACTACAGCTTAGGAGGCCCTTGGGGTACTAGAAGGTTAAGGCTTCACCTCTGCAAACAACAGGAACGAGAAGTCACTTAGGCAATCCAGGAAGAGAGAGAAATATTCTCTACTTAAAACTCCCGCGTATTCTATTAGTGAACTTCTACATATTCACATTACAACAGGGTCACTTCAACTAAATTGCAAGTTATTTTCCTTGTTTGACAGCTATGCATCAACAATATAAGAGCGGGGAAATTTGGCACTTAGCTGCATGAAGCAAAATTTATATTAGCATTTATGAAGATCTGGTTTCATAGCCGCTTGTTGCAAAGCATATAATCTTAGAGGACTGATCGCGTTTATATTTTTCTTTAATAATAATGCTAGGCCTATATTTGAAGATTTGGCGCTAAAAGTGTGTGTACGTTTACTCCATGAGCCAGTGCAACAGTTGGCATCAAAAGATAATTTTTAAAACGATGGCGCATAGCGAGTTGATGCATAACATCGTGCATATTACACTGAAATGTTTTCCATCATAATGTCTTCCAGTATTGTTAGTTTGGCGCTACAATAAGTACTGAGGATTGACTTAAACTTTGAACATTTTTTTCTCGAAACTTACATAATGGCGTATAGCCGGTTGATCCATAATATCGTCCATAAGCTAATTAAGAATTACAAACGTAAAATTGAAATTAATGTAATTAGAATTGCCTTTCGCATGCAATAGTTAATACAACTAAAGAGAACAAAAAATTCTACCTAAACCGCGATATCAACCGCTGGGAGATCTATGCCACTTATTTGTCTCTTACGATATTTCTGACTTTGGCACAATTACAATCCATTTCTTAGATTGGGGCGCCTAGAAGGCGGAGTTACGTTACGCCGATGTTGTGATGGGTTATAAATGATAATGAAGCGCCAGGAGAGTCCTTAACCTAAATTCCCTTTAAGAAAAAAATTCATCTATAGTTTGATCGGGAATCGAACCCGGGACCTCAAGAACTGTAGTCAGAAACGTTGACCACTAGCCCATGAGGCTGGTGGCCGTTGGAGACCTTGGATTCAAATCCCGGATTAGGCATATTTTTTTCTAATAAATTGAACTATGAAAGTTTTATATGATTTTCATAAATATTTATTTTATTTAACATTTATAAAAGCTATAGGCCTATTATATACATAAATATAACATTTACTTGTATTCGTGACATTTGTCTGAAAAAAGGTACAGTGTATTGAAACAGCTGCTATGAATGTCAAATAAAATAAATATTTATGAAAATAATATAAACTTTGATGACTTCATTCATTAAATCATCAAGTAAAAAATCAATTGTTTACAATTTTTTCTCTTTACTTGTATAAACCTAAGAATTTAATATAATTAATAGGAATCATACATTCTTTCCCATCGTCGTAAGGTTGACAGGATTTATATTTACATATACGATGTTTGTAGATTTTTTTTCAATTCTCTGCATAAAAAGAACTTTAAAGCAATAAATCTCTCACGATTCATTCATTATAATCACGACTGAATACGTTACTCATTAAATACATCAATATATATGCTCAATAAATTAACTGTAATATTATTGATTTCCTCAAACGAAGTATATTTATAATTATTCACTTAATTAAATTTTCATTTTTATAATTGTTATCCCATCATTCAGATATTGTAGCTAATTAATCATCGATTAAAAATGCATTAATTACATAATTTCCAGTTTTGTGAATGTCTGTGTTATGATCTAATGGATGTAATGTGTGTGTTGCAGGAATATATTCATAAAAGTCTCTATAAGGAGTTTCTTCCAGGAATTAGTAATCAACTCCGGATGGGAGGTCTGCTCATTATCATCAGTGCCTTCAATTGTTTTTATAATCACAATGTCAAATTGATGTGGTTTCTTTTCATTGCCTCATCACGGTAGAGACCAGTTTCTGGGTGCGGTTTTTTCGGGGTTTTTCTTCGCTGTAAGTCTTATGTTGGGGAACATAATCATCCATATCGCATTCGCCTTATTTTGGTATGAATGAATGAGTGAATGGTGTGTTATCTTAAATGTTCGCGTTGTCTCGGAGGTGGTTTTGGGATTGAGTTCATCACTCATCCAGGTTGGTCCTCTATGCATTCCATGTCAAAAAATATATAGGCGATATAGCGTTGAAAAACCTATCCAGACGGATTGTGTCCCTGTAAAATACGGATGGCACGGAGCATGTAAAAGTACATATAAATGGAGAGAATGAACTATGGCAAAGAAAGAGAGAGAGAGAGAGAGAGAGAGAGAGAGAGAGAGAGAGAGAGAGAGAGAGAGAGAGAGATTTTGTATCTTCTGATACTGATATATTTTCGAATTGACTTCCAGTCAAAATAAACATTTGTTTTTGCAGTAGTTATAAACAAATACCTCTATACTATACGTTATCCTCTCTTAGAGTGATCCTAACATAAACAATAAATTGTATTATTCCGCCATTTGCGGCAAAATTACTGCCACACTGACAGGAAACACTAGTGAAGTATACAAGACATGTGATATTTAAATGGGGTAGAATATAAGAAAGCTGATGAGATTTTTTTGAACTTAATAAATGCATTTAAAATAACTGTTCTTTTTTTTACAATTAGTCAAAGATTTGCCAGACTTGTCTTTTAAAATTTTAGATGGCGACACAGCAACAGAAGACTCGGCATTTTCAGCCATTTTTGTTGCATCAGAATCGACTGAAGCATGACTCAAATGCATAATCCATATGTAATAAACTATTTTAAGTTGTGATTATTGGTTATGTATATTTTAGAATACTTTCTTTGATTTGAATATTATTATTTGCATTCAGGAAGGATAACAAGTATATTCAAAGGACAAAATTTCAATTTAATAATAATAATAATAATAATAATAATAATAATAATAATAATAATAATAGCTTTATTTTTCCTGGCAGAGTTAAGGCCTCAAGGCCTTGTCTGCCACTCAACCAGGTTTTAAAATATACACAAAAATAGTATTACATCTAAATTACAATAAACATAAACAATTGCATGTTACAAACGTAATCGTTAATGAAAGGAACTAATTTTCGCGTACTTATTGCTTGGCGGTAGCTCAAACAATTTCTTATGAAGTAAGATTGGCATTAATTTTACTATCCTTTATTTTTTACATCTTACGTCGGTGTCCATAACCAATGAAAAGCGAGCCGTTCGCATAGTTTTGTTATGAGGAGGATCACTTTAAGAGCGGACAGCCATTGGAAAGTTAGCCGACAATTCTAAGTAGGGCCTACCAGTCTTATGAATGTATTATGCCATTACTATACTCGAACAGAAATACAATTTGTCAAGTACATCGCAAAACAATCACACCCCTGTATAAAACTTGTAACTTTGGAGAACAAGTAATAAAATAAACATGTTTTGATTTTTATTCCCCCAAAAGTATATTATTCCGTATTATAAAGATTACCCAGGAAAACATTGGAATGGTGTCCATCTGGAAGAAGGAGGAGAGGAAGACCTCGAAACTCGTGGATGCAGGAAATAACAACTGGAATGAGAGCAAGGGGACTGGAGGACATGGATTGGATGGAGAGAGACGAGTGGAGAAGAAAAATAAAACTTTAGGCACAGAAAAACGTGTAAACATTAAAATTCTGTATATAAATAAATTATTGCTTAAACAGTAACCGGGATTTGCGTACAGTTTACACAATATGATATATATCGCTACATTTATTTCGGTTCGCAATCAAGTTCATTAATCCATTTCAGTCCAGAACTGTTTATTTTATTACTTTGCTAATGGTTTATCCTTGCTGGTCTTGTCAATCTATTTTTTTTACTTTATATAAAACAAAATAATTAGAAATCTGAACTCTATTATAATACCAATTACAGAGAACATGATCTTTAAATATTAGTATTTTGGTAAATTAAAAATACATACCGCATTCAGTCTTCATAGTAGATTATTTTTTAATGTTTTAAAAGAAAAATATCCGGGTAGTTATTCCAATTTAGTTTACTGACATTAAATGCTGTAACTTATCGACAACAGCTGATTTTTCAAAGTTATCAATACCAGTAAAATTCATATGAAATTCCGTTGATGTGAAGTCTTATGATGAAAGTTAAAAATTAAATTGTACCTGTTGGTAGGTGCCGTCGTCCTCAACTTGTTAATATATTGTATATAAAGTTAACTGGAGCGCTTTCGGAAGTTACCTTCCATCTTCTGCAGGTTAGTTGGAGTATACATCACCGTACACAACAACAAGTAACGGAAACTCAACCTGCAGAAGATGGAACTTCCGAAAGCGCTCCAGTTAATTTTATATACAATATATTAACAAGTTGAGGAAGACGGCACCTACCAACAGGTACAATTTAATTTTTAACTTTCAAAATTACATTTTACAGATGCAGTTAACAACGTCAAAAATCAGTGAAATTATACAATTAATTTAAAAACATTTTAAAGAAGATGTTTGGTGGGAAAGTCTTCACTTAGGATGAAAATCGCCAAATGTATTCAGTCTACATACAGACATGAAAAATTTATTTTCCGAAAAACTAATTTATTTATTTACTACTTCAAATAATTCCTGCATAAATACAAATTTTATACTATAAGTCTACTATAAAAATAAGTAATCGAATTTGAAAAATTCAATAGAAAATTTACTTATTCATTTCTTAGGACATCAAGCTAGAAGGTCGAGGATTCAAGTCCCGGTGGGTCAGGATTTTTAAACTGACCCAAATCTTCTGGCGGCACCATGGCCCTGGGGTCAACTCAGCCTCTAACTGAAATGGGTACCGGACGCTTGTTCTGGGGGTAAAGGCGGCCGTCACGCAGAGCTGACATCAAGTGCCGATTGTCCAGAAAAAGTGGTAGCCTCAACTTTCTACTACCCCAAGGGCCTCCTGAGGCCTGTAGTGTGGTTACTTTACTTTACTAATTTCTTAGGACATAATTTCTGATTTTATTAATATATTTTAGTTTAATTTTCATAAGAATTAACTTTTTCCTGTGTACCTTTGATTATTTTTTTATATTTACTAAACTAAGATTTTTAGGATTAATTGACATGTAGATAATTAAAAAATATAATAGGTTTATTGTAATATGTTTAAATTAAATATATATATATATATATATATATATATATATATATATATATAAAAACATGACTAAGTGAGATTTAAGGGTACATTGCATAGGCCTACCTCTAGTCATTATAATGTACAACTCTAAAATAAAATATATTTTTAATGTGTTTATTTAAAAAATGGGCTCCTCCTTCAACTCCCTCAACACATTTTCTCATGGAATTTCGGCCTGTACGGGGCAGGTTGCAACCCAGAATCATGAGGAATTTGGATAGCTACAAAGAATATTGGCTCCAGGTTGAGAACACCAGCTTTAACGACTGTGGACCCGAGGCACTGACCACGTGTCACCCAATTACAAAATGATCGCCCGCCTCTTTGATTAACACATGTGGATGTGCGGCCACCAGCCGGCTGGTAGGCGAAGGGCCTTTTTAGATTTGTCACACCATGGAGATTAAAAAATCTGGACTATTCTATAACAGTAGAACTAATGAAACATGCATAAGGCTACAGTTACGTAGGCAATGAAGATCCTGAAAACTTAATTATATAATAAATTTGTAGTACAAAATAGCTGTTGTTATAAGACAAGACCATTGGAGTTCTCGCTTCGAATCTCGAATTGAGTGACAATTTCCTGATGGCGTCACTGTACAGGAAGTAATTTATTCTTCGCTTTTATGTTTAGGTTATATACAGGTCAGGGATTCAGTCAACAATAAGATGCATTTGTAATGTCATTATGTAATTCAGTAAACAAATTTATATAAAGATAATGAACGTGATCCAATATCAATAGTTGGAAAAAATTGTCTATGAAAAAAGGCTAACAATGAGATAAAGAAGACTTCTGAAATAATAAAAATAATTATTCCTCAATGTAACCCTCTATCCCTAGCTTTTATTTTTCACTTGATCAATCCCTAACCTGCAATGACCTTCTCAACGTCTTCCATCCATCTTTTCCTTGACCGCCTCTCCATCTTTCTCTCTCCCATTCTCGCATCTAATAAAATTTCTAGTAAAACTAAATTCTGGTTTCGAGCTAATGTTGTCAAATTTTGTAAAAATAAATTAAATATTTTGTATTCATTCTATGAAGGATTTTATCTTCAGAGAACTCCGATCTAAAACAAGATGTCCTCTTCTTTAGACACATGTCGATTTTTTCACACTTGCAAAAAAATAAAAAAAACTATAATTATGATAATTATTTATCAAATTAGAAATTACGATATGAAACTGGTTTCTAATAGGCCTACTGCATTTCCCACTCTTAATATTTTAATAGTAAAGAGTACGATGTAGCGTGGTTGGTTAAGTTCAGTAAGCTACAACCCAAAAAGTCGCGAGTTTGAGTTCCGAACAGATCATTAATTTTAAATTGGTATAAAACTTCTGGCGTACCAAAGCCTGGAATTGATTCAGCCTCTAACATAAATTACTTTCAAACTGTATTTTGGGGATAAAGAAGGCCGACACGCAAGACTTTCATAACCCAGCTAATAGGTCATCCCGATTGGCTATAAAAGTAAGAGCTTTAACCTTCTAACATTCGAAGGGCCTCGTAAAGCATATGGTGGTATAATTTTACCTTAATTATATCTAGACAAATCTATTACAATTTGAATGTAGAAACATTTCCAGAAACAACAAACTTAAAGCCAGGAAATTGGATAAATGTGGGCAGTTTCTTGACAAGACACGTAAAATAAGAACAACACTCATTCGTGAATAAATACGTATATAAACAAAGTGTAATTATTAATACTAAAACATTCTACTACTTAGCTTAATTCTTTAATTTTTTAATGTAATCGCATTATCTATTGTTTTGTTTTTTATATTAGACCTATTACTAAATATTGATCTATTGATATTGATTCGGACGTTCAAAAGCACGTACGGCTTGCTGACCGTGCGATTCATTTGTAAATAATATATGCCTATACGTTTGTTCGCGTTGTGTGATGAAAATATTACCATTACAGGAAATATGAAATTACCGTTGGAAAGTCAATTATTTAAATTACAACAAAATAAAACAAAACTGTGTAGAACTTACGTTATTAGTCAAAATGGCGTTGAATATGCAACAGCGAATTACAATTGCAGCATGGACAATAATGTATACTAATGTATACTAATGATCGTGAGGCCGCAAGACAGGCAAGACTTGAGTTTAACGTAGCATTGCAGCCGTCGACTGTGGGGAAGTGGAGAAAACGACTGCTGGAAATGGGAAGGATGCAGAAAATCAAACCTTCTGAAAGGCCACGCATTAGCACGGATGCAGAAACAACGAAGAGAATTGTGGAGGCGTTTGACGCTAGCCCACCAAAATCAACCCGCCAAGCTGCACGTGAGCAGTGATTTGTTTTTGTTGTGTTCTATTGTTGTAATTTGAAGGATTCCCTTTCCAATGATAACATCGTATTACCTTTAATAATAATATTTTCGTCACAAAATGCGATCAAACGTATTTCTGAATCACTCTGTATGTACAAGTCCTAATACTACAAGTTTGAATTTTCTAGAGAATTTGGGATGGCAAGAGTCCCTATTGTTGAAAATTGTATATTGAGATTGTTAAGAGCAGATATTGTATCTGTGACATTTTATGTAACATTAATCTAACGTTTTAACATCTAACCGCGGATTTTCAAACTTAAAAATAGGCAACAGCTGAGCATTTATACAAAATGTATTATATTGAATAGTATGATATATTACATAATAAATATCCTGACCATTCAATTGAATGCGTTGTGAATTGACTTCTTAATTTTATCATCATTTCTGAAACTAACATTCCATTAACGTAGTTTAACCTCTCACCTTATATGAACAGACACCTCCAATATTCCTTAGCGTTACAATCTTCTAGTATGGCATGTATTTCGTCTCAGAAAGCCAGCACTTTGGATACGATCGGATATCGGGTCAAATTAAAAATAAGTATGCCTACATAAAACAGTGATTCTTATACCTTGTAGGCTTACTATACAGAAGCGAAGCATGGTCTCATACTTTAAGAGAGAAGTTGCTAGTATAAATTTGGGAATAAAGAACTTAGGATTTTTTTTGTCCATAGCGAGACCGAAGGTGAATGGAAAAAACTTACATAACAATGAGCTACATGATCTTTATGGGAAGTTATATATATATAAGTCCACTGCTGTGGTCTCGAAGTAGCGTGCTGCCTTGTCACGCAGCAAGCCCGGGTTCGATTCCCGTTCGGGACAGGCTCCTGGGTGAGGTTTTTCGGGGTTTTTCCTCACTTGTAAGACAAATGTTAGGAAGCTTAGGGCCCAACGGTCCCCGAAAATCATCAGACCATCATCCTTATCATTATCATCATCATCCTTCACCGGGAAGCTACCACACCTATAATTCCCTGGTAAAGCTGTAAAGCATAGCATGAAAATGCTGTGATTGCAGTGAAATACCTGTCCTCGGGCAGAATTACTATGGATGGATATGGATATATCTGTAACCCTGCCATAAATATAATAGTATATAACATGCCTTGTAAGAAAAACAGAAGAAGAGCCCAGTATGTAAAGCAAGGATAAGAATAATTAGTTAGTTATTTAGTTAGTTAACATTATCCATGAATTTTAGAAAGGTAAATTACATAGGGAATCATTAGAAAACATTAGCTCATGAAATGGATGTATGGAGAGGTTACATACGCGTGGCTATGAAGGACTGGATTTGATAGTCCCAGAGAGTTATACCTTGGTAGCGAACAAAATGCAGCAGTTATATATTTTTGCCTTGATTGGACGTATCTTACTGCACAGATCTGTGATATTTCTGTCCTTTTTCAATCAATCAGTGTCAATACTAGTATCGCTTAAATTAAAACTGGTATCACGACCAGAATACGAATAACCAATAACAACGATGATGATGCAATAGAACGCCTCCCAAGTTTACAACCAAATCACATGATCACGCGAGAATACCAGCACAGGATAGCTGGAAGGACAGCATTGCGTCATATAATTCTTGCGCAAGTGCAGCAACAATGAATTTTGTTCACTGCCTAGCCATAGTTATATGGGCCTACAACACCAGTTCATGTGTACATTTATTCCTAGATAACATATCACACTAAATTATGTTGTATGACTTTTTTATATGATTTTTATGTTTATTTTACAGAGCTCTGTATTGTTAAAGATCAAATCACTTACTGATATAATTTTTAAAGCAGGTCTTTTTAAAGACTATTTAACTCATGCCCCAAATGGGAGTCAATGACCAATCACATTTCAATGATGTTTTATTTACAACCAATCACAGTCGTATTTCGCCTAGAATTTACCAACTAAAGTTTAACATAATAAAGAAAGCACCTCCTTTTTAACATTCTGAATAGGTCATAGCATTATTTTGTAGTGACTAAGTCTCGAAGAAATACGGCTACCAGATTGTATATATAGTGCATGAATGTCAACAAGAAAGCGCATGTGAGGGATAATATAAAAACATTTGTAACAATTGTTTATACCATTAAAAAATGAAACCACTGCTTGCACTTTCTTAAAATAATTATTTTCCAGGAAAGGACGTTGCAAAAAATATATAATTGACATATTTACATCATAGGACATCAAAAATTAATTAATACCTATAACGTTGGTTATAAATTTCTCTACTAGGGTGCATTCTTACAACATTGCGATCCTTTGGCAATAAATAATATGAGCTGGTTGCAATGATGAACAAAGGAAGCAAATGAAGCGTACCAATCGTTTCTCATTTGTTTTCAAACATCGCCGTTTACATTAAATTTATAAATATTTAAACATAACTATAGTTAAATAATGATTTGTGAGTAAACAGCTTAATTTTATTCGTTAAATAGTCCTAACAAATGCCACTCTTGATTTCCAAAGTCTCTAGGTAAATTTACTCCTCACTTCGTGAGTCGTGCATTTATCGATAATTTAGAAATCACTCGTGGCATTACTTATGGTAAAGTCATCCTACTGGGGGTAGGGACACATGGGGAAGTACGACGTTAAGGCTGCCATCTCTCTAGACAATCGGCACGAAATGTCAGATTGTCAGCACTGCATGACACTAAAGATGTAGGGACCTACTTCATAAAAATCCTACAAAAACACACATGAAAAATATAAAAAGGAAATGCCAGTATCGCATTTTAGAGGAGCGGCCCAGTAGCATCTTAATGTGACTTAATATTCTGAGAAACCTGTGTGTGTAACATTGTCCACGCATTGCGTGAGCCCTGAGGGCAACAGACCACACATGTTCTGGTCGTGCTAGACTCTACGGTGCCATCTCAGTCCAAGGAACAATGAACCTATAGCATTTATTTATATCTCACCTGCCTTCAGGCTTAATGTCTACCCTTTATGTTCCTCTCACGCGTCTTAATATCTCTTAGTTAAAACATTCGTCAAATATTTATATACAATTTATGAATATCTTCATTACATCTTCCTTTCAGAAATAATATTAATCCCAGACACAGTGACCATCTATTCCATTTTATTTCAAGTACTTTTTTTAATCAGATGTCTTTAATAGGGCCTATTATGTAATGTCGAAAAAAAGAAACAATGTAGTAACAGTATAAAATTTCACTTGGAATTGGCATATTTTATAATGACTGCCCTGACCAGCTTCGTGGCCTTGTAATCAGAGCAATGAGTTCATGGGATCGATTCCCGCTCAAGTCATAAGAATTTTTCCTTAAAGGGAATTTAATTTACGTTTAGGTTTAAGGACTCTCCTGGTGCTTTGTTATTATTATCATCGCTTATCCTATCATCGAGGTAACATAACTTTGTCTTCCAAGTGTCCTTACCGCAGATATGGGTTATAATCTAGTCAATGCCAGCAGAAAATGTCAGAAAATCCGTTAGACAACCTGGTAGAACTGGTCAAAAAAAGGTATGACTGTCCTCGTGCAATGATTCTATAACCAATAATTACAAACGATATGATCAAATTTCTCATTCTGTAATGAACTATATTCCCTGTATTTGTAACTCGCCGGCACTGTCGAACCCGAACGTCAATGGCCGAACGGACATAGACTTTCCGTGCATCCCTGACCTGATATAATATTTTACAATCATTCCCTTTGTAATTCACCTAATTGAAACATGGTTCATGTTATTTTCTCACATAATTATTGGCATACATACTGGGGCGCTTTCCTTTTGGATTTGCTACAGTAAGTTTCTATGCCCCTCTTTCATTACCTATTCATGGCAAATGTACTGATAATCATAAGTTACGTGACTTAAAATAACATTTATTCACGTACTCTCTCGGTTAATGTTGTTATTCGATCATTATTACGATATATATACTACAAATTGTATATACTACAAATAATTTCTCCGATTTTACTAAGTTTTTTTCTGTATCTATCAAGACTAAAAAAGTACATGTATGTATGTATGTATACACACACACACACACACACTACAAATGGTTTGTCCGATTTCGACGTTTTTTTCTCTGTATATATTAATATTAAAAGTGCGTTTGGAAATTATACATATAATACTATTATATAAAGTAAAGTAGTCCCGCTACAGGCCTCACGAGGCCCTTGGGGTAGTAGGAGGTTAAGGCTCCTACTTTTTCTAGACAATCGGCACTAGATGTCAGCCGGATTGTCAGCCCTGCGTGACGGCCGCCTTTACCCCCAGAACAAGCGTCTGGTACTCATTTCCGTTAGAGGCTGAGTCGACCCCAGGGCCATAGTGCCGCCGGAAGGTTTGGGTCAGTTTTTTTATGTTAATAAATTATATTATTTGCTAACTATAGTGTGTGTGTATATATATATATATATATATATATATATATATATATAAAAATTCGTGTCTCGTTGTTTGTCCGCGATGGAATCCTAAACTACTGAACTGATTTTAATAAAATTTTGCACACTGTGTGCAGTTTGATCCAAGTTGAGACTTAGGGTAGTTTGTAACTAAATTTATAGTCGCATTATTTTTTATTGCAAATTATTTGTTTATTATTTAACAAAGAGTTATAATTATCTTGAGTTCCATACGATTGTAACAGATGGCGGTGTAATTATCTGTGAGTTCCATACGATTCTAACAGATGGCGGTGTAAGGTAATTTGGTTTATTATTTAACAAAGAGAGATCCAGATGGCTGTGCTTTTTGTTGCAACCGCGAATTTCAATTGAATTACAAATATTGATTATTTCATAATTTAAGTGTGTTCAGTGTTTATTTTATTTTCAATATTATTAAGTATTAGTTTTAAGTAATCTGGCTGAAAGACAGCAACTTTATTTAAATTTTTAACGTATACCTTAGCCATAGCAACGCGTGGCCGGGACTTCTAGTATATATATATATATATATATATATATATATATATATATATATATTACAAATTATTTCTCAGATTTTATTTTATTTTTCTCTACATCAATCGATACTAAAAAAAGTGCATTCAAATGAGAAAACAACCTCAATTTTATATTAATATTTGCATATGAAAACTTCATGTGACCTCCATACACCTGGCACAAAAACTCGTGATTATTTTTGTGGTAGTAGGGCTACATAGGCTATAAAGTAACTACAAGTAGAAGTATACTTCATCATCATCATCATCATCATAGTACATTCACGAATTTAGGCCATTTGTTGACCTGTTTCGGCCTCAAGAGAAACACCATCCAGAAGTCTTTTGAGTGGACGTCCTGGTCTTCTTCTTCCTGCAGGTTGATATCTTAACATTTGTTTGGGTATTCTGTGATCTTCCATTCGATGAACATTTTGCATCCATCTTGACTTATAATCAGAAATTTTGTTTTCTAAAGATTCCATGTGTAATTCTTCTAAGATGTCTTCATTTTTTTTGTGATCTAGTAGTGTGTATCCTGCAGTCCTCCGAAGATATCTCATTTCAGCAGATCTAAGTCTCTGTATATCCTTCTACTTTCTTATCATTAACCTGCCTGCCAACTATAGCGTTGTAAAAGAAAAGTGATTGAATAACAAGCATCTTTTCTGCTTTGTTGCCAATTTATAATATCTGGAAATTGTTCAAAATCTCTCATTAATTTATTTTATTTTGCTTATGTTTATTTTATTGTGGAACCTTGGAACTTATCCCCTATATACCCATACAAATTACCGTTCCATATCCGTGGTTTCTGTATTCGCGGCATATTTGTGGAACATATCGCCCGCGAATAAGGAGCTCTAACTGTATTGTGAATGTGTTCTATACACATAAAAGCAACGAATACGTACCAATATTATGTGTCATCGGTTTGTTTTCATATCAAATACCGCTGTTGTCTCGAGGTAGCGTGCTGCCTTGTCACGCAGCGGCCCAAGTCTCGGTTGGGACAAGTTTCCTGGGTGAGGTTTTTTCCTCACCTGTAAGACAATAAGGCCCAAACTGTCCCAGAATATTATATAGTCATCACCAACATTCATATTCACCTTATATTAAGTTTAGGATTAAGAACTCTTCTGGGCCACCACAATCATCATCATCATCCATCATATCAACGAGACAGCGTAACCCCGTATTCCAGGCGCCCCAATATCAGAAGTCGGTTACAATTACGCCAATGCCAGGAGAGAACACCAGAAATGTCGAAATGACAACCCGGGTCACTGATTACAAAAAAATCTTCATATTTGGAAACCTGTCGATCTTGTCAAAAACATTACCTGGACATGAAAATCTGGAACATCTGGCGGCTTTGTTATCCAAAGCAATGTAAAGCACGAGTATTGCATCTAGTTTAAAAGTAGTAATAGTAGGACTTTATTAGACAAAAAGTAAGATATTTACAATATTATTTACAAATATGGGTCGCACGGGCAGGAAGCCGTACGTGCTGTTGACAGTCCGTTACAATAAAGTAATAATTGGTACTAGTGTAAAGAAAAATAAACAACAAAAACAGCAATAACATTACAATTACATAAAGAAAACACAATAATATTACAATTAAGTAATAACACAATAGCATTATACACTAGAAAAACTTTAACATTACAATTACATAAAGAAAACACCTTAATATTACAATTAAATAATAACACAATAGCATTATACACTAATTAATGTATATATAATTGTTAATAATTAATGGTATTGCATTTTGATAACATAGGCCTATATTTATTCATGAATGAGTGTTGTCCTTATTTTTCGCGTTTTGTCCAGAAATTTACCGAGGTTTATCCAATTTTCTGGATTTACCAATAACTCGTAGCATGCCAATCTTTCCCGATTTGAATTTAGAAATCTTTCCGGTAATAACTGACGTCTCCAATATTCTAAATCATTACATTTTCCTAATATATGTAGGCCTATCTCATCTTCAAAGTTCCCGCACATTGGACATATTCGCATATCGTGATCGTCGCTAATTTTTAGAAATTTCCATGCCCCTAGCCTAAACCAAGCAAGCCCTGATCTCTCCTTAAATCCTAGGTTGAGTATATACGATTCTTTTCCCCAGACGTGTTTTATGTCTCTTTGTAAACACAGTGAGCGTTTTCCTGTACATTCGGCGAAAGTATCTTGTTGGTTTATATCTAAGTACCTCCTCCTTATATTAAATACAGAATGTTGTCAGAGTATTTCCAAGAAAGAAACGCTATGAATATTGCTGTTAATTCTGTATAAAGTGCTTCAAACATCTTATAAACTATTCATGAATGTGGGTCATTTGTACATCGGTAGACATACACTCTAAGCTATCTTTCTTAATCATAGTTTATTTGAAGTGGGAAAAAAAATCAAATGATAATGGATTTCACGGAAGTAGCTTCTAGACAAAACATGACTAAGAATAGGTTACCAGTAACCATAATTATGGCCCACCCATCTCGTACCTGGGAAACAATGACCATTACAAGAATTCCGTCATCACGTCATGTAGGACGTATGTCTTCCGATTCCAATACAATGAATTCATCCACCCGTCAGACCCGCCCTAGACCTTCTTCCTTACTTTCCACTCTCAATTTGTAACAAGCAACTCAATTTTACATCAGACTACCACAATACTTTGAAACAACACAATATACTGTATTATTGAATCGAAATAAATCTAGCATATTATACAAAATGCAACAATATTTATGATACTAATTGAAACAGTTGAAAGTACGCGATAACAGAAGCATAACAGTCGTCTTACATTATACCAATTCCGAGTTAAGTTGCAGTTATCTATAAAAAAATGTATATAAGGTACTTATAACTTTGCTGACACCGTCTATTGGGGGAATCGTGTTGCTACTTTTACCCGCCATATGACTGATTGAAACACTGTTCTTAGGCAACATCGTATTTAATTATGAGCTTCCATTTCCAATTTATTTATAACTAATATATATATATGGGCGACGTAATCAGATGTTTACTGGTTTCCCAATAATGTCGATATAAATCCTTTATCCATCCATAGTAATTCTGCCGGAAGGCAGATCCTTCACTGCAATCATAACATTTTCATGCTATGCTTTGCAGCTTTACTAGGGAATTATAGGTGTGGTAGCTTACCGTTGCTTTCCACACCGGTGAAGGATGATGATGGTGATGGCCATATGATTTCGGGGACCGTTTGGGCCTTAAAGTTTTCCTGACATTTGTCTGACAGGTGAGGAAAAAACCCGATAAAAACCTCACCCAAAAAAACTGCCCCGACCGGGGATCGAACCCGGGCCCGCTGCGTGACAAGGTAGCACGCTACCTGAATGCACAGCGGTGGACATATCCTTTATTTACAATTTAATTACGAGCAGAATTTATGCTCCATGATGACTCACCTGTATTTCTCTTGTTATTTTCACCACATCATCAATGACTAATGTAGGATTTTTCACTAAATTGTTTGAAGACCTTCAAAATAATTTGCTTCTCTCCGCTTTTTAAATACTTTCCTTTGCAAAGTCTTATAACTATATAGAAGCGGACATTTTAAAACAAACGTATTCTATATTGATCATATGTAAGGATAAAAAATATTCAATTTATTAAAATTGTAATTATATATTTTAAGAATCTCCTTTCCCCGCCTGGCAGTAGTTTCCTGGGTGAGGTTTTTTTCGGTGTTTTTTTCCTCGCCTGTAAGACAAATGTCAGGATACTCTCAGACCCAAACGGTCCCCGAACATCATCTGACCATCATTATCATCAATATCATATTCACCTCATTAGATTAGGCTTAGGTTTAAGGCCTCTCCTAGCGCATCATTACCCATCGCCATCACTCATCATATCATTGGGTCAGCATAACCCCGCCTTGGCGTCCCAACCTCAGAAGTGGGTTACAATACGCCAATGCCAGGAGAGAAAACCTGAAATGTTGAATGACAAACAGGTGGCATTAAAAAAACGTATTTAGACATGTGTTAGATAATATATATTTTTATTTTCTCTATTTCGATTGTTAGAGACGGAAGTTCATTTACTTAAACGCCTTAAGGTAAAATTGTTATACGACTAATGAAAATTCAATCATGCATCTGCTTTGTTTTCATTTCAACTGGAACTTAGCTTGGAGGTATAATATCAGTTGTTTGAGAGAAAGTTACGATAACAATATGTTTACGAGGAGCGCGGAGTTCTACAGGAGATATTATGTATACTTATCAATTCGTACAGCAAGCATTAGTGTGGGGAAACAGTATGTTTACATGCTTACAAGTACTGTGCGAATTAACTGTAGACTATAATAGAGGGAGTACGGCCATAGTATCTGCAGTTAACATAGACAATATAACTATTTATTTAAGTACTGTACAGGACAGAATTATTGTGAATCATAAATTTGTAGTACGTGTCAGAGTACGCAGATTTTACCATGTACACAGAGCAATAGGCATCACTAGCACTTTGTAAACGAACTAAGTTCGTTTGTTCGTAACGTCATATCTCGGTACTATTTCCCCGCAATCTGGTTATTACCAATAAAATCTAATTAAATGAGGTAGAAATAATGTTGATTTTATCTTTTTTTAACAAGCAATATGGATGTATATGTTACATGTTTTAATTCTGTACACTCGTATAATAATATCTGTTAATAGTGGTTCTTGAAATAGATGCAATAGTGTACTTATTTCTGCATTAGGTTTCGACCTCTTTAAAATTTAAAGTAAAACTATCTACTGCAATTATTTAGGCGTGTCAACGTTTCTGAAGTAAACGACTAACTAACTACCTAACTCACTGGCACTATCGAACCCGTAAGTTCATGGCCGCGCGGACATAAGCTCTCCATATATCCCTATCCTAGCCAATGTTTTCCAATCAAAATAATGCAAAATATATAAAGTAATCTCGGATGGTGAGGTAATGTAGAACAAGAACACTTTATGTAGGAGAAACAGCAATTCAAGCTTTGTATACAGTAACCTTAAATTTGTTTTTATTAGTTAGCAAACTATGAACAAGTTGAAAAGTGTACATTTTATATATGCTTGCAAACAACAAATCAGTAGTTGCTCGTCACCAAAAAGCCGTAACATTTAGGTCGTTCACTGAGATTTTTTTGTTTCTTCTTCGGCTTTCCCCCACTTGGCCGTCTTCAGTTTCCATTTATTTCTACCATTTCAATTTCCTTCTTCCAAATTCCTATCATCCAGTATAGTTCTGACATAAGTTTTCCTTTTCCATCTTGGTCTGCCACGTTTATTTTTTCCAGGGGGTGACCATTGGTATATATTGTTTGGTTATCTTTAATTTTCTATTCTTTGTACATGGCCACACCATTTCAAAGTTTGATTTTGAATCCTCTTAACGACAGATGTGGTGTCTTTCCAAAGGAATTCATTTCTTATTTTATCCTGTCTTGTTCTTTGAAGGCTTCTTCTAAGATAATCAAATTCAAATGTTCTAATTTTGTTCTTTTGTAATTCCGTCAAAGATTAAGTTTCACTCTCATATGACAAAATATTCTGTATTATGCTCTTATACAATTTCATTTTAATTTCCTTTGTAATATTTTTCTTCCAAATTATTCCATGCAATGCCTTAATTGCATTTTTTGCCATTGCAATTTTTGTTTGTACATCTCTTTCACAGGTACCTAAACATGTAATTATTGACCCAATATATTAAAAAAAAAACCTAACCTGTTTTGATTATGATGGCATCCACATCCTTTCCCAATACATATATTCTGTAAATTTATATTCAGTCCCCCCCCCTTTTTTCTCACATTGTATAATTTTGATCGTCTAATTTTGCCTATCAATTTTTACATATCCTATATGAAGAGAAATTGTTTTCAAAGTTGAAAAAAAAAATAGTTTTTTTTTTACTTACAGTATTTCATCCGAGTTACGGAAAAGTAAAGTATAGCTGATCCCGTTAATTATTCGGATTTTTATAATGAGGGATTGGGCAAAAAGACAATTTCAAAACATTTTTATTATAAACTTATGTAAAATATTATTATTATGTTCCTACGAAGTTAGGTCGTTATTTTGATCAGTTTTAGCCTCAATATATTTTCCATTCATCAATATTCCAAGTGAACGTCAAGGTCTTCTACTTCCTCTAGGACTATAGGTAAGCATTATCTCTAGTAGTTTGTCATCCTCCATTCAAACAACATGTTGTATCCATCTTCTTTTATATTTTTAATGTTTTTCTAAAGGTTCTATGTTAACTA
This sequence comes from Diploptera punctata, assembly GCA_030220185.1. NCBI lineage: Eukaryota > Metazoa > Arthropoda > Insecta > Blattodea > Blaberidae > Diploptera > Diploptera punctata. Next base: position 430,303 of record JASPKZ010006826.1, on the reverse strand, counting down.
TGTAGGCTCCTGCCCAGAATTCCTCCAAAGATATCCCAAAATAAAAATAACATAATTATTTGGATGTTACGTAAGAAATAAAGAAAATATTAATACATTAATGTATGATATTAACAATTGAAACAACATTCTTTAATATTTTTTTTTACAAATGCCCCAGGTTTGTCTTTCGGCATTCCTGGTTTCTCTCCTGGCATGGCGTAATTGTAACCCACTTCTGAGGTTGGGGCGCCTGGAAAGCGGTGTTACGTTGCCCCGATGATATGATGGGTGATGATGATGATAGTGGTGCGCCAGGAGAGTCCCTAATCCTAAACTTAACCTAAGATGAATATGAACGGTGATGATTGCGATGGCCATATGATTTCGGGGACCGTTTGGGCCTTAAAGTTTTCCTGGCATTTGCCTTACAGGTGAGGAAAAACCCCGATAAAAACCTGACCCAGAAAAACTGTCCCGACCGGGGATCGAACCCGGGTCCGCTGCGTGACAAGGCAGCACGCTGCCCCGAGACCACAGCGGTGGACAATTCTTATATATTACATAGGCTAAATAATATGAAATGTAGACTAATGGTTATGTAAAAACAGTTTTGTTATGTTACAGAAAAGAATACGTAGGGGTACATATACTGTATCATTAAGGCCAAACTCAATATTAATGTGAGAACTGCATCCTGTTAAAAATAAAACAGACAAAATGACACAAATTTAAGTCCGATATGGGATACCTCTTTCCAGCTAAAATTATGTAGTTTAGAAAAATCCCGTTAGTGCTTACTTACTAATACTTCTTAGCATCAGACACTTTTTGTTTGTATTCAGGGTAATTTTTAATAGGATTCGTAGATGCCCAAACTGAATACAACGAGGAAAATTCATAACATGCTACAAGAAAACCCTTTCTGTTTATTAATAAAACCAGAAAATATGTTTCTACTAAGCAATACGAACTGTATACTAAATTGAAAGATCATTCGAAACTTGTATGGTATTAGGAAGACTTTTTCCTCCATGTCATAAAAACAGAATTCTACAATGTATTTGAGCATCATATTACGTGATTTTGTTTGCACATAAAAATTTACCTCTGTTTATTGTTTACGCATAAGTAAGAATCCAATTTGGTCAAACAACTATAAAATGTTTGTATGTTATTTGAGAAATGCAGCGCTTTGTAAGTTCTACATCAGACAATTAAATAGGAAAAAATAATTCTCTCTACTTAATCTACAACACTGAACTTGTCGGATACCTCCAATGAGTGGAAAACTGTACGTTTTAATGATGTCATCATTATCTATTTATGTCACTCGTTAAGTGATAGTTTCTAAAGATGATTCAAATGTAGAGTACATAGTTTGTGGAGTGGGGAGCGGAGAGAAATATGCCCAATGATAAAATGGGATGTATATTATATGTAGAGGTAGTTACATACAAGGAGATAAAAACAAATAGGAGAATTTTCATTATGACGTATTGAGCAATAGCCATTCATGAAACATTCATATTTCCAAAGTTTCAACATGTCAAACCTCATGAAGAGAACCTTCATCATCACATTTTTTGCCCTTTAATGACTCCAACTTGAAAACACTGAAAGGTGGGGTTTGTTACCGTATAATGATTCATCAAGATGAGAACAATACTTCGATGCAAGTTTAAAATGTTTAAAAATTCACCAGCACCTCCTGATTCGGTCGACACGTCCCATGCAATCTGCTGACACTTTGACACCTAAGTACACCCACGTCCACAAGCTGCTTAAGGGGGGACCTACACCTTTAGCCATTACAAATATGGCATATTTCAATATCTTTTTCTCAGCAACAATGCTGGTTACGGAAATGAAATTTGGTATGTGGTATCTATATTAATTACAATGTGAGCATGTTTGTGTACGTAAGTACAATCTAACTTCAGTTGTTGCGGTTAATTAAATATTCAAAATGTCAGCTGAAAATTTTGCATTGTCTTGCCGTTTCCTTGATAAATTCCCTACATTTCAATATATTTTAATGATTCTTGTTTTATTTTACCCATTAATGTTATAGCTACAAAATATACTACAATTGTTTAATTATATAGAGTGCAAATATTTTATTTTTCATTTTAAATTTATGTATACTCATTTTTTTCTTTAAATTTGCGTTAAAAATTTTTTTAATACGATATAATATATACATTACTAATTGTAGTATATTTTGTTCATCTCTGTAATCTACATATACATGCAAAATTGCATCTCAATATTTTGAAAACTTTGGGAGTTACGGAAAACAAGCGACAAACTTTTAAAGGGCTCACTCGAGTGACAGCATTGCACATTTTTAAACATAACTCAAAAAGTAATAGAGATATAAACGAAAATCTTTCACTAATTTAAATATGAAGTTTCAATCTATATGATAAAAAAAATGAAAAATTACTTTTTTTACCCTCAAAGGTAACTATCCTACGTCTAAACGGTATCATCTTTTGTCCTCAAGAGTTCGAAAATGTTTATGTAATTGAGAAATTAAAAAATATATATGTTTAAGCTACATTAGACTACATGAAACGTTTTACTAGCAGTTCTTAATTACTTCATTACAGTTTAGCATTATTTTGATTCCAGTAAGATCATGCCATAGTGCACTTCGTTAACACTACAAGCCGCAAGGTCGCAGGTTCGAGTCCCACTGAAGTCACGATTTTAAAAATGGTCCAAAACTAGCTGCACCATGGCATTGGCTAGATTCGACTTATACTTATTAGCAACAAGTATATTTTTCGGGAATAAAGGCGGCTGTCATGCAAGGGCTGACATATTGTGCCGATGATCTAAAAAGATGACAGATTTAACCTCGTACTTCCCCTAGTGCCCTATCCCCTGTAGTGGGATCACGTTATCTTTAAGAAGACCTGCATTGAACTTTTATAAATTGTATCAGTAAGTGGTGATTATTTGGGCTATAACAATACGGAACCCTCTAAAATAAACATGGAGATTATACAAAAAAAATCATACAACAAAATAATTTAAATTAAGTTAATTAATTTATTTCATTTACCTTTTTATGATGAATAAATGCTACATGATAGCAAAACTTCTGGGTTCGGAGACACCCGACAACAATATTTCTAATAATAGCAAATTGATTTATCTTCCTCTTTGTTATATAGTAACTCATTTTGAAACATTCTATGCACACAAGATAATACATTAGAGAAGGGCATTTGAATTTTCAACAAGTAATATCAGATGGTAGCAAGATTAATTACAGCTGATATGCTAAGCTAAATATTTATTCTGATTATAATTTATGACACATTAGTATGTGATGAGGCACTTATAACTTTAACTTAGCAACAAGGACATAATCTAAATATATTCTATGATGAATCTACGTTAAAATCACGGCAAATGATGCTTATAGACTAAAATATCAATATCTAAAATAAGCTATCTGAATTTTCAAAACGCATCACCATCTGAATAAACAAATGCCCACCACTTCCTGACGTTATGTCCAATGAGTTGAAAATATACGAGGAATTAAGCCAAACAGCGTCTTATTTCTAGAGATCCGGGTATTCACGCTGCAAGCCAATAGAGCTCAGGTGATAACATCCATCTCCAGGTCATAATACTAAGTAACCTCATATCGCGAATAAATCGACGGTATCCTTGAAACCACAATTATTTGTAAGGAAATTCTATACAAACACAAGTTCCCTTCATAAAAAATATATTGCTTAAGTGTTATGATATGTCCAATTTTAATTTTCTTAAGCCTCTTTCCCCATGTTCTTTTTCAACCAGCTCATGTAGTATTTTTTGTTTCCCTCTATTTTTGCTAGAGAACTCCGTATTTTTGTTTCCCTCTATTTTTGCTAGAGAACTCCATGTCTTTCATTTATTACCTCTTAGTATTACATGCCCATACTATAATAACTACGTTTGTTCTGTCAGTGTAAGTAAAGTTTAATTTTTTTAATATTATTAAAGGGGGCAATGGGCGAAAGTGACAATTTTTGGTTAAAAATCACAATTTTTGTTTTCTTTTTTTGCAGGAAAAAGGTACTTTTTTACATATTGCCAAAGTTACATGAACCTATGACACTTAGAACACAATATAAAATAAATAAATATCCTCAACTCGTGTCCAACTGAGGATCGGGTCGAGGATAGAACATATAGTATTCATCCATCCATAGTAATTATGCCGAGGGCAGGTCTTTCACTGCAATCATAGCATTTTCATGCTATGCTTTGCAGTTTTACTAGGGAATTGTAGGTGGGTGGTAGCTTCCCGTTGCTTTCCACAACCTATAGTATAATGACGTCAAATTTAAATGGCTGCGCTATTTAAATCCCCATTACATGGGCTTTAGCTACAATGATAAATAATTAGAGCCTGGATTTGTATGCCAAATGCATGTTTTGTTTTACGCATTAAAAACTATTCGGAAATGATTTCCTTGTTAAGTAGCCCTTCACAGACAATTTTAGAAGTATTTGATAATGCATAGAAATGCATATTTCGGGGGAAATACTTATTTTAGATGTTTAATGCATAAATGCAAAGTTTACTCCTAAATGGGATATTAAATTATAATTTTCCCTTCAGCTAATTATAGTAATTAAGTATTATTTTATACTTTTTAATTAATAAAGTCTCTGCAATCAATTGGATATAAGCGTGATTCACTGGAGAAGAACGCTGGTGCTTTTTCACATTATACCTGTGACATTATGTGATGTAGAAAGGACATGTTCATTATATAAAACCTTCTTTACTGACAGACGAAGGACTTTCACACAAGAAAACCTCATAAATACCCTCCTTATCTACTGTAAAAGCTAGGAATACCTATGTTAAGATTACCCACAAAGCAAATAATTTAATTAATTTTATTACAATCTGTTTTTGCAATTTAGTGTGCATATTTTATACATTTTTCATGCATATTTAGTACTTTATTTGGCATACAAATCCGGGCTCTAATAATAATACTGTAATTTATGGGTATTGCCTTCCTGGTCTGTCAATTTTAGTATTTTCTCTCATTCTAAATTATTTTCATACTTTGTAAAGTATTTTCAAATTACCATCCTTAACATGCATGAAAACTTCAAAATTCATTTTTTTTCATATCTCTGCATTAAGCGTACTTTGTTCATCATCATCATGAACAAATTCGTTTTAGGCCATGTGGCCTGTACGGTAAACCTAGCGAAGATGGCCTTGATCTTTCCACCGATGTTTTGGTCTTCCTTGGTCCCTATGTCCAGTTGGGGTATATTGGAATGCCAATTTTGGAAGTCTATTTCTTGCCATTCTTCTCAGATGATTTTTCCATTCTTGTTGGTATCTTTGGATATCTTCATTTAAACTTGCTACTCCAAGTTTTCCTCTGATAGTGGTGTTCCTTTGGTGATCCAGTCTATTAACTCCTAACAATGATCGTAAGAAGCGCATTTGGCTTACTTGAAGTTTATGAGAGTTTCTTTTATTTAAAATCCAAATTTCACTTCCGTATTTTAGAGCAGCTTTTGATGTGACGTTATGTAATCTTAGTTTTGTCTCTGTCCTCATCTGTTTACCAAAATGTCTTCGTATTACCCCATTCATTTTATTATATTTTTGTAATTTTGAATCAATGTCACTCTTATACTCTGCAAATACACTTCCTAAGTAAGAGAAATCTGACACTTGTTCTATAATTTTTCCATCAATCTCAATTTTCACCCTTTGTATGTTTTTTCCACACATTGCCATTGTTTTGGATTTTGATGTGAAAATTTTCATATTATATTTGCTGGCAATTTTGAATAATTGATATGCTGCTATTTGTAAGCTATCTTCGGAATCTGATAATATTATTTGATCATCAGCATATAATATTGTTTGAATTATTTTATTCCTAGTTATTGAAATTCCACTGTTTACTGTTTGTTTCCATTCTTGCACTATTCTGTTAATATATATATTAAATAAGAGTGGAGATAGTCCACATCCTTGTCGAACACCTTTGCCTGTGTTTATGTGTTCTGTTATTTCTCCATCTGGTAATTTAATTTTGATTTTAGAATTTTTATATAAGCTTTGTATGGCTCGTACTTTGTTAATGTTCAAAATCTATCTTTTCCTATATATTTGTTTTTACAATATGGGTCTAAATTTTTTTCCGGGACGTTCTGAACAATCTAATTATGATATAGTCATAATTGTTATATAATAAAAATGTATTACAATAGAAAATATATGATGATGTATACGAAAATATAAAACAATGAACGTCGAGTCCATTAATTTTTATCTCTCCTACGAAAATAATGAAAATTTTCAATCGAATGTGTTATTATACACATGTTATTGAACATAAATATGTTATTTAAAACATTTTACATCAGACATAACAATGATGATAGATTTTGAGAAAGCGTCTTTTGTTAAAACTAAAATCTGAATAATTTAAAACCTATTGATGCTATAGAAATGACACTTAGATATTTCATTATTTATACCAATGCGGATACATACAATCCAAAAATGAAGTTTCTATCTATAAAATTGTGGAAAATAAGAATTTCACCCATTGCTCCCCTTAATGCCTTTAACTTTGCAAACTTCATTAACTTTCTTTGCATCATATTCCGACAAAAAAAACCTGAAAGTGGGTTCCATCGGAGGAGACGTAAAACCAGGGCAACATATCGTACATTCACGACACGTAAAAGTCGATCATGAAATAAAAGTTCTCTGAGCAAATTTGGTCAGCCCTTGCTTCCCCAGATTTGAATTATGATACTAATGATTGTTAAAGACACTGGCCTGCAAATTGGCTGTTCATAAGTTGATATTCATGAGATAAACCACTTTACAAGCGCCTGATAGTTAGGCTGGTATCTCAACTATAAAAATGTGGGATACACAAAGTCGAGGCTAGCATACGAACTCGCTAAGGGACCTTTCTTCACAGAAGAACTGCGTATGATGCTACCATCCACAGAGAGCTCAAATAAACTATTAATTGAAAGAGAGAAGAAGAGACTGGAGAGATGGCTGGACTTTTATACAACAGAAGCCATGACAAACAGAGTCTGGACCAACACCAATCAAGAACTCCGACACCTGGTGAACTCAATAGCAGTGCATGGATACCACCACAAAATATGCAAGATCAAGTGTTTCCACGATCCCGGGAACAACTGTGTGTGTGTGAACTGTGTGAGCAACCATGCGATAGTTACCATGTAACCACCTGCAAAAAACGAGTTAAATCCTTGGTAGTAGAATTCTGCAAATAATGAACATGGTGATCCGAAGTAATGTCAAAAAAAGCATGTAACTTATATACCTTCTGCACAACTTGTGCGCATTTATTCTATTATTAAAAATTTGGAACAGGAGCTTTTGTGGTTGTTTCTGTTGAGTGCACTGATAGTCTCGCGATCGGCTACTGAAATAAAATTGTCAGTTTTCGTTGGAATTTGTATTTAATATTCAACGAATCTCAAACTGCAAAATATTACATCTCGTAACGAGTTAATATTCGGCCCCACGTTTACTATAACTTTTTCCTTCTTCATTTTTAGTTCTCATCTCTATATTCAGGGTCATCACTTTTGAAACGCCCTGTATTATTCATAGATTTGTCGAAGTAAAACCTAATAAATGTATAGTCAAAACACCAATACCTTCTTCCTATAATTTTTTTCTATATATATAAAAAATCAGTAGAGTGAGATTTCTTTAATCGTACTCATTTATCAATCGGAATAAATTTAACAGAAAACGCTGTCAGACAGTTTATAAATGACCTTTTAAAAGTAAAGAAAGTTGTTAAAAGTAAAAATGAAATAAGTTCTTCATTTTTTATCCCTGATTAAGAATAACAATCTTATCATTCTAAAATACAGCCGTGTGTCAAGGAATAAGTTAGTGGACAAATTTGAGCCATTACATGCTCCAAAAATCAATTCTTCAGAATACATAATGAATTCTAAATAAAACTGGTAGTGCTCATTTATTCAAACACTTGGGGCAAAGCATCGTTCATTATCTTACTATTTACCATCGCTATGTCTTACAATATTTGAAATGCTAAGTAAGGGCGTAGACTGTGAGGAAACGTTCCTTAAACATCAAAAACCTACATCTGTACCAATTGAAATGTATTGTTTAAATCACTACAGCTTAGCTTATCAGAATCTCTAAAATTTACGCAAACTAGAATTATAGTGGAACGTATGCATAATGGATGAACAGCTTGGTATAATATGAACTATAAGTATTCATTGGAAACACAATGTTTCATCTCACAAGCAAGCTGTCAAACATAGCGAGCCGAAACCTATCTAGAAATTTCTTTCAGAAAAGTGTTGTGATGTACAAAGCGTGTGTTCAGAAATGTATCAGCCTTTTTAATTGGAAGACACTAAAACCCAGAGCCAAATCTCTCATTTAAAATATAGGGAAGTAATATAACTCGTGTTTTGGCAGACTGGATAACCCTCACTACCCGACGTCCGCGCCGCGTCTTGCATGACTTCACTCCGTTCTTAATTCATGCAGAGATGTACATCTTCTCCGTACAGTGGGTTGCCATTCTGGATTATAATTTCGATTTCTGTGCCTTGCAGTAAAAAGGGCAATTTTTTTTGACACGGCCTTGGAATATCAAAACGCTTCTCTGGGAGAAATTTCAAGATAGATTTCGGCAATGCAATGGTTGACAGTTCCCTCGTTAGACTGACTCATTGAGCTCAATGTTTGTATGGTGAGGATGGAATTTTTTGGACAAACAGAATTTAAGACATCTGCCTCCCTGGAATGGTTAGTACAATTTATTATTTCATTACTACACATCTATTAATCTTCGAGCACAGAAAAATCAAAAATACAAAAACAAAATCAGCTTCATTGCTAACAATTATATTTTCATTATTTAGACGTAATTTGTGACCATCTCTGTGGTATCGGTGTAACGTCGGTCGTTACTTCAGACGTAGCGGAGACTGGTTCGATCCCCCATCGAAATAAGTTTCCTAACCGTGTTTTTCCTCATCTGTAAGACAAATGTTGAGAAATGTAAGGCACAAAAAGTCCCCGAACACCATCTGACCATAATAATCGCTTTATCACATTTCCCTTGTTTACTATGAATGTATGATGAATAGTGTGTCTTAAATATTCGTCTTATCTCGAGGGTGTCCTTGACATTCAGCTGACCACTCATCCGGCAGACCATTCCTGTCAAAAATAATGTATATGATACGTAATCCAGTGTTTAAAATCTATCCTGACAGATTGCGTCCCTGCAAAATCCAGGAGGGACGGGACATGTAGAAGTACCTACAGATTGAAGTAAGGAAAAGAAAAAAAATTAAGTTTAATCAATTAGATTAATGAAATATTAGTCCTATTTACTTAAATAATAATATATTCTAACTATATTGAATAAAATACTAAACATATTTTATTTGATATCATTCATAGATGCTTTAAAACTAATGATTGGGCCTATATCGAGTTTATGATATTTATATATAACCAGGAAGGCGTGTGTTTTTATTTCGTTTATCATATGTTTCCTCAAGTCTTCTGATTCAATTTTAATTTAATATTACAAAATGGCGATTGTGTTGAAAGTGATTCTGGAAATGAAATTCTAATCCAGTTTTAATGTCAACAATTATAAGCTATTGATATAATATAGATGTTATATGGTTGAAGCAATTTTAATTTAAAAAATAGATGAAATATTACTGTAGGTCCTGTCTACTCCCAGAAAATTAATTTAATTTAGAATGAAAAATACCCTAAAAATAATTTATTTCATTTTTATTTATATACACTTTAACATCTGCTATCATTACGTCTAGGATCTTCATATTTGACCAATAAGTTCCGGTGTATCTATTTTCTCTGGTTTGTCGTGCTATTTCTATTATAGTTCATTGATTTAATTTTAATTATTGTCCAATATGTAATGGTGATTAATAGCAAACAGATTTTTATGTATTTTTTTTTGTTTGCTTATAAATAGAAAACAAACTGAGACAGAAGTTCCGAACCAGAACATTGTAATCTGTATGCGAAATTATTTTTCACATAAATACAAATTTTAAATAATTTGGGTAAAATACATTGATTGTTTTTTTTTCTAATTTTTAAATTATCCAAAAAATGATAGGTTACATTTTTTTCATATTAATGAATGCACTATGTGAATTAATTAAATTATTAAACGTATTACGTCGCGCCGTGGCCTTCACTCCATGTGCTAGCTCGAAAGGGGATCCCATATTTCTGATTAGGGCTGACACAATTCACTGACTTGAATATTCTTGTCACAACTTGTCAGTCAATCATTTGTCTTGATTACATCAGACAGTTTAACAGTTTATACAGTGCTGGTACATTAAGTGAAGTGGTTGGTGATATAATCCCGAAAATAAAACTAAATATTCGTTCTCATTTGCAGAAATATACTGCTGAATATAACGGAATTTTTACAAATAATGGAAAGACTCTTCTGTAAAAAATGTGAGAAATCCGTGAATGCGGATCAGTGACCTCAAGTCTTACAGCATTTAGCAGTTATTAAACATAAAATGGTCGCTTCACGTGCAACCTCTTTAGACGAAGAGCTTCCTCTTCACATACCCCATCTTCAAAACTTTCCGAATATTGTGCTGATCTATGCAAAGCTCCTTTCATCAAATAGTCATTCATACAGGCCTAAATTGAAAAGATTAGAGCTTAGAATATGACTTACAAAATACCCTAACTTCGAAGCACCAGAACAATCAACATCGAGAAAACTGCATCTCCCTGTGTGTTACAAAGAAATTCTAGGAAAAATCAAAGCATAATGTGAAAAATATACATGGGTAAGTACGGACGAATCACATGACTCTAGTAAAGGAGAGTGGTAAAAGTTGTGGTAGGCGTGCTAGGAAATAAATATTTCCAAAGGGCTCTTTCTAATAGCATATAGAGAAATATAAGCATCGAATCATTTAACTAACGCTGCCTCGAATGGGGTAAAATTCGATAATATTTTACGCTTATTGATGGATGGTACTTCGTATATGAAAGCCTTTCTGTAAGTTTTCAAAATATGATGCATGTAAATAGTTCACGGTTTACACAGAGTACGTGAGCAGGTATGTACACCCTTAGACAAAAAAAATTAGTCATCTCTTGAACGCAGTCCTACTCGACACAGCGCTGGATTCACACTAGTAAACTAGTCATAATTGTGCAGGCCCTGAGCTACTGCGTTATGTGGCATGAACTGAGTGAAGATACTCCTACGTGCCCTGTTAGGTCAGCGGTATAGCATGCAGTCACTGTTTTTGTTAATGAAGGTCGCAGGTTCGCGTCCTCAATTATGTAGTTTTTTTCGTGATATTTGTATTAAAATGTTTCATGGATTAAATACATTTTATTTTGACAATTGAACTAAATCAATGTTAATGTTGTTATTGTAACAAATATTTTACCACATTCAGGGATTGTTCTAGGTGATGTCAATGTACTGATTTTAATAGACTGATGAGGACACGTTCTGCGCAAAAGCAACAGCCTCTAACAAGTTTGTTTATAATGAACTCTAATTGTCCTGCAGATGCACGAAAGACGAATGATGGCTTATGGGCACAAATTCAGGGCGTATGGGATGTTCTAGCCGAAAGTCCACGTGACTGTAGAAATTTGATTGCCTCAATGCCCCGCAGATTGAGGGCGGTAATAGATGCTGAGGGTTCATACACCCGATATTAATTTTGTTAAAGTTTTCATTTTAGAAGATATTTTCTTTCTTCATTTCATTATTAGAAGTTTTCATTTGTGTGTTTTGTGTGTGCATTAAAGCCATAAAATTCAAATATAAAATTAAATATGAAACTATATTACAGGCGAAATGCTGTCCTAACATTCAGTAAAAAAAAAGTAGAACGGGAATCGAACCCGTGAGGTTTTGAACGCAGATGTGTGTTAAACCTCTCGACCACGGAAACACACAAAGGCAAGCTCTCTCCTTTATGTTACTTGAGTGTACACTGCGTTAACTAGCAAACAACACAGTACAATTACTGAAAACGTGTTAATGTGAATAAGGCTTCTGCGAGTGCTCACGAAGTTCCCCGATCGGTTGATAGAATCAAGAGATGACTCATTTTTTTGTCTACGGGTGTACATAGTAGTATTCTGAAGTGGTCAAATTAATTTTTAAAAAAAGTATATGAAAGCTGCAACAAGAATAGATCTGTCCAAAGCCAAAAATCCGGATCTTGCACTTTCACTTCCATCTAGACTCATAATTACTCGAATGGGGACATGGTTAGAAGCAGTAGTCTAATATGCAAACAAGTTTGAACATTTTAAATCAGTGATAGAAAAAATTAATACGGATGACGCTTCATTAGTTTTAATTATTCATAACTTACTTAAGAAGAGAACATTAAAAATAAACTTAATTATCTTATATACTTGAAATTTATTTTTGTGTCACACTATAAAAAAATTAAAAACATCAACCAACTCGATGAAAAAATTAACGAAGTGAATGGCAGTAAGAAAAAAAATGTCCACTCAATGATCCTAAGAAGCATTTAAACGTACATTTAAAAGCGTGTTCAAAAAATGATGAAATTCACGATATGTTTAAATTGCTAAAGTTTTGGAAGAGTAAATAGAAGTTGGTGAAACTGTAAATTTGTGTGTGTCAGGATGAAATATGCAAGACTATCTTCTAGTAATGCTCAACGGTCTCCCGGTATCGTTCATTGTCCCGATACAAGGTTTCTGATAACAGACGTGGAGAAAGATTTCATTGTTCACTGCAACAGCTAGTATTTTTAACCCTCTACTGTCATAATATGATTGGCGAGTTATTTTTGTAATAAATATTTATGATATAAAATAATATCCTCAACCAGTATCTCACTCTTGATCGGGTCGAGGAATAAAAGTATATGAATCCCCTAATATTTATAGAGGTCTGTGAACGACTAGGGTGCCGGCCGACAATCTCTGACGAATCATCACATGGGGTGGATGTAAGAAATGAAACAAAATGGATGAAATAGTATAATGAAATTTGTGGCATGAGAAAATGGGAGGAACCCCGAGAAAAACCTGTCCAAGCTCTATTTCGCTCACCATGAAACCCATATGGAGTGACCAAGTTCGATCTCGAAATCCCAGTGGTGAGGGGCGAGCGTCGAACCGCTTGTGAATAAAAATATTTTTATTCAAATATTAAAACAAAGACTTTTATACTTTTTCTACTTCTTACTATATAAAATATATTTTCTTTTTTCTAGTACACAAAAATCCGTTCCCTAGTGATTATGGTGAAATGAATCCTCAACTCAGCAGCGCTGACGACTGAGAAAATCTAGTAAGGAACAATAATTAGGTTGAACGAACATAGTCTGAAACTATATCGGTTAAGACCACTACTCTGTATAAAAAATACAAAGTGTTTTATAACAACATGGACTCAATTTAAATAATTAAGTACCGTGTAAGAACATCTAACAATTGTGTTAAAAATGTTTCCATATATGAAAACGGGTGAGGAAATTCTCATACATACCTAAATGGTCTGTCCTCAAATCAAGGACGACCTTAATAGTTCATAAACAGAGCATAATATTTTTTAAGGAAAATCTACAAAACTTTAGAACAAATTAAATTATGTAATTTTGTAATAACGAGCGTCAAGAAAATTTAATTATTGCAGCAAAAAGGAAAACTCATAAATACAGGATTATACATTTGTAAACATATGAACAAATGACACATTGTAAACAAGTTTCCTGGGAGAGGTTTTTCCGGGGTTTCCCTCATCTGTAAGACAAATGTTAGGAAACTTTAAGGCCCAAATAGACCCCGAACAACATATGGTCATCATAATCATCCATATAGAGCGATTCCATGAAAATGTCATACCGAGGTGAAAATTTTCAAATTGACGAAGGAATAATTTTGATGTAATATATTTCTTTAAAGATCAATTTTTTTGATTCTATAAGATAGCATTTCAAATGTGTATTATTTTAATATAATATTAGTGGGAAAACTTGTAATATTCCAAACCTGTAAAAATACGCAAAATTTTACAATGTTTTTCTTTAATGATTCGGTCGTATTAATTCGTTTTATTTCACAAACGTTTTTGTTAAACCGTACTTTGGCCCTCCTTAGTCGTAAATGTAATAATATTAATAGCATTCTAATGTTCTAGAAACCTTAAATGTGTTCTATAATTGTTAACTGTAAGCTGTGGTCAGTCAGTCACAGAAAACGTATAACAATTACTGTACACAACATAATAATTGATGGATTAAAATGTCCTCTTGGATTCTACGTTATCGGTACAGACTAACAAAAAAGTATTCATGACATTTTTTTCTAGTCATTATTTTGCCCGCTAGAGTCCCGTGACTGACTGACTTTTCGTTCTCTCGTTTATATTGTTAATGCGTATGGCACAGTTATGTTACTTGCTGCATTCCGCTGAGGATTAACATGCATGGTTTAGAAAATCTGGTAGACTGTTCGGTTCAGCTGTTCCATAAAATAATTACAGGCTCTACTTATGCGTCAATTTGAGCTAAAAGGCAGTCAGCAAAAGCATTTAAATATATTCGGGTATACGTTGCAGTAAACGAGGCAGCCGTACTTGTTCGGGTAAACGTTGCAGTAAATGAATCAGCCGTACTTGTTAATTTCTCAGAAAAGATCTTTAAGCCTGAATAAAAAGACCTCTAATCAAAATTTCCCCACCTCAATCTCCCAGTAATACCTTAGTTGCCTGCTAGATGTCTCACTGGGTCGATATGTTGACCGCATGACATTCCTGATATGGACAAATAAGGTAACTAAATGAACATGGTCTAATAACTCCTAACAAAAGAGAGGCTATTAGACCAAGTAATTTGTCTAAAAGACAAATTCTCCTTTTCCATGTCATAATTTGCAAGACTACTGGTAAGAAACCTGAGTTAAATCATATTTAAACATAGAACTTGCTCATAAATAAGTATTTTTATGCTACAGTGATTCATTCCGAAATAAGATTGATAATCTTTCTACACATATGAGTAATACAAGTCATCAGTATTCTGGATTTCATCAGATGATACAAACATCAAATTATACATTCCTGATCGAGCTTCCAGATTTCTTCAGCAAGTCTGCGCATGCGTATCAAGTACAAACAGTAGCCAGGTAAGGACTGACAGACGACAGATTTCTGTTCTTATAATTACGGACTATCATGATGTTATCCATCCCTATTTATGTCTGTACTGGCGTATAGCAGATATGAAATTACAAAGACAAATAGTAGTTTACACAATGCAACGTTTATTTAAAGAGTGTTAAATTAACTAACTGACAAACTTTTGTGAATGATAGTCACTTAGAGGTAAACTTTTTTTTTAAATCAAGGAAAATATACTCCCAAACACATCGTTTATGACTTCTTTACACTTGTTAATGTAACCTGTAAAGATCGAACATTGATTAAAAACAATCGTACACAACTAACTAACTCACTGGCTCTATCGAACCCGTAGGTTCATGGCCGCGCGAACATAAGCTCTCCATACATCCCTATTCTGAGCTAACATTTTACAATCATATCCTGTATAATATACTTCCCTCAAATCATGGTTAGTGTTATTCTCCCTCCTCATTCTTAGCCTACTAATAGAGCGTTTTCCCTCTGATTTCCCTACAAGAAGTTTCCAGTCTCCTCTTTCATTTCCATTCATGTCACATGTCCTGTCTATCGCAGTCTATGAGACTTAACTGTTCTTATTATAATATCTGGTTTCATATAAAGATAACATAGCTCACTGTTATGAAGTCTTCTCCATTCGCATATCTGTTCATCTCTCTTTGGTCAAAAAAATCCTAAGAACTTACGACTTCTGTTACTTGTCGAAGTAACTTGTTAGGATCGCACATAGATTTAAAACAGTCGTACACAAAATATGTTTAATTGAAAATCATATTCTGATAGTTTACAATGTGTGTTCAAGCAGCCTGCCATGTGTCTCATCGAATGATTGATATCTACATTGCAACAACAGTTCAAATCAGTCCATCATGGCAAGATTATGTTTTAAGTGGTTGAAATAATAAATGATTCGGATAATCGGCTGAGCTCTGGTGACAACTGGAGTTCCATACACAGTATTTTTGTAATCCCCCAAACAAAACTATGACTTAGAGTAGCGCGCATCTTGACCAATGCGCAAAACGCATAAATTACGAGTTTGAAAATATTTGTTTCTTATGAAGAAAATATTTTCTCTGTATAACTTATCGTTTAGACTTTTGAGGTCTTGCAACACTGTTTTTTTTAAGATTGGTAGCAATACATGATAGGCCTACTACTTTTATGAAAATAAGGGTACGGATTAAAATATTTATGTATAACAAATTTATAAATTAAAGGGCATGAAGAGTAAGTTCAAATATGATAAATTGTCTGGATAATCCATTAATATCCGTATAGGATATTCTTTTCATTGTTTCAACATAGCGTCCCGTATAGTTTAAGCATTAACGAATTAAGTCTGCATTGAAATATAAGTAAGACTGATATATTTTTACTCACATAGAAATAGAGGTCCACGGGTTCTGACTTGCGAGCGGTACATGTAAGACTCTCATCTCTGCAACAGCCAGTGTCATCGGTGCACTGATGAAGAATGGTGCAGTGTGGGATGTATGTCTTGCTAGGATGTGGAAACACATCCTTCACTTGAATCACTCTTGGTCTTGGGATCTTGCAATTACCTTCCTTGTTCATTTCCAGAGTGTGCTGGACAGCTTTGGATATATCTGCAACAATTAGAAATAAATACTCATCAAGAAGATCATTCAGATTAATATAATTGTATTCAAACATACTCGGCTATTATAAAAAGAGTAAATTTCATCATGAACTGTTCAATTTCTTTAAAACCGGATATTTATCCCCATATAATAATAATAATAATAATAATAATAATAATAATAATAATAATAATAATGAGGGTTTTTGTTTTGTTTATTTAATATTTAAATATAATTATATTTATTTTTATTAAGAATGGACGTAAGATTGATTTAGAGAATTCAAATTTTTTATAAGAATATAAAAAATTCAAACTGGACAATATAAACTGTTAATACAGTTAGATGTTTTTTCTAACTGATTCAATATATGTAAAATACTTTAAATATTCAAATTGATATTTTTTATAAACAAATAAATGGGATTGGACGAATTGGATGGGAGTCAGCTAGCAGTACTCCTTCCTTTTCAGTTGGACCAATCAGAACTTCGAGGTTATAACAGAATAACAAGATGGCTACAATACTTGAAGGAGATCAGACATGTTAAGCAACGACTCATCAAGGAATGAGAGAATAGTGGTTTATTTTCTTGATATTAATTGAAAGAATACTGTTGGAGTTATGGAAGGTTATATAGTAATGTAAATTTCATCCATCTTGAATACAAATAGTCCATAAGTGGAAATAAAGTATAATACTTGAAGGATTGACCGTTAGAATTCGTTATCCATTAGATACATAAAATTGTAATCTTCTGTAAGTGAAAATTATTAACCTAAGCCGGAGTCTTTTGAATTATTAATCTACAAGATTCATCTAAACTGAAGTGAGAGTTTTAATAAAATAACTTTTAGTTTAACTGTTAATAAAGTGTCGTTATTTGTGTAAGAAACTTTTCCTCATTCCCCTGACGGGAGTTATTAGTGCCGTGGCAGAATTACAGTGATTAAAATTATTACAATCACATATCTACAACTTGGGCCATCACACCCAACAACCCACCTTTATCTTTATCTACAAATGAGTATTTATAAAAAGTTATAAATTGATAAAAACGTAAAAAAAATTGATTACCCCGAATGAGCAGACCTCGTGTTCGGAAAAAGTTTCAGTTAATGTAATAGTCGCACTAAGTATACAAATAATATACAATAAATACATAATACTAATTCGAGTATAGGCCTTTATACGAATAATGAAACATTTCTACAGTACGGCTTTAAAATAATACATTTAATTTTGTTATTTAAATTAATATTTTACAGAACCTTGTAATAGTTTTATTCTGTAATTAAACAATTATAATATAATCTTAATACAAATCCAGAGACTCGCCGCACATTGAATGACATTTAGTTTCAAATTAGTGTATATAATAATGGAATATTAGGGCCTATTTATAAAACAAAATTGAAGATTTTAAATTTTAACAGTGGCGTATAATATTTTTAATACAAATTATGTTATTAAAGTTCCAACTGACATTATCTTTGTTCAAACCTTTTGAATGTTTTTAAAATTTTAATTTTAAAGAATGTACTGTAGCAACAGATATTTAACAATTATTAGGCCTACATATAATTGTCTTTTCATTCATCACTATTTTAATACAATTAAATTCAAATTATGGCATAGACTAAATTTAACTTAAAAAATTGCAATTTACCATATTATATCTGACGTCGGGTTTCTTAAATAATTTTCTGGATACGTCCCCTAAATTATGATAAAATATTTCGGACATATAAAGACTATATATATATATATATATATATATATATGTGTGTGTGTGTGTGAGTGTGTGTGTGTGTGTGTGCGCGCGCTCGCGTGAGTTTGAATGTAAGAAAATTCCAATTCAGAGATCTAGATATATACAATGGCAAGACAAGCTAGTGATGTAAGAAGCACGAAATTCAATGGGGAGGAGGGCTATAGACATACAGTTAACACACTAAAACTGGCCTTCTCAGTAGAATCTAGACAATAAATAAGCGACACCTATCTACTAGCCAAAATCTAATTTGCAAACAAACAAAATTAACTTGAACAACGTATGAAAAAGTTGTAGACCTGAGTCTACTCAAGCCACTTACACATCCAAAAAACATGCGACTGGAGAAGAGATTGAAGGTAATCGTAGCATTTGGAACCGGCTTTTCCAGTTTCAACAATAATAATTCCAGATGATGGGTGTATTATATTCTGGATAAATAGCATTCAAAACTACTCGTCTCGGATATTTTTTTCTGCAGAGGTCAATGTGTCAACAAATAAGCATTATATGATCATAAAATGCATTTTTATATGCGACAAAGCAATTTGAATCTGCAAACTGATGGTCGGTAAAATTTTTTTCAAGAGATTCATTAGCAAAAAATTATACCTTATGAGCCACTATGTTCAAAAACAGCAACTTATAAACAATAACTTACTAAGTTTCATTTTTATGAACTTTATTGCTTATAGAATGAACTTCATTTCTGCATTACAGAGCTGTCTGCACAGTATTAGTTACAAGTCTTGATGCATCATTTTAAAATCATCATCATCATCCTAACATGTAGTAATCATGAAATAACTGTTACAGTCTACAAAAAGATTGCATCTCTTCAGGAGATGTCTAAGCTACCTTCTTCCATTTGACATAATAACTTATTACTGTTCTAGAGATCCTAATTCTGGACATTTGCTTAACAAACTGTAACCAATTAGTTTGGTAGTTGCCGACTAGTCTAATATAAGTTCAAAATTGAGCTCATGTAGGATATCTTCATTTTTGTACGTTTCTACCTATTATGCTCTTCAGTTCACGGCTTGAAAACTTGATTTATCTGGCTGTATTTCTACTCATGTACCCTTGTCCATGCCTCACTTCCATAGCATAAGAAATGCATTGCGAACCATTTATATAGATGTGTTCTTGCGCGATCTTTGTAGTAGGAAGGATTTAATATTCATAAGTAATGCCACGAGTGATTTCCAAATTATCGATAAATTCACGTGTCACGAAGTGAGGAGTAAATTTACCTAGAGGATTTGGAAATCAAGAGTGGCATTTGTTAGGACTATTTAACGAATAAAATTAAGCTGTTTACTCAAAAGTCATTATTTAAATATAGTTACCGGTATTTCAAAATATTCATATTGAAGCAAAATCTTTCACTCCGACTCCTAGATTAAGAAATTAAAATAATTAATTAATTATGGAGACTATTATTACATTATATATCATGTTAAATGTCTATAGAACGAAATGATCGTCGCAGATATATGAAACTTATATGGAATCTAATCGTGAGAACACGAGGGATTTTATTTTTATATAATTAAATAGAAATAAATTGAATTAGACGAAGTTGATAGGATCCCGAATAAATGATCGGTTAGTATTACGGAAACCATTTAACAAGTACATGGTACCGCTTTTGTTAAGCGACAGGTTCTTGACGTGGCTACAAAGGAGTTAACATTTTAGGAAGTCTATTGTACTATCGGATTACCGGACATTTCTTTATGGACCAGTAATCCAAGATCTTAAACCGAGCTTCGCTGACAGGTCATGAACAAAACATTAATGTATGGCTTGGAAACTACAGCGTTAAGTAAACAACTCATTATAACGAACTCGACAAACCGCGAGGACGCGAAGCCTAGCAAACAAGCGGGGAAAAGGCCACTGACCCAAATAAACTTATAAAATAAATTTAGACCGGGATTCCCCAGGGTACGAACTCTTGTTAGGACTCTATTTAGGATGGGAGTATTCATACAGGGAACATGGTGGATCCCTTCTCTGGTACTAAGGAATCGTTGTCAGCCAATATAATAAAGTGTTGTATCGCGACAAGGTAATGACCTCACGACGACACGAGTACAGAGAGAGGGTAAGCGAAGTTTTCCTTGTACCCAACAAAAATTATGTTAAGTTAGTTCTGCGTAACTCATCGGGGCGGGGGTTCTCCGCAGCCCACAGATAAAATATAGTTCGGCGTCCTGAGTTCTGCGTAACTCATCGGGGCGGGAATTCTCCGCAGCCCACAGATAAAAGTTAGTTCGGCGTCCTGAGTTCTGCGTAACTCATCGAGGTGGGGGTTCTCCGCAACCCACCGATAAAAGAGTTCGGCGTCCTGAGTTCTGCGTAACTCATCGGGGCTGAAATTCCCCGCAGCCCACAGATAAAAGCATAACTTCAGAAATTTCAGACTTACAAGCAATTTGCTGTGATAGATCGTCAGAGATTCCATCTTGGATTCTGAATGCGTTCCCGCTGCCAATACCTTGTCCGACTTTAATATGTCTACAATTATACGTGTATCCATCCAGTGTCCATCGATTAATAAAGTATTTTTATTAAACTTCATCTCGCGTAGTCTTGCACCGGCCAGCTCCTTGCTTATCCCTGTAGTAAGAACCTCAGCTCTACCGATTTCCAACCTGAGCAACCTAAGTTCTCATACACGGAGAAATCCTTTCGGTACTCCTGGCGCCCAACATCCTTTATTACATATAAACCCTGAATTAATACCCTTCTCAATATATTTAATGTAAACGGCGATGTTTGAAAACAAATCAGAAATGTGAGGCTATGTATATTCACTGCAACTTGATCATATTATGTATTGCCAAGCAGGATTGCAATATTGTAAAATGCACCCTAGTGAAAAAATGATGAAATACATCAAACTGTATATTATTATTATCATCTTTATGGGTTGTTAATTATTTTTTTTAGTAAACAACTCACTAAAGTCAAGGAACCTGTTCATTATTTGCTATTCCTACTCAATGTAATTGCTGGAGAAAAATAATGTTCTCAGCTGTTCAGAATCTTAAAAAGGAGGAGCTTTCTTTATCACAAAAGCAGGAGCAGATAAAAAGAAATCGATAAAGAGCGAGGTAAAACACGACTGTCATTGGTTGTAAAACAAAATTCACTGAAACGTGATTGGTCATTGACTATCATTTGGCGCACGAGTTAAATATTCTGTTTAATATAACTAACTCGCTGGCACTACCGAATCCGTAGGTTTATTCCGCGAGGACATAAGCCGTCCATACATCCCTATCCTGAGCTGTTTTCCAATCATTCCCTGGATAATCGACTTCCCTCAAATCATAGTTAATGTTATTCTCCCATATCATTCTTGGTCTACTAACTGGACGTTTTCCTTCTGGTTTTCCTACAAGAAGCTTCCATACACGTCTTCCATTTTCCATTCGTGCCACATGTCCTGCCCATCGCAGTCTACGAGACTTAACTGTTATTATATCTGGCTTCCTATAAATACCATGTTTGTTCACTGTTATGTAGTTTTCTCCAATCACCTGTCTGTTCATTTCTCTTTGGTCCAAACATTTTCCTAAGTACTTTATTCTCAAATACTCGTAATCTCCTTTCCTCCCTTAAATTAAGAGTTCGTGTTTCGTATCCATATAATAGAACTGGTAGAATAATAGTTTTATATATTTTGAGTTTAATGGTTTTTTTAGAAGTGTTGGGACGTCAAGAGTGTAATGCATAACAAGCATTTCCAGAATTGAGCCTATGTTTAATTTCTTTGTGCATCTCATTCCTGTTTGTGATTATTGTTCGTAAGTATTTAAATTCAGCCACTTCCTCAAAATTTCCCTCATTTGTCATTAGCTGTCCATTTCCAATATATAATGTATTTGTGTATGTGTGGCCATATATTTAGTTTTATTGATATTTACTTCCAGTCTTAATTTTTCGTGTTACTCAGTAGTATGTGCGAGTTGGCCTTTAGTATCTCCAGTCTGTTTAATATAGGTACCCATATATTTATTATTATTTATTTATTTTTTGTATATCTGATTCTGCTATAATAAAAGTTAACAGCCGAGATAATTAACTCTTTCTATAATTTTTTTATCGCTACAAAAGCTTTGTAAAGGGCTTTTTGCCGCAGAAATTCTTAATTTTATGGAGTGATAATTCCATATTACATGTTCTTGTGATTATAATTACAACGCAGGTATTTCTTCCTGGCTTTCATTAAATTTTAATATGACTTTATAAAATAAGCTTAAATTTAATTAAGATCAATAACAGTGAACCGGTTTCAATTAATTTTGCATACTCGCAACTTGTCTGAAGCAGGCAGCCGTCACTTCAAGTTTTCGCAGTCACCGACTGGAAAATGAAGACTTCATAACGCCTACTTTGACTCGTTGGGCCCCCCATTGGGCGACCGCAATCTAAATTACACGCTTCTTTTCCTATTCTCACACCATATTAACAAATTGAAATTCTAGTGCTCATTTTCGCTCATTTACGGTATTCCTAACGCTTGTTCCTACAACTGAGAGCTTGTAAATCGGTCAATAATGATTGGAAACGCCTTTTGTGAAGAATTCCGAATGTAAATGCGGTTCTACACATTAAATTGGTTCTCAAATTAAGATAACATTTAATAGTGACCACTTTATAAAACATAGAATCTTAATTTACGTCATAAGAGTTTTATGCGGGTAAATTGGTACATATGTAAGCGGGACCAGCAGTAGTCTAGTACTTAAGAGTGTAAAGGCCAGTTATATGTCATCTTAATATTTTATAGGAGGAGACAGCTAATGGAGATTTATAACTAGATCCTCAAATCAGGGTCTGGTCGAGGAATGAGACGAGATGAAGCCCCTATATTTATAAAGGTCTGAACGGCAAGGGTGCCGACCGACCACTCCTGACGCACTGTCACAAGGGCGGATAAACGAAATGGATGGTGAAATGAAATTTGTGGCAGAGGAAAACGGGAAAACCCCCGAGAAAAACCTGCCCAAGCTACGTTTCATCCACCACGAAACCCCAATGCAAGCCGAGACGCGATCTCGAGACCCCAGCGGTGAGTGGCGAGCGTAACGAAATAATCCACTCAATATAATAGGAACCTCATTGAGTGTATAACAGTGACTACAATCGCAATTTTTCTCGGGAATTTATGTTTACTGAGATTTAACCGTGGCGTGGTAGACAATGAAAGTCAAACAACTGCTAACTCATGTACACATGTATCAAATAACATAGGTGGGAGATCATCCAGTCAGTATAAGGGTGACACGTGGTCGGATCACTCAGCAGTTACAGCTAGCGTTTTCAATCTGTAGCCTTTATTAATCGTAGGCCTAGTAACCAAAATTTAACACGAAGCTAGATGGGCACATGTTCTACACTAGCGTCCAAAATTAAAGCAACAAACTGAAATTTCGCCTTCTTGTGTCCAATATACAATAGAATAGTACCAAGTGGCAGTAGAACGTAAGCAAATGTCTGTATAAACATATCCTATGTGTGAGATAGCATTTCTGTCTTTGTAGAATCAATCAAGTGATAACGTCAGTGCACCTATCAAAGGGTACTTTATGTTTACTCTCTTTAATCCCACTTCAGCATTCACTGTGTAAACATTCAGGTGCAGTATGACACAGATAAGACGACAGGCAGACTCCCTGCGTTGTAGGACGATAGAGAGAATATAAGCTGGACAGTCTCTAGCTGATGTGGCCCACTAGCCTATTCTTATCTTTCTGTTGTTCCCTGGATGTGGGAACAGTTTGTAGAGGTTGAAAATGTAACCCGAAGACCAGGGCAAGGACGACCAAGAGTCACCACACAAAGAGAGGATCGTTACTTGACAATAAGAGCAAGACGGAACAATGTTGTACTGCACAACAACTGGCATCTGACCTCATAGCATCCACTGGAACATTTGTATCCCGACAAACAGTGTACAGAAGGCTTCAACAGAGAGGTATTTACTGACACGTGATCATAAAAAAAGCCGTCGAGAATGGAGCCAACAACATGTCAGTTGGATGGACGAACAGTGGACTAATGCCCTCTTTACAGATAAGCCCAGATTCGGTCTTCAGAGCGATTCTCGACGGATTCGCATTTGGAGAGAATCTGGAACACGATTTCGGCCATCAAACATTCTGGAAAGATACTCATATGGAGATGGGTCAATAATGGTGTGGGCAGGCATTATGATAACTGCTCGAACACCTCTACAGAATGTTGTACGGTAACCCGACAAGGTTTAACCGCTGCCAGGTATCGTGACGAGATCTTGTTACCTCATGTATGCTTGTTTCGAAATACTTTGTGTCCAGACTTCCTGCTGATGGACGATAATGCTCGTCCACACAGAGCAGCGGTGGTTTATGAATTCCACTAAATTGAAGACATTGCTGGAATGGATTGGCCTGTTTGGTTCTGCGACTTAAATCCGAATGAGCATGTTTGGGATATGCTAAAGAGACAAGTTGCTTCACGTCATCATCAATCAATCACTTTTGAGGACTTGAGAGTTGCTCTGCAGGAAGAATGAACGTTCATACCTCAAAATCAGATTGATGACCTATTTGCAGCATGCACCGTCGTTGAGAGGCCTGTGTTGCTGCCAGAGGTGATACCACGCCATATTGAGCACTTGTAACCACATTTCTCGATACTGAGTGTGAACTTAAGATCACTTTAAAAAGAAGAAAATCATTTTTATTTCTGTTATTTCATGAAAAATGTTAGAATGTTTACTGAGTTTGGTCTTTTTTGTTCTAGTATGAGCCAGTAATATTTTGTAGCACAATTAAGATAGAAATTAAACATTTCAGTTTGTTGCTTTAATTTTGGACACTAGTGTATATACGATAGGCCTACTGGTCAAAGTGTCATACAAATTTCTTCACCCGTAGAGACTGGAACCAGCGCCCATCCATAAGTATGTGCTAAAACACAACTTTTTCCTTCCCATACCCCTGTATGCACGTTTCGATATAATGTGTACTACCGAACTGTACAAAATGTTATCAAAAATAATTTATACAAATCATCACTCATTAAATAACCCAGTTTTAGTATAACATGGAAAATCATCCCATATAGTGATAGGAATTCTTGGAAATATATTGCAATACGATCTTACATCTGACTGAAATTGCTAAATATTTATAATCATTTACAAAATACGTATTGTGCTTATTTTAAATTGTATTTATCCCGTAAGATCATCCATGGTATCTTTACCTTATCGTGGTGGTGTGGCTTGCGTACTTATATGACCACGAGGGCGATGCCGGCGTTAGCATTGATACCGAAAGAGTTACTCAAGCCGGACAGGTCGAAGGCGATAAGTCAGAAGAAAAAAATATATACCTTGGTCGAAAGATTGACTATATTTCACCGAAAAAAATAACCGTCAAGAAACGCGGACATGGATAACACTGATTTATTTAAAAATTGCCGGAGATAAAAGTCCCCCATTCGGGGAATACTTCAGGGAATCCATGCCAAAGGTTCAAACACAGGGGCTGCGATGGGCAGGAGATGTGGAACGAATGGGGAATGAAATAGAGGCATGGAAGCTTCTTTTAGGAAAACCAGAAGGGAAACGTCCAGTTGGTAGACCAAAAATGAGGTGGGAGAATAATATTAACCATGATTTGAGGGAGTAGATTGGAAGGCATTAGATAAAATTAGGGATATATAGACAGCTTATGTCCGCGCGGCCATGAACCTACGGGTTCGGCAGTGTCAGTGAGTTAGTTAGATTTTTAATTATTAATCCCGTAAGAAATCATTGCATACTCCAGTTTGAGTACTATTACTTTAGACCACTTTTCCACACTACGGGACAATCATTTTCTATTATCTGGACTTTCTCTTTTATAATCGTATTCTTTACGCTGCTTAAATTTACGGTTTTATTTTGATACACTCTGTGCGCATTTACTGTGAAGTAAGCTACATAAAAAGAGATATCCTAAAATACTTTATGGACAAAACATTCAAAACAATTGGCTGTTCTAGATTACATGCACAAAATAGGCAGTAATGTTAGCATATATCAATCAGAGTTATTCTTTAAATCGCTTGTCACTTCATTGAAACATAACTATGCGTAAAAAATCAGACACAAAACTCGTAACCCAGTGCTCCGAACAATTTCATGGTCATCTACTAAGTCTGTAATCACGCATAAAATAAATCAAAGAGGAACTAGACTTGTGGGATGTTTTCTTGCTTCTTTAAAAACTATTCATCCATACGGTACATACAAATCACCATCAGCATTGTTCAGTTGCTCAGCGAGACCGTTAACGAGAAATATATGCAAATGTGAAGGGATACTTACAAATGTGTGTTCTCGTATTATGGTCAGAAATATTAACTTATAAGTCATTACAACAATTTTTGTGCTAAGATTGAAACTATAGCGATAACAATAAGTGCATTTGTATTAAACTTAGAAGAGTTCCATGAAACTGATTAACGACGTCTTGGCCCAATGTTAACCCTTAAATTCGCAATATATTCTATAGGATACATGAATTGTTTTAATTTATCTAATAGTTTTAATAAAACGGCTAGCGATAAAGAATTACTGAAATGCGTGTGGAATTACACAACATACCTAATAATTTAATTTAATACACAAGTGATCTTCTTGGTGAAAAAATATTAAAATATATATACAGTCAATATGCCCAATTCACCAATTAATGTTTTAAAATGGTCAACACGTTTCCACAGCCAAGCTGTCATTCTCAACACCAGATATTTCAGTATTAAAATATATATATACAGTCAATAAGCCCAATTCTCCAATTAATGTTTTAAAATGGTCAACACGTTTCCACAGCCAAGATGTCATTCTCAAGACCAGATATTTCAGTATTAAAATATATATACAGTCAATAAGCCCAATTCACCAATTAATGTTTTAAAATTGTCAACACGTTTCCACAGCCAAGCTGTCATTCTCAAGACCAGATATTCCAGTATTAAAATATATATATACAGTCAATAAGCCCAATTCACCAATTAATGTTTCAAAATGGTCAACACGTTTCCACAGCCAAGCTGTCATTCTCAAGACCAGATATTTCAGTATTAAAATATATATACAGTCAATAAGCCCAATTCACCAATTAATGTTTTAAAATGGTCAACACGTTTCAACAGCCAAGCTGTCTTTCTCAAGACCAGATATTGGTGAATTGGGCATATTGACTGTATATATATATATATATTAATACCTAATAATAACATTTATGCACGATTACGTTTTCATTGCGGCCCGCCACATTTAAATAATATTGTTTTGCCAATTCAAGATTAAAATTAATGTATTCCTTTTCCTCTCAGGTGCGCATTATTCACTTAAATGGCAAATTAAATGCCGATAATACTTCTGCATTTCTAAATAGCATATTGCGATACCAGTGTGGTAAACACTTGATACGGATCGAGGAAAAGTTTTTTTTTTTTTAATTTCCGAGATTCCGTTATCTTTTTACCACATGAGTATTGGATATTATGTTTTGTTTTATGTGTATTTATTTTAGTAATTAAGATATTAGCTAAAATATTAATAAATATAATTGAATATGAATATTAGATTTCAGAAGGTGAATCGGCTATATGTGTTGCTATGGAGAAATAATTATTGTTCGTCATGTCGCCATTTTGTATTTGTTAAAACTCTAAAACTTATTTGATTTGGGATTTATTTTTGAGAAAATTTTAGACGACATGTACAGTGATGATGGAATAGAAGAGACGTGGAAAGCTGGATGTGATGAATTAATTCCAAAATTAATACAAATTGAAGTATCACTATCAACTTTCAAAATAAATGTTTTTACTTACCGCACTAATGATTTTTGGTAATTTTTAAAGTATTGAGATTTATTTTTGTTTTCATAGCAACCAAGATTGTATGCGGGAATGACAAATTAGGATGCACATCAACAATAACATAAGTATACAATATTAGTTACATAGTGCAAAAAATATTATTTTAGGACTGAACAAAAATAAATCATTAGAAACAGTTCTAGAATAGCTAAAATTGTTACAAATGTATACAGTATTATAATCGTGAACAATACTTACTAGATTAAATTTCATTACTTTTTCCTTGTTTGTGACTGTGAGGCGAGTGCAGACCACTAATAAATGATTTAATTGCAAACTCAAAATAGCCAAAACGTCTAGAAGTGTCAACTGTGTATTATGGCCTACATATCCAGAATGCGAAAGGAATATTTAAAATGCAGGTATTAAAGCCTTCATATTAAAAGTATAGACTATTCTAGAGATTGTAGAATACAATTACAATAACAATATGAACAAGTTAAACAAATTGAGATTTACAGGTTTCCAAGAAGAACTTTCGAATGAATTCCATCGAGAGGGAGACAAAGAGAGAGAGACCTAAAAATATATAGGCCCTACTTGTAAGATATAAGCCTAGAGAAAGCAATGAAAGAAAAATACTACAAGCACGAGAACAGGAATATAGAGTAATATGGAGGAATAAGGATAAGTACATAAAAATTGGCCACAAGAAGATGATCTTACTCATTATCCATCCATTCATAGTAATTCTGCTCGAGGGCAGATCTTTCACAGCAATCATAGCATTTTCATGCTATGCTTGCAGCTTTACTAGGGAATTGTAGGTGTGGTAGCTTCTCGTTGCTTTCCACACCGGTGAAGGATGATGTTGATGGCCGGATGACTTTCCGGGGACCGTTGGGCCCTAAGCTTCCTGACATTTGTCTTACAGGTGAGGAAAAACCCAAAAAAAACCTCACCCAGGAGCCTGTCCCGACCGGGAATCGAACCTGGGCCCGCTGCGTGACTAGGCAGTACGCTACCTCGAGACCACAACGCTGGACTTACTCATTATAATGACAATAAATTGCTCTCTATTACCAACCTAGTCAGAAAAAACGGTATTATAATTGCAATTAAGATAACGCTCGATAATGTTAAATACGGTGCGTTTCCTGATGACATATTAAAATGAGTTTGTTTCGAATTTTCAGGAGATATCTAACAAACAAATCGTTGTGCCAAATATATCACAGGGATATCTGGGTTACAAATGATTATCTCTAGAATAAAATACATAAATTACTTGGAAAAAAAGTTATCAAAATGTAAACTTATGTTGTTACAAAAAAAATGTACTAAAATGTTTGTGTTAAATTGCGCTCAAATATTTATAACATATTCAACGGAAATTTAATTATTCTATTATGAATACATTCTTAGAAAATATGATTTTAATAAGCTGTGTTTTAACTTTGAGCTACGTTATCTTTATAGGAAACCAGATATAATAAGAACATTCAAGTCTCGTAGACTATGATAGGCAGGACATGTGGCACAAATGGTAAATGAAAAAAGGGCATGGAATCGTCTTAGGGAAATCAGAGGGAAAGCGCCCTGTTGGTAGACCAAGAATGGGGTGGGAGAATAATATTAACTATGATTTGAGGGAGTAGATTATACAGGGAATGATTGGAAAATATTAGCTCAGGAAAGGGATGTGAGGAGAGCATATATTCGCACGGTCATGAACCTATGGATTCGATAGTGCCAGTGAGTTATTTAGTTGTTTTAATTTTGGTGATTTAGAGCATTCCGGAGCCCTTTAAATATCACAAATAAGAAGCCCATTATATGTATTTGCAAAGAATAAGGCAGGTAGGCAATAAATGGCCTGATATTTCTTTATAATGAAAATGTATCTCAAAAGTTTACGGGTTTTATGCATATTAGGCCTACATTACATAAAATAATATAAGATCTACTTTCTATATTGATAATATAGGGGAATGCGGACCAATATATGGGAAGTATGTCTAGGAAAAGAGAAAAGGCTTAAGATATGAAAGATAATGTAATGGGTTGAAGATCAGGATTGGAATTCGGTAGCCAGGTGATGGTTAGCGGTAGATGAGGGTCTGTGCCCGATTAGTGCATGGAGATCACCAGGAAGCAAGTCTTGTTAATTTACTGCTCATTTATTACGGTAGTGTTGGTGTCACTGTCTTGTAATACACATTACCACAGGTTAAACTTACACGAAAGTGTGACACTTTTCAACTTCATTGTTATTGTGTTTAGGAGAAGCACAGTGATCTACTCTTATAGTTGTTATATGTCTTTCTACTAATTAAACATATGGGAAAAGGTCACAGAAGGCACGACCGCTATTAACCAAGTTTCTTTATTACTTCCCGTAGAAACAATCTTAGTTCCCTTAGCATACATTTACACCAAGATTTTGAAACATATAAAAAATATAAGTAATGCCACGAGTGATTTCCGAATTATCTAGAGGATTTGGAAATCAAGAGTGGCATTTATTATGACTATTTCTTCTTCTTCTTCTTCTTCTTCGGCTTTCCCCCACTTATAGGTTTGCCGTCTTCAGTTTCCATTTATCTCTATCATTTCAATCTCCCTCTTCCAAATTCCTATCATCCATTATTGTTCTGACGTAGGTTTTCAATTTCCATCTTGCTCTGCCACGTTTATTTCTTCCAGGGGGTGACCATTGGTATATATTTTTTTGTCATATTTCATTTTCCATTCTTTGTACATGGCCATACCAGTTAAGCGTTTGATTTTCAATCCCCTTAACAGATGTGGTAACAATCATTTCTCTCCAAAGGAATTTATTTCTTATTTTATCCTGTCTTGTTTTCTGGAGGCTTCTTCTAAAATAATCAAATTCAACTGTTCTAATTTTATTCTTTTGTAATTCCGTCAAAGACCAAGTTTCACTTCCATATAACAAAATATTCTGTATTATGCTCTTATAAATTTTCATTTTAGTTTCCTTTGTAATATTTTTGTTCCAAATTATTCCATGCAATGTCTTAGTTGCATTTTTTGCCATTGCAATTTTAGTCTGTACATCTCTCTCACAGGTACCTTAACTTGTAATTATTGACCCAAGATATTTAAAAAAATTCACTTTTTTTTTATTTTCCCTGTTTCAAGTATGAGGTCATCCACATCCTTTCCCAACACACATATATTCTGTTTTCAGTAAATTTATATTGTCCCCATTTTTTATATTCTTCCATTAGTTTATTTACCATATATTTCATATCATCTTCATCCCCTGCAAAAATTATTTGATCATCTGCAAACAATAATGAATGTAATAATTTTCCTTCTATAGGAATACCCATTTCAGAGTATTTTTATACCATAAGTTAAGAGCCTGGTCTAAATAAATGTTAAAAAGAATTGGTGACAAACTCTATCCCTGCTTAAGGCCTTTATTCACTGTGAATTCCTCTGTAAATTATTCTGTATTTTTACTTTAGCTTATTAGGACTATTTAACGAATAAAATTAAGTTCTTTACTCATAAATCATTATTTAAATATAGTTATTTTAAAATATTTATGTATTTAACGTAAACGGCGATGTTTGAAAACAAATGAGAAATGTTTGGTTATGTTTACTTTCTTCATCCACTGCAACTAAATCATATTATTTATTACCAAATAGGATCGTAAAATATTGTAAAAATGAACCCTAGTGCAGAAAAAATGAAACACATCAAACTGTATATTATAACCAACATCATAGGCTATTCATTATTTTTTTAGGAAACGACTCCGTAAAATCATTATTTAAAAACACAATTACTGAACACACAATTATCAAATGTGCAGTTTGAAAGGAATCTGTTCATTATTTGCTATATTCAACGTTTTTGTTCGAGAGTCAGTCACCGCAAAATAATGTTCTGACCTGTTCGAAATATTAAAAAAGGAGGAGCTTTCTTTATTTTGATAAAAATAATTCGATAAATACAGAGGTGAAACACGACAATCAATGGTTGTAAAACAAAATTAATTGAAACGTGATCAGTTATTGACTCCCATTTAGCGTGCTGCCTTGTCACGCAGCGGGCCCGGGTTCAATCCCCGGTCGGGGCAGTTTTTCTGGGTGAGGTTTTTATCGGGGTTTTTCCTCACCTGTAAGACAAATGTCAGGAAAACTTTAAGGCCCAAACGGTCCCCGAAATCATATGGTCATCATCATCCTTATCATTATTATTATCATCATCATCATCCTTCACTGGCGTGGAAAGCAACGGGAAGCTACCACACCTACAATTCCGTAGTAAAGCTGCAAGCATAGCATGAAAATGCTATGATTGCAGTGAAGGACCTGCCTTCGGGCAGAATTACTGTGGATGGTTGGGGCATGAGTGAAATAGTCTTCCAAATGCATCCTCTAATGTTATGTTTCAGTAAATTATAATGTAACCCAACACATATTAAAAGTAATTAATAATAATTAAATACAATGTAGTTACGGTAATTATAAAGAATGCAAATTAATCACATCATCATTATCATCATAGTACATTCACGAATTTAGGCCCTTTGATAACCTGTTTCGGCCTCAAGAGAAACACCATCCAAAAGTATTTTGAATGGACGTCCTGGTCTTCTTCTTCTTCATGCAGATCACATTATATAATTTGAATTGTTTATAGAGTATTTTTACACAAGCAGTGTGAAATAGAACTCCAATGGTCCATAAAGTTTACGTACTAGCTGTCTCTTTGGACCGGTATGTTGACCGCATACCATTCATGACATCTTTGGGAAATAAGCGTAACTAAATTAACTTGGTCTAGTGACTCCTAACAAAGGTGAGGCTAAGGCCCAACATTGGGCTGCTACGCCATTGTAGATAGATAGCGGTCTGTAAAATAAAATGGCTGAGATACAAAGAACGCAAGTATCGGCATAGTATCTAAGTACCGATGATTCAATAAAAAATCCTCAACTCGTGACCGACATAATGCAAGATCGGGGAATGAGAAGAATTCAAGCCCCTATTGTTGAAAGTCCGTGATATACATGGATGCCGGCTATACAGGCCTGTCGCAACATCACAAGAGTAAATGAAATGAAACGAAAGGATGACATGAGCATGGAGAAGTGGAGGAATGAAGTAATTGGCATAGGGAAAAAAAGGAGAAATCCCGAAGTAAATCTGCCCTGACACCGATTTGTATACTAAGAACCCTACAGAACGACTGAAACGCAAACTCGGGATCCAGAGGTGGAAGGCGAGTGACTTACTACTTGAGCAACGGAGTCGTCTGATAAATGAGTATAAAAAATTAAATAGCGAAGCAATTTTAACTAGATTAATTTCAAATCACATTCGAGGCTCTCGAAACCTGACTACCAATAACACTGGTCGACAAGGTTTTCTTCACAAGAAATCTGATTAGTGAATCTAGTGCATTTTTTCATACTGAATTCAGATATGTAGTCAGAATTTTTCCATCAGGCACAATCTTTTGTGACAGCTACTTTTTAAAATTGATTTTAGCATTCTCTTTGACCAGTCATAGGAACCTTTACCTTACATGTAGCGATTTTATTCAAGCTGCATTTAAGGAAATTACATGTAATGTCATGCTGAACCACCAAAAGACAAGACTGTGCAGGTTCAAGCCTGTTTTAACATGCTCAGACCCGTCAATCTGCATTGCACTGTGTCAGTATTGAGCTGACTGTGAGCAAAATTTGTTTTGTAAGCCCATGTTTTCCCTTTACAGAGATTTAGGCGCTCTCCCCCTACAGGGAAGAAGTTGAACCATACTAATTTAGTTACACTTGTTTTCGTATAGATGTAATTTTGAGTGGTCCGTGGTCAGCGTTCCGCCTCATACTGACATCTAGGAAACCAAGGTAGTACTGGGAAGGGAAAATTATGTAAATATTGCTTAGAGTCCTTTTCATTCAGGCTTAAGGATCATTTACGAGCGTGAAAATCTTCAGACTCGGGACCCACGGCTTAAAGTCCCTCCCGGAGGACTTGCTCCTTGGATTTTTCACTGTGAGCAAAATATGCCCGAAAATCAATATCTACCACTTTCTAGGTAAGTTACAATGAGTTAGAGTTAGATGGATTTTATTAAAAATTATAAAAAATGTAAATGAACATCACATAAAACTCTTGCCTGATAGGAAAAAACTAAAATGATATTTAAATTCAGGATGAAAAATACTTCTAAAATCTCATACTTTTATTCTTGTGAAAGAAAAGTCAATTTTTGTCGACCAGTGTAACATTCATTACCAATAAAGACCTACAGATCTAATCTAAACCATTATTTCATCAATCGCCATCATCTACATTAGGAATTAGGCTAACAGCCTTTCCGGTAGTCAAACCAAATAATGCTGTATACTGTATTACGACAGTTCTTTCTTATTTATAGACGACTTAACATTTACATAGCCTACATTCATTTATATTTTTATTTATGACCAGCCTCATGGGCTAATGGTCAGCGTTTCTGACTACTGTTCATGAGGTCCCGGTTTCGATTCCCAGTCAAACCATAGGATTTTTTCCTTAAAGGGAATTATTCCTGTGGTTGCTCATGGTCTGGAATTTAGGATACGTTAATAACTCTCCTGGCGCTTCATTATCATTTATCATCCATCATATCATCGGAGTAAAGTAACTCCGCCTTCTAGGCGCCCCAATTTCATAAGTGGGTTACAATTAAGCGAATGCCAGGAGAGAACACATGAAATGTCGAAATGACAACCTGTGGCATTGAATAAAAAAATATTTTGTGATACTATAAAATGGTGAATATAATGAATAAAACCTGTCAGGTTGGTGGCATCGGGGTTTGAACCCGAACCTTTCTCAATACGATCTCAAACAATACCGTTTGAGCCAACTAGAACGTTTATATTACGATAATATTACAGTTCAATCCAGGTTTTCCATGGCCTTCCTTGATCACGGCGACCACCTGGTTTGTATTTCAAGGTAAGTGTTTGTAAATTACTATTATTTTCTCCCATAATATGCTTAAAACATTCCTCTCTGTAATACACTGCTAAAAAATAAGCTATGTCGGTCTATCTATGAACATTTTTTAATGTTGTCTGGACTGTTTATTTAAAGTAAGAAGAACAAAAACAAGTTACATTTCAATTCTCATAACAATGTAAACAAAATGAAACATTGTTTAGAGCATTTCACAATGGCTTTCATAGATGGAATAAAAAATACGAATTACAAAAGAGAAATAAACACTTAATAAGAAATTTAGTAACCTCATACGACTAGGAAAACTTCGCATCAATCGGATATGGACAGTACGCTGTAAGATTTTTTTATGCGTTTCTGAGGAATTTGACCCCACTTTTCTTGAAGATACATCTAACTACTGTAAAGTCATTGAATGGTTTTCTCAACCAGCAATCCTCCTTAGATCATCCCAAGCATGTTCGACTTGGCTGAGGTCTAGAGATCGGCCGGCCATTTCCTTATCTCGATACCTTCCTCATGAAGCATATGTTGTCATCAATTTAGCTCTATGCGGTCGCGCATTGTCGTCCATAAGAACGAACCACTCACCAATTGCTCCCGCATAAGAAACGAACATGGGTCTAAGGATTTCGTCCCTGTAACGGAAATGAGTACCAGACGCTTGTTCTGGGTGTAAAGTCGGCCGTCACGCAGGGCTGACAACCCGGCTGACATAAAGTGCCGATTGTCTAGAAAAAGTGGGAGCCTTAACCTCCTACTACCCCAAGGGCCTCCGGGCCTGTTATGGGATCATTTTTACTATCTCAGAGATGTTACAGATTTTCCCCGGATAACACAGAGATACGAATGACCTCTCATGCTGAAGCCTTCCCAAACTAATACCTCACTTCCACCATAAGAATGACTATTCATGCTAAAATTGGGATATTTCTGGTAACACGTTCTCTCCAAATGAGTATACATGTTGGTTGTCAGGATATAGACAGTAGCGTGATTTCTCAGAGAATAGAACCGGCTGCCATTGTACTCGGCCCAGTTGCGATGATCTTCGGCCCATTCTCTACGGACCCTTCTAGCAGCTGCTGTATGGGGAACAGGCCCCATAGGTCGTCGGCATGAAGTCCAATTTCATGCAAACGATTCCGAATCCTTTGTGGAGACACACGCCTTCAAGTTTCTAAAATAAACTCTCGCTGAAGTTGAGTAGGCGGTCCCAACGAAACAGAAACTATAGGCAACGATCTTCCCGCGGCGATGATGATCTTGCACGACCTAGACCTGATCTTCTGTTGACAGTTCCAGTATCCCTGTAACGTATTCACAGTCCACTGGCACTTTGTGATACTCCCCTATATATGTAGCAAATTGAAACGTACAATGAACTCAAAATCTCTTGATGTAAAAATACAGCAAAATGTATGTTATCAACAGTAATCTAACAAGAGGTTGTGTTTTTCTGAAAAAAATCATGAGCGACGAAGTCGCGAGTTATTTTGTCTAATGAAAAACTCAACCTCGCGTTGGATTTGGAGTGACTATTTAGCGAATAATACAACATCAGAAGCTAAAAATAATTATAATGTTTAATATTTACCAAATGTGATATTATGTATTCCGATCTTACTTTCGGGCGATTTGTAAGCCGGCTGGATAGTTATAAATAGTATATATTTACTGTTAAATCTCTTTGGGCTTGGGAAAAATCAATAACAGATGATTGTACGAGAAATAACTATTAACAGTCATGCAGATTATTTACACAACATTTAATTTTTTTAGAGCAACAGAACTTTTTTTTTTGTAATTTTTGAAGTTGTTTTCTTTTGACATTTCTTGCTGTACCATATCGATCGCATATTGTTGAATCGATATACTTGTCAAAGAAGTTCATTTGCGGAGATATCTCATTACGAATTTTAAATGTGAGGTTATGTATTCCGATCTCATTTTTGGGCGGTTTCGAAGCCGGCTGTATAGTTATAAATAGCATATTTTTACTGTTAAATCTCTTTGGACTTGGAAAAAATCAATAACAAATGATTGTATGATAAATAATTATTAACAATAATGCAGATTCAATATACAACATTTAATAATTTTTTAGAGCAACATAACTAAGATTTTTTTTGGTAATTTTGAAGTTGATTTCTTTTGATATTTCTTGCTGTATCATATCGATCGTACTTTGTTCAATCGTAATCCTTGTCAAAGAAGTTAATTTGCGGAGGTATCTCTCATTACGAACATGAAGAGGCAAGATTATCGGCCTATGAGTTAAATAGTCATAAGTAATGCCACGAGTGATTTCCAAATTATCGATAAATTCACGACTCACGAAGTGAGGAGTGAATTTATCTAGAGAATTTGGAAATCAAGAGTGGCATTTGTTAGGACTATTTAACGAATAAAATTAAGCTGTTTACTCACAAATCATTATTTAACTATAGTTATTTTAAAATATTTATACATTTAATGTAAACGGCGATGTTTGAAAACAAATGAGAAAC
Source organism: Diploptera punctata (assembly GCA_030220185.1). Classification (NCBI taxonomy): domain Eukaryota; kingdom Metazoa; phylum Arthropoda; class Insecta; order Blattodea; family Blaberidae; genus Diploptera; species Diploptera punctata. The sequence goes on along the minus strand of JASPKZ010006826.1, from coordinate 392,284 downwards.
GATAGGTACGCTTCTACTGCTTCATTTGTTTATCACTGCAACCAGATCATACTATTTATTGCCAAAGGAACGCAATATTGTAAGGAGGAGCTTTCTTTAATATGGTAATTATAACACTGATAAATATTTGGTGAAACACGACTCTGATTGGTTGTAAAACAGAAATCATTGAAACGTGATTGGTCATTGACTCCCATTTGGGGCATGAGTTAAATAGTCACTGTAACTGATTTTTTATACATTTTCTATATGTTATTATTCAATACAAGGACTCCTGACATCATAAATTCTCTCAAAATAAAGTTAAACTAAAACCACATAAAACGGTTATTTTTACACTTATATTATATGGATGCAAAATATGGTCTCCTATTTTAAGGGAGGAAAAAATAATAATTAAGAGTATATGAGAATAAACTTCTTACAAAAAAGTTTGGACGAAGAAAGAAGAAACAGATAGTGAATGGAGTAGATTCCATTATAGTGGGCTATGATTCTTATGGGAAACCAAATTTAATAAGAACTGTCTCGTCCCTTAGATTGCGATAGGCAGGATATGTGGCACGAATGGGGAATGAAAAGAGTATGAAAACTTATTGTAGGAAATCCAGAGGAAAAGCGCCTAATAGGAAGGTCAAGAATAACATTAATCGTTATTTGAGGGAGGTGAATTGTACAGAGGATTGGAAATCATCAGTTCAATATAGAAGTGCATGGGAAGTTTATGTCCGCGCGATCATGAACTTTGGGTTCTGTAGTTTCAGAGAGTTAAGTAGTTAGTTATTATTTACATATATATTAGGAAATCCACAGTGAAATTGTCCCGTAGAGTGTGAAAGAATGAAGTAGGAGAATAACATTAATGGTGTTTTGAGGGAGGTAAATTATACAGGGAATGATTGGAAAACATTAACTCAGTACAGGAATGTATGGAGAGCTTATGTCCGCGCGATCATGAACTTCCGGGTTTGATAGTCCAGTTAGGTAGTTAGTTTTGTTGTTAACATATACTGAAATTTTATAATGTTATAAATGTTGGCACATCTGTTATTGTTCTATCTTCTTTCATATCAAAGATGATTCTTGATTGGAAAGCTAATGGAAGATGTGGAAGAGGCAGACCTTAGAGGACGTTGGATAGATGGAGTGAGGAGAAGTATGGAAGCTAGAGATTTGAGAGAAGATGCTTTAGACAGGAACCTCTAGTGACACATCGCATTGGGTTCAAGGAGAAACATTGTACTGTGCAATATCCTAATAAAAAATATGTTATTGTGAAATCACTCTACTAAATCATTATTATGTGAAGATATCCGGAATTAATTACAACTAGCAAGCATAACATTTACAATAAATCTAAGTAGAAGAGATGGAAGAATCGAAATACAAGCACAAACTTCAAAAAGTAACTTACAAACTACTCCATTTTACATAAAACTGAACAAAAATAATATCTTGTTAACAGCCCCTTGGTGCTTTTCGACATGAGTAGGCTTCGTGCTGGATCGAGTATTACTTTGTCCCTCTCTTCATCATCATCCATTGTACAACACACTTAACACTATACAAACCCACAAACATACACTCATCCTAAACTCCTCTCTGTACACAATACAATATTATACATCATCTAGGCAAATTGGTCTAACAAAGTGGCACTAAAAATGAAAATAGACCACAATAACGCCATCTATCCGTCTAGCGCGAAAACCGGAGCACGAAAAGTGTAGAACACATTCATTAGATTTCGCCATCTAACTTGGTTAATGGAGAACTCATTAATTTCTCCGCAAGTTTAATACTTTTTTTTAAGATATAGGGAGATCGTTGTAGAATCTATCCGAGATTTGTTACTAAGACATTCTAAAATAATTGTATTTAGGGTGAAGGATTAATAGTCTATTTCACCTAACCTGGTGCTGAGCTGTTAACTACAAAGTACGCCCAATATAATAAACGCAGTGAGTTAGCAGATCACCATATCTATCCGTAGTAATTCTGCCCGATGACGAGCCTTTCACTGCAATCATATAATTTTCATGCGAGCTTTGCAGCTTCACTAGGGAATTATAGGTGCGATAGCTTCTCGTTGCTTTCTACAGAACACCATAAATAGCAGTTAATTATATATGTATGCCTAAAATGGCTTGATTTAAACAATAATAAGGTATATTTACTTAATAAATCCTAATATAAAATTAATTGAAAAGTCATAATAAAACTGAATCACTTTTTTTATATATATTTCAGAATTTCTCCGATCAAAAAGTGAAATTGTTATATATATATATATATATATACATACGAGTATATATGATATGAAAAAAATGAATGCTTGAGTCGGGTTTTGAACCCGAGTCTCTAAACTCGGTACGTTTAGCGCTCTAACCAACTGAGCAACTCAAGTATTCCAACACAAACATACATTTTTCTTATATATGTAGAAAAAATTGCTTACCTGTTATGGTGGCCGCTAGATGTCAGTTGGAACGACTTCCCGCTAGCTCTTGTGTGAATTGAGAATACTACGTACATATGAAAAATGTATGTTTGTGTTGGAATACTTTGAGTAGCTCAGTTCATTAGAGCGCTAAACGTACAGAGTTTAGAGACTCGGGTTCAAATCCCAACTCAAGCATTCATTTTTCTTTTCATATCATATTTGCCTTCATTGCTAAGTGTCAAAAATATAGTTATAATATATATATATATATATATATATATATATATATATATATATAATATAAAACTTACATTTTACATAAACTGAACAAAAATAATATCTTGTTAATAGCTCACGTACAACTACAATCCTCTTAAGTTCCTTCTGTAGATAATCCTGGTATAAGTCGGGCGGAACCGAAGGGGACAACTGTAAATTCTTCTTCTTCTTCCTTCCAAGTATTAGGCCAAGGCCTGTTACGATCCTATAGAAAATTTTCCCGTATGGGAAATTCTCGTATAAGACTTGAAAGTTAAATTTAAAATATGTGTGACGGTGGCCGAAACGACAAATGGGGATGCAGAGTAATGGTGACAAATGGTGATAAAGTTGTCTGTTAACCCGAGGTCCTACCATAGGAATCTCTCATGTGCGAAGGCAGGTCATTCATCATATGGACGTGGCTATTAGTGCTCTGTAAGTCTAGATAATTAATTACACAAACTAACAAGCTATCAGATTAGCAAAAAAGTAAAGCACAGTGATTATCGCGAAATTACAGTCTAGCATTTCGATTAAAAATAACCTTTGTCGGGATGTAAGAATGCATTTAAGTCAGCATGTGTAATATATTCACCTTAGATAAATTACCTGTAAATTTAAATACTGTGTCAGTATTTAGAGCTGCTCCTTTGTCAATTGTGTGATATTTTGACATATCGCTCATTTGCTGCAACAACGCCATAACTCAAAAATCACGATATTTTAGTTAATATCACAGGGAGGCTTGGAATGACAGTATTTAACACTTCAAATGCTTCTCCTGAAAAATCGTGATTTTCGAGTTATGAAGTTGTTGCAGCAAATGAGCGATATAATTCAAAATGTTCGGTAATTTTATAAATTATAATTTATCTTTAATAAAATAAAGACACGCTAAGATATAGTGTATTACGATTCGAGGTTGAAAAGTGGTTTTTACAGAGGGGAGGAAATGTTTAAAAACCGAGCGATAGCGAGATTTTTAATTTCCGAGATTTGTAAAATACTTCACAAACGTGCGTTGTACATTATTTTTTGCGCGATGGTGTTTTCAAAATAATAAATAATAGTAAAATAATAGCATCTTTCTTGTAAATATTTGCGTTCATTATAAACAACTGACTAACGTTACCAGTGTTGGAATGTTTATTAGTTGAGACTACAGCAGACCGTGACACCAATCAGTCATAAAATGGCGGCAAGTACCTATTTATTGTTTTATATTCTTTCAGATAAAATTAGGTTAATTTAAAATGCAGTGATTTATTTCGTATAATGTAAGTTAACACTACCTTTTGGATATATTTTTGTATATACATTGTACGTAGTATACATAAAGGGCAGTGGTTTTACTTCCCGTACAAGGTTTGTAGTATGTAATATTACAGTATAGTTATTTAGGTTGGCAACCACAAAATGTAGGAAGTAGAACTTTCAATCATGGTCGCCATTGCTGTAAGTACGACAAAACGCATTATCGCGCATAAAAGTTAATTTTATAAGGCAATACAAATATGGTTCAAGTACGTTTCAAATGCGGTGAAGAATGTGGTCATTGTATTATTTTATTTATTTTAATGATATGATTTTCAAACACTGCGACGCGGCGCCCTATGCGCCTTGAAAGAATGCCTTGTGTGCCGTAGATATTTTTTCCCAGGTTTTACACCGATATTGTTTGTTTGAGAGGAAAGTTTGTTGGTCTTAAAATGTTGTTAATTATTTTGTTTAATTTTAGTTTTACTGCACAATAATCTTTAAGGATATTGATGCATGGCTTCAGTACATCAGTGCCTATAATCCTTTTCGGGAAAAAAATTAATTTTCAAATTGCTAGCTACAACACACAATATCATCTTGGCTGTTTTCTTTTTGTAGTCAGTAACGATTTTTAAAATGGACTTCTTGTATGTTAGTTTGCTTTTCCACTGCTTTTAAATTTACATTAAATAAATTAGAATCGCATTGTTAAAGCCCTACCAAAGCCACCCATACTAAAAACAAAGGTTAGGCCAAGTTCCAAAAACATTCCCAGGTTTTACCAGATACATCATAGGGAGCCGCAAATAGAGTAGTGGATACGAGGGAGACATGGATTCAAAAAAGTTGAAAACTACTGGTATAACGAATTAAAAACAAGTTAAAATTATTTAAATTGGGCATGCTTTTGACGATTATTACTAGCTACTTTTATTAATTTTGAAAATATTGTATTTATACGAGTACAAACTCCTTTTAGGAAAAGCACCCAGTAGGCAGACCAAGAATGGGGTGGGAGAATAACAACCATGATTTGAGAGGAGTGGATTATACAGAGGATAACTGGAAAATATTAGCTCAGAATATGAATGTATGTAGAATTTATGTCAGCGTGGCCATGAACCTACGGGTTCGTTAGTGCCAGTGAGTTAGTTGTATAACATTATTAATTTGTTAGTTATATAATATTGTTAATTTTTAAGTCTGTTAGTATGTTGTGCATTTACATAATTTTAAAATGAAATAACTGACTTTAACTTGGTTATTAAATCTTCTACTAGTCCTTCCACTTCAGACTTCGTTTCAAGATATATAGGTTCTTTAGTAGGAGATTTTCATAGAAATATGATACAAGGAGGGATATATATTTATCCCAAAACAGCTTCTTATCCATAAGTTTCAATAAATTATTCAATTCAGACCTCGATTTTTTCTGATTAATAATAATAATAATAATAATAATAATAATAATAATAATAATAATAATGTTTTATTTATTCTGGCAGAGTGAAGGCCATAAGGCCTTCTCTTCCACTCAACCAGCACAAATACAAATAAATATTTGACAAATGTAGATATACACTATACTAATTATAAACAGATACATTAAATGTAGCAATGTAAATTGCATGTACAAACAACAATTTATACGATAATAACAACAATAATACGATAATAATAATAATAATATAATATATTAATGATAATAAACATATAATGACGATAATAATAATAATAATAATAATTATAATAATAATAGTATGAATATGATAAATTATACGAGTAACACCAATTAATATGTATATCTTACACTGGGTAATGATGAAGTCGAGGTTAGAGCAAATATAAATTTAGATTTCTTTTAAAAGTTGCCAATGTCCGGCAGCCCCTTATTTCTTGTGGTAGGGAATTCCAGTTGCGAGAAGTGAAGATAGTATATGACATGGAGTGATGTGATGTCCTATGTTGCGGTATATTAAGCAAGAGACTATGTTGTGATCTTGTGTTTAAGTTATGGTTTGAGGATAGATACTGGACAGGGATGTAGAATAAAAACATACACAAGCGACATGTAATACACACTAAGAATAATTATACAAATAGTATTTTGAATCTATTTATAAACTTATAATTTAAATATATTTCAAATTAAACACAGCTTAATATAAAAAATGATTACCGCTATCCACATTCATTGTGAAAAATATAGATGGTAATATTACCACTTTGAAAGAAATTTTGATGAGATTATGGATTAAGTGTCTGAGGCAGCTTGGACTGGACTGGTCAGCCGGAGTTCGACCCAAGTGCCGGAGGGTTTAAGATATTTCCTTCCGTTTTGTTCCCAAATTAGGGAAAGATGGAACTGTAATATACCATTTGTCGCCACTTTATAAAAACATAAAATACAGAATGAGACATAGTACGAAATAAAATTCTCAATTACTGATGAAAGGTAATAAAGACTATTTATTTAACTCATGCCCCAAATGAGAATCAATGACAAATCACGTTTCAATGAATTTTGTTTTACAACCAATCACAGCCGTATTTCACCACGATTATTATGGAATTCTGATTACCAAAATAAAGATAGCTCCTCCTTTTTAACATTCTGAACAGATCAGAACATTATTCTGCTGTGACTGACTCGCTAACAAATACGTTGAATATAGCAAATAATGAACAGATTCCTTCGAACTACACATTTGACAATTGTGTGTGTTGAATGATTATGATTTTAAATTCTGATTTTACCGAGTTGTTTCCGAAAAAATGAATTAATAACCTATAATGTTGGTTATAATATACAGTTTGATGTTTTTTTTTTATTATTTCTCGACTTAGTGATGAACAAATGAAACATAACCAAACATTTATCATTTGTTTTCAAACATCGCCGTTTACATTAAATATATAAATATTTTAAAATAACTATATTTAAATAATAATTTATGAGTAAACAGCTTAATTTTATTCGTTAAATAGTCCTAACAAATGCCACTATTGATTTCAAAATCATCTAGATAATTTCACTAGTCACTTCTGTCTCGTGTCACTTCGTGACTCGTAAATTTATCGATAATTTGGAAATCACTCGTGGCAGTATTTATGATAAGCAAATTTAAATGTTAAGTTGGGGATTGGGGTTAGTTAATATATTACGGGAGCCTTAACCTTCAAGTAGTAGCTACCGGGTGTGGCTAATTTCACGGAGGGGAGGAGTTCACTCAATTTGCATAGCGAACCACAACTTTCCAAGGGCACGTTCATGTAAACAAGCCTGCAGGCGAGGAGCGGTAAAACGTGCTGAAAAAATCTCTCACAATACCGTGAGAACAACTCCATAAAAAACACGTTTCTGCAATTCGGCTTCCTTCATACGAACATATAGCGGAATGTATTATATATGTATGCTTCCGAAAATTTTAGGCTTAGGGCCCTAGTAAACTTTAACTTCTTAGAAGATTTCTATAAACATTGATTATCGCGAATTAAGCCTAATACACCTAAACGCCTATAGTATAACCTCAAACGCAATGATACATTTGGCACACGATCTCAGCAATTAACTCTTATGTAAAAGTATTCCTTCTTGGAACGCTCTTCCTTTCTTTCACGGTTTCACTTCCAAAATATTTGTATACCACTCCCTTTTCACGAGATATTTTCAAGCACAATTAGAATAAAAAGAGTTAAAATTGTTGGTTTAATAAACGTCCCACAAATAAAAATATACGTCATGTAAATACAGCTTATCGTTTTATAAAATAAATCCTTACACCACGGCTCCGAAGAGCCAAGGTCGACTACTGTCACAATATGCCGAAGACAGTACATAGATTCAATATAGGCCTACTATTGAATTACGTTAACACTTAAGTACCGGGTGACTTAAAAGGTTGCGCACAAATTTCAGAAGCTTATAGAGGGGTCGAAATACAACAACTCTTGATTAGTAACTTATAGTCTGGAAAGTAATCCTGGGCCAGTACAAACCTTGTAATGTGTGGATAGACAAATTATTTTGTGCACACACACTTAAGCAAATGTAAGTTTATTCACCATTTTGGTTTTACAACACTCGGTGTTCAAAATATCCACCATCATATCGAATACAGGCATGTTCTTCCACGGGAGAAAGAACTTCCCTCTTCCATAGCGACTGTTTGAATCGTACGTGGCCGGCCTACATGATGCCATGAACGCAAGGAACCTGTCTCCCGAGTCGGTGGTGAATGTTTTGAAACGTTCGAGGATGTGGTTCACGTCTGTTCGCATATTGAGCGCTGTACAGGCCTTCAGCTTCGTGTACATTCGTTTTACCATACATGTCTCGAAGTTCTGAAAACGTGTATTCCATTTCACAAAAATCACAAATCTTCAAAGTAATGCTCTACAATTCACTGCAGATACCGTACTGAAATGAAAACCTACAGAGCGCACGAATAACTATCAGATGTGAACAGAAGAGTACACAGGTACTGCACTAAATGGTATGATAACAGACGGTATCGAACCCAGTACCTCTCTGAAAAGTAAGCTTAGACCAGCATTGAAGTTCCCGACATTCTCAGGCCTGTACTGACCCAGGATTACTTTCCAGACCATAAGTTACTAATCAAAAGTTGTTGTATTTCGACCGCTCTACAAGCTCCTCAAATGTTTGTACAACCTTTTGAATCACACTGTATAGTTTGTATGTACATAGTGAAAGTAATATAAGTGCGCAGATTGTATGTATGAATTGCTTGTTGTAAATATAACCTGCCATACATTTTCAGCCGCAAATGTACTGTATTCTAAAAAAAAAACAAGTTTAGTACAGAAATGTATTGATGTATTCCTTTTTAATGACGGCGAGTATTGACCTGAAGTTCGCACAGTATAGGAGACGTGAAATGAAACAATATTTCCTTTTAATACGTTTGAATACAATGCATAATACGCCCGTGCAATGTTGCCAATGTTCACTTGTGTAACATCAATAAAATGTTAATTAAATTAAATTTATTTTAATTTAATTTGAGCTAAAACAGACCGTGAGATGAAAAAATGCCAAAGGAAAAAGATGTCCCACTTCTATGTACTGTGTAACTCAGACCAATACTTGCTATTATTATAAAGTAACGCACCAATACATTTCTGTATTTTTTCTGAGAAAACCATACGTTTTCGTCACAAAATGTATGACATTTTTATTACGTTTACTAAAATGAATTCATACTTCAAATCTGCACACTTACATTACTTTCACACTGCATTTGATTAATTCCATTGTACTCTTACACGATCGTACATGACGTCCCACACCATAGAAACTCCCACTATTACATAATTATTCCTACTGTGTCCAATTTAGGCACTGATCATTGTTTTCTTTTAAAATAAACTTATAATCTTCTTTTTAAAATTGAGGAGTTGAATGGAATATGGGCACAATTAAAATTATACGTTTTGATATATTAGCAAGTGTAACTAAGTGCATACCATTGTTGTTTATTTTAATTGATACAATCAGCTGTTGAACCTGCTGTAATCGAGATATCAAAACGAAACTTTTCAGGCTGACCAAATACAAAATGTCATCATCATCATCATAGTACATTCACGAATTTAGGCCATTTGTTGACCTGTTTCGGCCTCAAGAGAAACACCATCCAGAAGTCTTTTGAGTGGACGTCCTGGTCTTCTTCTTCTTCCTGCAGGTTGATATCTTAACATTAGTTTGGGTATCCTGTGATCTTCCATTCGATGAACATGTTGTATCCATCTTGACTTATAATCAGAAATTTTGTTTTCTAAAGATTCCATGTGTAATTCTTCTAAGATGTCTTCATTTTTTTTGTGATCTAGTAGTGTGTATCCTGCAGTCCTCCGAAGATATCTCATTTCAGCAGATCTAAGTCTCTGTATATCCTTCTGTTTCAACGTCCATACTTCACTACCATACAAAAGAGTTGGAAGAGCCAGTGTTTTATACACTTTCAGTCTTGAATGCTTTTGGACTAACTGTGGCTTGAAGATAGAATTTATTAACCCTAAAATTCTTAAAAATTTAGATATTTTTGCATTTACATCCTTTTCTTCTTCATATGAGATATTGCATTCTAGATATGTAAAATTATTCACCTGCTCCAAAATGTTATTGTCCAGTACAATTTTACTTCTGACAGGATCTACACCTTGAAATGCCATAATTTTTGTTTTTTCTGTAGATATCTTTAATCCATATTCTTCTGTAATTTTGTTAAGTTCATACAGACCTTTCTGTAGATTATCTTCGGAATTTGCTATTATTATTTGGTCATCTGCAAACAATAGGGTGTTTAATTTTCTATTTTCTAATATTCTTATTCCAAATTTATATGTTTTGTTCCAGCAACATATTACTTCATTGATATAAATTGCAAAGAGTGTTGGGGATAGGGGGCAGCCTTGTCTCACACCACGATTTATAATTCCTTCTTCAGAAAATCTGTTATTTAATTTAATCTTTATGGTGTTGTCTTTGTAAATATTTTGTATGTTCTGCCGAAGTAAATTTGGTATATTTCTGTCTACCAATATATTTAAGAGTTTTGATCTCTTGACTGTGTCGAATGCTTTTTCAAAATCTATGAAAGCAAAATGTGTTTCTAAGTTGAATTCTCTTCTTTTTTCAAGCAATAGTTTAACAGAAAAAATACAAAATGTCAAGTCCAAAAATGCATTGAACGGAAAAAGGGCAAAACATGAGTTATGCCCATATTCCATTCAACTCCTCAATTGGTCTCTCGGCACTTTAATTGATTGTTTTTATACTTTTCGTTTCTCTAATAATACAGATTTAATTAATCTGAACTTCAATTTATTCATACAAATCTATTCATATTTACTTACAATTATTTGTATATTATGTTAAGAAATGTATCTGGATTTAATTTCTCTCACTGGTTGAGTTGAATAGAAAGACTTATTGCTTTAATCCTGCCAGTTTAAATATATAAAATAATAATTATTATTATTGTTGTTATTATTATATATATCTTTAGGCATTTTGCATTGGTATGTTTTTTTTTGTTACGAACAGGGAGCTGGCCTGATGCATCAACCCCCAACCTGGAGGAACATATGATTTTTTGTCAAGGTTTTCTTCCTCTAGCCTTTACCAAACCAAGACGAACTGCAAGGCAGCAGTCAGTATCTGTACCCTAGATAAGGAGCCCTCACGGGGTACTATCAGCCGGGTGTACTGAACCCTGTTTTTTAAGAGGTTGTTTACTCCTCCCCTCACCCTTTTCTAACCTGGCTTGGGACAATGAGAACAAGAGGACTATAGGACATGGAGTGAATTGATAGACACGAGTGGAGAAGAAAAAAAGTTATGCTATCATCGTATGATTAATTAATATTTCTGTAAATTTACTCGTACTGTATTTTCAGATATATGTAGACTGTAATTTAATTAAAAGGGAGTTAGAGTTTATCTGAAGACGAAGACAAATGATCTTTGAAACCGGTATCATGAGAATCCATCATTTTACGAGGTGAGATGTAAACACTTCTTCTTCTTCTTCTTCCGAATGCAGTATTGGGTGATGGTGCCCGTTCTGCGACTACAAAAACTGATCTTTCCATCGGTTGAAGGGTCTTCCGAGGTCTCTTTTGTCTTTAGGGTTGAGGTGGTAAATCACGGGAATTTGACATTCTCTGGACGTGTTGGAACCATTTAATCTGACTATTTAACTCATGCCCCAAATGGGAGTCAATGACCAATCACGTTTCAATGATTTCTGTTTTACAACCAATCAGAGTCGTGTTTCACCAAATATTTATCAGTGTTATAATTACCATATTAAAGAAAGCTCCTCCTTACAATATTGCGTTCCTTTGGCAATAAATAGTATGATCTGGTTGCAGTGATAAACAAAAGAAGCAGTAGAAGCGTACCTATCGTTTCTCATTTGTTTTCAAACATCGCCGTTTACATTAAATATATAAATATTTTAAAACAACTATATTTAAATAATGATTTGTGAGTAAACAGCTTAATTTTATTCGTTAAATAGTCCTAACAAATGCCACTCTTGATTTCCAAATTCTCTAGATAAATTCACTCCTCACTTCGTGAATCGTGAATTTATCGATAATTTGGAAATCACTCGTGGAATTACTTATGATAATTTTGTATATGTTCAACCATTTCCCTACTATTCCACTGCATCCTTATCTCATCACTTTTCATTCTATCCCTTAATGTTACTCCAGTTAGTGATCGGAGGAATCTCATTTGTGAACTATTAATGCGGGATTTATCTTTTGCTCGAAGTGTCCAGCATTCACTTCCGTATAGTAGAGCAGGTTTGGCTATGGCATTATGAAATCTCAATTGGATTTCTTTCCTCATTTGTTTTCCAAAATTTCTCCTTATTATACCATTTAATCTGTTGTAAACACATTTTATCAAACTCATTTATAAATATGTAGATTAGTTTAAGGTTAATGCTAGATTATATGGAACATTTAATTTTATGGCTATACGCCTATTCTTAGGGACCTTGTGTGTAATTTTGTAGATTTTTATTTAGATTTGGTTGATTGGAAGATCTAAAGACCTAACCTTTTCAGTGCAATACGTAAAAATTAAACACTCAACCTATAAAACCCATAATCTTGCCATGTTTAACATTAGGGAAGCGTATCCAGTAAAGTCGACATACTTTAACAAAAAAGTCACTTTATTTTCTAGTTACGTTCAGTAAGTTAATTACACTGGTCAACACGATTTTTGTCTCACGAGTACCAATAGTTGTACTTAATGCAGTTTTTTATCGTATTTTCAAATATATATTCGAAATTTCTCCAGCACCCACAGTGTTTTATTTTAATTTCAATTAATGGATTTAGATAGTTCTTTTTTAATAAACGTTTTTCGTCCATTTGTCCATTGTAAAATAAAACCAAATGAACTAACTCAGAAAAAAATAGATATCAAGGCAAATGGAATCCTAATATGCTGGCCGATTAATTTTGAACCATCAAGAGGGATGCTCCACAGGCGAAATATAGCAGAAAATCATCATTTCTTACTTTCTAGGTGAGTCCGAATGTTCGAATATTGTGTAGTTACGAATGTAGAAAATATTGAAGTGTTTGAAATTATAAATTCCTGTCTCTCGGAAACCTTGCGTGACGGAGAAAACCCGGTTTCAATATTTGAATTCAGAAGAAGCAATACTATCAGAATCACATTTTTTCTTTCTGAGACAAAACAAAAGTTTATTTTTTGTTGCTCAGTGTAATTTAATGAATAAAATTGCTAATAAGTAAGAACATAAATTCACACTATATTGGATGTGGTGATATCAGCATTTTTTTAGATTTTAATTTGAAGTTACTAAATCCACCGCTGTGGTCTCGAGGTAGCGTGCTGCCTTGTCCAGCAGCGCATCCGGGTTTGATCCCCGGTCGTTACAAGTTTCCTGGGTGAGGTTTTTCTTCACCTATAAGATAAATGTCAGAAAACTTTAAGGCCATCAATATCATCAATATCACATTCGCCTAATTAGCTTAAGGCCTCTCCTGGTGCATCATTACCATCATCAACTCTCATATCATCGGGGCAGCGTAACCCCGCCTTCCAAGCGCCCCAAACTCAGAAGTGGGTTAAAGTACGCCATTCCAGGAGAGAACAGCAGAAGTGTCGAAATGACAATCTGCGGCACTTAAGAAAATGAAGTTACTAGTTGTGCAGTGGTCCCCATGCAAACGACCATTTCATAAAACTACAACTCCAACAATTGTTTACATTTCCTAAATGTAAGGCTTTGTTTACTGTTTTTTTTTCCTGCATCGAGCAAAAATTAAGAATAAAGAGAACAATATAGGTCATGGTAAACTAATAAAATTCCATGGCGCGACATGCCTAGGAAGTTGTTGGCATATTAGCCAACAACTGATCTCACATCCATATGTGCCGTTTACAGAGGATCGTTAGCCAGTTTAGGAGTGATATATGATGTCAGCAGTTCAAATGTCCCAGATGTTGTAGCTGGATATATCAACCCAGAACCGTTATTTATTGTAGGTATCAGTCCGACATTGGTCGAAATGCTACATTAAGATTTCTTCATCCATGAAAACGCAAGTCCCGTATTTCTTCACCAAACATAATGTCTCGGCTATGGCGTGAACAATACATTGTCATCAATTTATCGTAAGGTCCTTAGATGATCCTTGGAGTAGTAATAGATTAATGCTCCCATCTTTCCAGACAACCGGCATGAGATATCTCAGTTTGATTCAGCCCTGCTTGATAACAGCCATTATCATAAGTAATGCCACGAGTGATTTCCAAATTATCGATAAATTCACGACTCACGAAGTGAGGAGTGAATTTATCTAGAGAATTTGGAAATCAAGAGTGGCATTTGTTAGGACTATTTAACGAATAAAATTAAGCTGTTTACTCACAAATCATTATTTAACTATAGTTATTTTAAAATATTTATATATTTAATGTAAACGGCGATGTTTGAAAACAAATGAGAAACTATAGGTACGCTTCTACTGCTTCTTTTGTTTATCACTGCAACCAGATCATACTATTTATTGCCAAAGGAACGCAATATTGTAAGGAGGAGCTTTCTTTAATATGGTAATTATAACACTGATAAATATTTGGTGAAACACGACTCTGATTGGTTGTAAAATAGAAATCATTGAAATGTGATTGGTCATTGACTCCCATTTGGGGCATGAGTTAAATAGTCCCTATAATATAGCCTGGTACTCATTTCTGTCAGAGGGTGAATCGACCCCAAGTCATGATGCTGCCAGTTGATTTGGACCAATTTAAAATTCCGATCCCATGAAGAATCGAACGCGTGATCCTCTGGTTTGTAGCGTATTGCATGATTATTATTTATTTATTTATTTCCTATAATTCCTAAATGGAACATAGGGCAGCAGTAAAGTTCATCCAGCGTACTCTGCTTTGAGCCAGCCATTTCGCTTGTTTCCAGCTTTTCCCTCTTTCCTTTGTTTCCTTCTCTACTGATCGCTTCCAAGCTTTCCTTGGCCGTCCCCTCTTTCTTACTCCTTGCGGATTCTCACCTAGTGCAAGTCTTCTCGATGGCTCTGTCTGGTTTTGCGTTATTGCATTACATTCTTATAATTTGAAAAAAAAATTGCAGCCAAGGGTAATGCTGCAGCCCATGTGTAAATAGAGCTCTATTTAAATGTGTTATATTCATTTAAACTCACTTATATATAATTTACTTGTTATTTTTTTTTATTTCAATGGCTTGAATGTGTGAGATATATTTTTTGTAAGTACCTAAGATTCAGATCCATATAAAAGAACAAGAACAGCCATAATTTTATAAATCCTTGTACATGCATGGATAGAATACACAATGAATCAATAAGAAATTAACTGGAGATATTTTCAATACTCGATAAACGACACGAGCACAAGTACCAATGGAAATAACATTTAGACAGAATGGACAATACAAGATTACCCAAAAAGATAAACGCCTACAAACCACATGGAAAAAGATCTTTGGGACGGCCAAGGAAACGATGGACTTGAGACCGGAACAGGTCGCATTGAACTAATCCTGGAAAGGAAGAAGAAGAATTGTTTAATTCAATTTTACTTTGAGATGCGTGAACATCTTCGGTCATATCTTGACTATGATTTCTCAAGTATAGGCCTTATCTAGTGGCTACGGATGGGTATGTTTTTGTGCGCTCGTATATCTTAACTCGTAAAAGTGCAACTAATAATTTTAACGAATTGTGAAATTATGATGAAATTCCAACCCTTCATGTTCTTTAGCACTGAGGAAACCCACACGGAAAACCTGCAATTTGAATTCAAGTTTTTTTAAGTTCGAGGAGAAAAATACAGAATAGTTTAAATATGATCAAAATAGCCTCTATCATTCAACCAAATAAATCAACAAACGAATATCTGGATATAATAAATAATACACATATTGTTAAAATATAAAATAGTATTATTTAGATCCCCACCGTCGGTATCTCTATCCTGACGTGGTGGTGGGGCTTGTGAGTCCTAATGACTCCATGAGCCACCCAGGCGGTAGTGTAACTACCAACAGGGCCTCCCATGCCTGGCAGGTCATGGAAGAAGGTCCAGACTAAAAGAGATACCCATCGAAGAAAAAGGGCTAGTAACTCACTTCCAAGATGTAAAATTATCAATTACTCAAAGAAACTCACGAAGTACGTGACTGGACAACTCAGCAGAAAAGGTCATTAGGAAGACCACAACTACAATAGAAGGATGTCACCATACCCGGGACCTGTAGTGAATGAACACGCAACAAGCTGCCAGCTTTCATGCGTAGAGGAAGAAGAAGAAGTATTTAGATATATAATACAATAAAAGTTTACCCTTCAGACACTTAGTTCACTCTAGACTTCAAATATGCTATAGAGAATGATCACCATGAATATTGAATCACAGATGGGAATCGTAAAGGTAAGAAATGGAATCAAATAAACTATAAGATATTTACAACCCAAGAAAAATATTATTTTATACTAGCTACTGTTTTACATTACATGTCATGGACCTAATTTTGTATGTGGAAATTTATGTAGCCGCACTCAATGAAAAAGCATCGTAAAGAGATAATAAAACACTAGCACATGTTCACTAAACATGCGGCCAATAATAATTTTTGTCATGGATTGTTTCAACGAGGTATCAGAAAGAGTTACAATCCGTAATAAACTGTGAAACTAGAGATCTTCTGGCGCTGTGGTGCAGTCGTAAACGTGAAATATGATAACAGTTATCCACGAGTTCGTTAACAGCAAAATGTTATGTCTTTCAGCCCACACTAGGTGAATGAGACCCTCCAATCTCATGTCACGTGCGCATGCGTGACTATTCTTGCACATCCACCTCACGTTGTAGATTTGGCACCTTATAAAATTTATCACAAATTGTAAATATCGTAATACGTGAAGAGGGTGCAAATTAACCAATAGGTGTGACTTTTTCTTTATTTAAACTTTGAAGTTTAGTATACAGACCTACCTTAAACTCGGTATCAAAGAAAAATCTTTTTGAAAATTGGGAGAGTATTAATTGGGCTAGAGCGATGAGTTTTCTCTTATTTTCAGGGTAGTTCGAGAGCGTGGAGTCTTCAGGGATTTCGTAAATAATTTACTTAATTACTCGTGGTTCTTCAGTTTATTAAGTAAGAGTTCAGAGTTCGATTAGTCAATACAAGCAACTACATGTCTGGAAATACGAACGCAATAGTTTAATTATTAAAAAATGTATAAAGTACCCTTTCGCCATACATATAAAAAATGAATCCCGTTAAGAAAATTTTTATAGTGTTCTGTTCTGGAATAGGAAATTCCTGGAGGAGAGTCAGGGACGAAGAAGCAATCTCTGCGAACTAAATCAGAAGTTCCACTGCGTTATTTATCATGAACCCTCTGTATCCTTAGCCTAAATTCTGATCAGGAGTACATAACACTGTACGTAGGTCTATAGGCATACACTAAATTTTATAAATATAGAAACTATGATGCTTTATTGAAAATAGAGGCCTACTACGAATGAGAATTTATGCTAATCCTAATGAAAATATAAATGACAGTATAGAAACTAACTTATGGCAATGCAGCTACCGACTAATAGCAGATTTTTACGCTTAAAATCACAAAATGCTTATGACGGATCAAACCTTCAACCCTTAGAATATTGTGACCCATTGTTGAACCGGTTCTTGGACTTCGTGGGCGACGGTGGTAATCAAGTCTCCCCTTACATGGTAAGAGCTACGGCTCAGATGGCCCCGATGAGAACTTCCCACATGCGTCTATACATCGCTTCTAGAAAAATTGGCCTCCCTGGCTTTCGATTCGAAAAAAGTCCAGACTGACTTCCAGATAATTCCAATTCTGGCATATAAAAGAGGGGGATGCGAGGTGTTGACCGGCCAGTCGTATCCAAGTTGCGGACTAGTGAAAGTGCCTAAGTGCTAAGACAAGAAAATGTTTTAAATGACGACACCAGCGAGTATGAAGTACTGAATTATAAATCAACTGATAAAGAAGAGATTCTTACAGCAGTAAATTATGTGTGTGTACACTGTACTGTGAAGTATTGTCAAAGAAATAAAGAAGATTTGGAAATGTGTGAACATTTAAGAGGTTAAATTAAAGAAATTCGACTGTTTCCTACACGACCGCCATCCGTGACACTATTAACATATATAACAAAGCATTATTGTGGTTTTGTGAATTAATACACAGAAGTATTTGTTACTAAGGCAGTTAACAACTACATTCAAGCTGGGAAGATCTAAATATGTATAGGCCTATAGTAAGTTATTAAAACTGTCCAATAATATGACAAAATAAATAGTCCAAATATTCTGGATAATCCGAAATATAGGTATATATTCAGAAAGAGTTACATTTTAAATGGGTAAAATAGTTTAAAAGGTCATAATTATCATTTGAGTAATATATTTACAAGCTGGTACATCTAGTTGTAAAAATGTTTGTAATAAGCTACTATTTTAATAGCAATATACCAGTAATAAATGTATTATTACCATTATCATCATTATTATCATTATCATTATTATTATTATTGCCATAAAGTTTTGGATTGGATTCCAACGGGAAGAAGAGGTAGAGGTAGACCAAAAACACTTGGCTGCAGGACATAAAGAAAGCGATGAATGAAAAAGGATTACAAGACCTGGACTGGGAAGACAGAGATAGTTGGGGGAAAAGGATAAGAGTATAGAACATTGATATCAGGGATACGTGATAATATTCATGAATTAAATAATGAATGATTGAACGAATGAACTATTATTATCATGGTCACTATTACTTTATAAATCAATTGAAATTGCAGTGATATATGGAACAATATATTGGAGAATAGACAAGCTACGGGAATCAATTGTTGATAAAGAGCTTAGAAGGCTATCAAGAGGGGGAGAATTAATAAAAATAATAAAGGAATTATGTAATTAAAAAGAATACTTTTGAAGTGTTTGTAAAATAATAATAATAATAATAATAATAATAATACATCTATATATACGTATAAATAAATAAATAAATTTATTTATTTATTTATTTATTTATTTAAGAGAAGTCACAATAATGGGAAAACGAACATCGAAGAATGGATTGGGCATCTGAAGGCAAGAAAATAAAAGAAAAATTAGGGGAATAATTGTGTGGACAGTATCAGGAGCATGAACACGAAGAAAATAACAGAGGATGAGGAAGACATATATACATATATATGGAGGAGCAAAATTGTCATGGGTTTAAGCTTTATACAAAATACCAAGTGTTATTAGCTTATTATTACTGAGGAAATAGACACATAAAATGAAGATAAACTTGCTTTATCCTATTCGAATAACGCATCCATTATATGAGACATAATCCTTGTATATTGCAGTCTAAAATAGCATGTTTATTCTCTCGAACTATAACTAAGTAAGGTCGCTAATGGTTAACATTTTTATTAGCAATTTTATGTCATTATCCGGCATTTGTTATCAATCTGTCCGTTAAGCCATTTAATGATTGTCCATTTAAACATCAAACAAAATCTTACTAGCTTAATGTTGGCTGCTTACAATACAAGGATTCTAATGTATGTCCAAGTGTAATTTTATATAAATCACACGCTGGACTCCTCCATAATATCTTTTATCGCTCAAAAGGAACATTCGTGCAACTATAAACTTCTTAACAAGTGCCATTACAATTGCAAAACCTGATGTAAAACTATAATTTATTACTGTAATAATTATTTTTATTTATTGTGCATTCAAAATGTTTATACCTATTGCATTTTCAAACCAGGGATATACAAAACAGAATATAAAACACTTTTTTTTATTCAGGATTGTTTGTTATTTACACAGGTATCCTTAACCAAAATAGGCCTATACATTTTTCTTTTCTTCCACACTTCCCGATCTTGTGTGTCTGCTTCTGTCATATTCCTCTTCTTCATGTTGTCTTGAATTCCTTTTATCCATGTTGGCTTTGGTATACCACGTTTCCCTTTTCCAGGAGGTATCCATTTTTATTCTTCTTTGTCTGTTTGTTTGTTTAATACTTCTTTGTTTGATAAAATACTATATACAATTTAATAATCTATGTATTTACGGTGCGATAAAACTCAGGTAATCCGTTAGGTCGAGACCCACGCACACAGGTGACAAACGTTCCGGGCCAATCCATTCTCTACAATTGAAGGGTTCAGAGCAAAAGTGAACCAAGTCCATATTTTAATCTTTTGAGAAAAACTAATACTAAGTTAAAATAATAAAAGTAACTGCATATGAATAATTAAACATTGGGTTTACAGTGAAAAAAGAATAAATACAACAAATGGCCCAACATTGCTCTGAAGAGTTATTGATATTTTGAACCCAAATTCACATACAATCAGGATTTTCAATGTTTGGACTTGATCCACTTTTGCTCAGAACCCTCAATTGCTCCATAATTTCCAAGATTGCTTGTGCAACATTCACACAACTTAAAATGTACGTTAATTTTCTTTTAATCTCTGAACGAGGTCTGAAAATAATAGGTAGCCGTTAATTGTTATGATAAAATCTGCATCCAGGTACAAAAAAATCGTTGTTTAAAAATATATTTTTCTGTAGTGTGATAGTCCATTATAAACTTTTTTATATTTTTAGAAGCAAGCCTTTTCTATATTAACGATATTTTTCATTATTTTATTTAATCAAATTTCTAAAAAAATATTTCAAAATTAATTATGTAAATATATCCCGATTGAGGGTCTTTCCACTTTTCAGCGGTTGCCCTTTTACCAGCCAGCTGCTGGCCCTTCACATCCACATGTGTCAATCACAGAGGTAGATGATCAACAACCAGTGTAGGGGTGACATGTGGTTAGCATGTCGAGTCCCCCAGCCGTTATAGCTGGTTCCTCAACCTGATGTAAATATATAAGCCTCCAAATAAAACATAGGTTTGTTTTTATCATCGTGGTGTCTTTAAACTAACAGGTCTCTTTGACCCATAAAGACTAATAAAGCTTCTGGTAAAGTTCTACATTCTTCCCTATTGTTTCAACTCCTCTCTTTCAAACATCCGTTATTTAGATTTATACCTCTTCCTGTTGAATCTTGGATTTATTATTTTTATTTTACATTATTAAACATAACATTGTCTTTGCTGAGAATTGATCTTGCATTTCAATAGCATGACCAAAACATTTAAACGACTTATATATTTCATAACACTTTTTTATATAAACTGGAAACTTTGAAATTAAATGTAGTCTTTATTCTTTATACGAATTCACAATTCCAAATACTGTGAGCCTACAGTTCTTAATACTTTCCTCTCATAGATAATAGTCAAACTAGAGCAATGCTAATAATACAAGCTAATGCACGTGGCTTGATTAATGAAGTTGTATGAGAGTTAAATACATGACCACAAAGAGGAGCAAGTATTGCAAAGTCGATAGATCGACCGCTGTTATCGTCTGTGTGCATAAATTAGGACGTCACCTCACTGGGATTTGCTGGCGCACTGGTCAATTGTAATTTTGGATGTACACGTAATTTCATCTACTGAACCCAAAAATTAAATCAGAAATTTTCTATCACCCACCAGTTTTAAATTTTTAAAAAACATATTTTCCTGTTTTTTTATATAATAGGCTGATTTCAATAAGTACTTTACATTTGTATTTCATTCCATTGTGTCATCAATTTACTTGTAACTTTTCCGGTTTGTTGCCTCGATTCACGAATTACAATAATGAAATATCCCTCACAAAACTGTGTGATCGTAAAGTAAATTTCCCAGATGAATTAGAAGCTTTCTTTGAAGAAAGAAGGTAAACCTATGCTCTCTTCCGTTGTCAACTGAATTGTTATGCAAGCGTAGAATACTGTTCCAAATAGTCTATTATAAGGAGTAGTGTACAAGTGTAGAGTTTATAAGAAACATATCTCGAAAGTGTGTTAATGATAGGAACAACTTGTGTTACGTGTGTGATGAGCTCACTTTAAAAGCGCAGAGGCGAAAGTTTATCCCTCTAGTATGACGAGCTTAGGCCTATTACTGTCACTTTCCGATTGAGGGTCTTTCCACTTTTCAGCGGTTGCCCTTTTACCAGCCGGCTGCTGGCCATTCACATCAACATGTGTCAATCACAGAGGTAGATGATCAACAGCCAGTGTAGGGGTGACATGTGGTTAGCATGTCGAGTCCCCCAGCCGTTATAGCTGGTTCCTCAACCTGGAGCCGCTACTTATTGTAGCTACCCAATTGCCTCACGATGCTGCGTGGGCACCGGTCCCATACTGGCCGAAATACCATGAGAAAATTTCTTCCCCCATGGAGACTCGAACCAGCGCAAGTCCCGTAGCTTTGCGCCAAGACTTCCTACCTTAACCGCTCGGCTACGGCGCGGGACTAACTGTCACTTTAACAAACAAAAAAACAGAACACATGGACTCAGGAAATCTATTTTGGCTAATGAGTAAGACTATCAACTGGTTGGTTAAAAGGATCCAGTCATATGTTTTCGCATTCTCTATGATATGAGGCGAACTTAAAGAGTAATTTGACAGACTTCTATTTCTGCTTGACAGATATATCTGGAATAAGTTCAAAGTCCAGGCACACTGTTAAATATCCATCTTAAGATTTGCAATTCGATGGTACTTTATCGACAGGTTTTCCTATTCCAAGTCCACCAGATGGCATAACATTGACTAAAGATGATCTTGTAGAAGATTTCCGAGTTGTTGCCATGGTCTTGAGGCTTACAGTTCCCAGACTACAAGATCATCATAATAACTCCGGCCGTGAAAGCCTAAGTCAATATATTGACTAAATACTTTCCTGATATTTAGAATGAATTGCAGAATGATCCAGATGCTGTGGAAGATGGTACTATAAATGAACCTCATTTTCTAAGACAGGATGATTTAAATGATTTGGTTCGGGACATCTGTTTAAGTAAAACCAAAGCAGAATTACTCATCTCAGGATTAAAAGACTAGAAGCTGCTGCGGCCGACACCAAAATAAGTTTCTTCCTCCAACGACAAAAGGAATTTGAGCATATAATTTCTAAAGAGAAGTACCTAATTTGCTGTATGTTGAGAATGTTTTCAAGTCACCTAGGTGTTGAACACAAACCAGAGGATTGATGTTTCTTCATAGACTGCTCGTAAAAAAGTTTGATAAGAATGTTACTACATAATGGAAATAAATATCCACCCATTCCTTTAGCCTATGCAGTTAGTATGAAGGAAAATTATAATAATAATAATAATGAAACTCTTACTATCTACTATCAAGTATGATATGTGGGGATTTGAAAATAATAGCTATCATGTACTTGGGTTACAGTTTGGCTATACTAAATTTTGCTAGTTGTTATGCACGTGATATAGCAGAGCCAAAAGTAATAATTCTATTACAAAGAGAGAAGCAATTAATCCAGGACAAGAAAATGTTCTTCACTAACCACTTTTAAGTTCTGAAAAAAAAATCCTATTGCCTCCACTGCATATCAAAATAGGCTTGATTAAGGATTTTGTGAAAGCGATGCTAAGTGATGGCAGTGCATTTCTCTCCCTGAAAAATGAGTTCCCAAGATTAACGGAACCTTAACTAAAATCAATATTTGTTGGCCTTTCAAATAAAGAAACTAATGAAATATACGCATTTTGAAAACGAGTTGAATATGCAAGAAGCAGATGCAAGTCAATCTTTTAAAAAGTTGTCACAAACTTTTGTAGGAAATTTGAGATCTGAGAATTACATAGAACTTGCGAGTGAGCAGATTGAGGACCACAAAATCATTGGATGTAATATGTTTAAAAAATACACTTTCTGTACTACCATCTCAATTTCTTCCCTAAAAACCTAGAATTTGTCAGCGACGAACATGAGGTGCGTTTCCACTAGGACATCGAGGAAATTGAAATGCGCTACCACGGTAAAAGGTGTCCAAATATGTTAGCAGACCACTTATGGACACTGAAGAGAGATCTTCCTCAAGCGAGGTACGCTGAAAATGTACTTCTAATACATTTTAGGTCAGTAAATGTAATTTCAGGTAAGATATCATAGTTCTATAACATATAGACATAAAAAATGTCTTCAACTGATTACTCTAAAATCCTTTATGATGGAAAAAAATATGTAAAAAGATTTGAAATAAAACACCAAAAATTCACTTAGAAACACCCATTTCTTCCCTTGTAACAAATAAAAGGTCAAATTTTGTTGGCCAATATATGTTAATATATTTGCAGACTTTGACAATGGTTTGCTAAGAGGAATAAACAATTTGAACGACATTTTTAATAGTACGTACATTAGAGTAAATGAGTTCTCTAAATACTAATAAGGCTCACATTAATCTATCGTGTTAAATCGAGCTATTAGAAACAGCTAAGTTGAATATATTACGCAAAATCTGTAATAAAACCACACCTTGTAGTTTAAGATAAGACTGTGAAATTTAGTCTAGTGGTAATTGGTCTTTGAGAAGAAGAGAAGAGTATAACAGTCATGTGTCAAGGAAGGTACCAAAATTATTGGCGAGGAGGATAAAATATGAACGACTTAAGAGAAGAGGAGTCCTACAAGGTCTAAGAAATGGTATAGAGATTGCTCAACTAGAAGCAACAGATTGACAACTTAAAATTATAACTAAAAAAGAAAAGAGAGTTTTATGTTCTAACACCGAATGAATGACTCAAAATAACACACGTGTACACACTGGAGTTCAATCCACCGGGTCGGTCAATGGAATTATTCTTATTTCAGATTTATCCCCCCTCCCTGATGCCTCGTAATTCCTTCTCGCCTATCTCAAATATTTCTTTATCTTGTACAGTATTAAGTATTTGTTATTTCCTAAGAATCGTTAATATTATTGCAGATACAACTCATGGAGGTCTTTCCGTATTCTTGCCTAAATGCATGTTAACAAAAGATCCATTCTTCCCGTCGCGATAAGCGAATTTTTGCCATGAATATAAACTGCTTACCTTCAGCACGTATTACGAATGAATGAACAGCGCATACCACGAAGAATGTATAATTATAAATCAAAAGGGAGAAGATTGTTGGGAAGACCATTGAAGAAATGGAAGGACCAAATTCGACCTATAATGAGATCTGAACAGGCCATTGGGCTTAATCCTTGTTCTTGTTGATGATGATGATGATGATGAATATAAATTGAAGGAGAAAAAGTTATATTAAAATATAGAGCATAATGACTATATCAAATTATAAAAATAATGTAAACAATTTTTAAATAATAAAAAATTATATTTTTGATTTATATGTTATAGATTGATGTTTTCTACAGAAAATACAGTAAAAAGATTTACGAACATCACAGCAAAAGATCCTGAAATAAACAGTTTATAATAAACCGATTTCAATGCCAAAATGATTTCGAAGCAAAATCCTGTATTTTATGTTTATGTATTTTTAACACCCCTAAGGAAAGACGTCACTTGAGCTGATATTCAAAATCCTTTATTGTATGGACCAACAGACACAAATTATAACTTAGTTTATAAATAATACGCAGACGCCATACATACACAAATGCACTTTTCAAGTTTTATGGCGACGCTAAAAATTCTCTTCTGCTACAAAAATCTAACAATCAAGTTGATAAGTTATTTCCGGTGAAATTTAGTTTGACACGTGGGTTTTATAGCGAGTTAAATCCCAGCTATTTTCAGATGTCGGGAAAATGCTTCATGTCAGTGTGCTCAAGTACTTGGTGTTCTGCTCCGAAAAAAATCCTGTCTTGTTTTATTTTCCGTTCACTTCTGGAAAGGCGTCTTTATACATTGCTTCATTACATTTCCAGCAAATGCAGTATTTTCGAATAACGGAAGTCATGATTTTTTTTTAATATCCATTATATAAAGTGAATTGTTAATACCAGAATTCGGTCTGGCATAGCGTATCAAACCGAAAGAGATAAAGTAAGCTTTGGCGATTTAGTTGTGTATGTTAACACGAATTTGAGATGTAGTTTCATTCGTTGTCTTAATGTGTAAAGATCAGTAACTGTAGAAAGTAGAGGTTCCCACTTACAAATGTTTACATTACACATATACCGTACAAAAAATGCCTATCACAAATGACATAATGGACTTTATTATGAAACTAGTTGCATGCTCGCAATGTCTCCCCACCCCACGGACTATGACATGCAATGCAAACGTTAGATTATAACTATGTGACTCTAGTTCGAGGTCTGGTTATCACATTGATTCTAGGGAAGGAAGTATATTTTGCCGACACCTGTTTTGGTTTCTAAACTCAACTGAAGATTGAGAAATAGGCCTAATAATGTCATAGTAACAAACAATATAATGATACAAAATAATTCTGAAACGTGTTCACAGCTATTAACATATATAGATCTAACTGTAAGCTAATTTTCTTGAAAATATAATTTTTTTGCTAATGTAGAGTAGAGCGTAGAATGTGAACTACTATTTTTTACAGTGCTTACCATTACTGTTTACTATCTTCGTAAGTTAACAATACAACATTTTCTCTGGTTTCCACACAAAACAAAAACAAAAAAATACACTGCTATAATGATTGGGCCTTACCTATCATACTGATGTGGCAATAAGAAACAAATGAACCATTTAAATAAAATTAATAGCTTTTTATTTAAGAAATTTAAAATTGAAATCAACTTATAACAAAATCATCAGTTCAATATTAATTGAAGGTTTAGAGGAAATTTTAAAAAAGCCATAAAAAAAGACAATTTTTTTATAGGAAATAAACCCAATGGGTACAACTTGGACACTACACACACGCAGTCCCAAGGTTGAGATTTTTAAAAATACCTTACCCCGCCGGGAATCTAACCCGGGTCGCCGGAGTGGAAGGTAGGGACTCTACCGACTATGCCACAGCGACGGTTTTATTACGATTAACAAGTATACGTTCTTTAAATATAAAATTTCTATTATATTTTATAGATGTTTTATACCAAGAGGACGAAGATCACTGGGCCGTCCTATGAAACGCTGGAGGGAAAATTTTCTATAGGATCGTAACAGGCCTTGGCCTAATACTTGGAAGGAAGAAGAAGATGTTTTATTATTTTGTTTCTTTCTCGAGAACCAAAAATGGCCGGGCAGATATAGGCCTGTAATAAATAATAACAAAACACCGACACAGCATCCACGGCTTTACTTCCCGTCGAATGAAGGAATTTTACGCTCTTGAAAATCCATCGATCCCGGCTGATTTAAACCCGTGATACTCGGAACCTGTGGGGAGCCTCGTAACCACTAGTCCACCCAGACCTTCACATTTCAATTCTAATTCTTCTAAAATTTTAAATAATTTCTCACGTTACTTGTCGTCTACCACTGCTGGTTTCGGTGTAACGTCATAGGCTCATACGCAGCGGGCCTGGTTTCGATCTCCGGTAGGGACAAATTTCTGGTGAGGTTCTCTTTCGAGATTTTTCCTCACATGTAAGACAAATCTCGGGAAATCCAAATGATCCCTGAACATCATCTGATCATCATCTATATCATATTCTACTTTAGTATATGATTGCCTTGAATGGTGTGTCTTGTTTAAACATTCGCGTTCTCTCATAGGTGGCCTTGCAATTGAGCTGATCACTCATGAGAGATGACTTTGTGTGGCCAGAAAAATATGTGTGTGATCCAGATAGGTTGTGTCCCTGTAAGGTCCGTGTAGCGTGGTTCATGTAAAGTGTTTTAAATGGAGAAGTTAAATAAGGCAAAGAGAGGAAATATTATCAAGAACGTTTTATTTGATTGAATCTAATCGAACTTCTACTGACCTTATAAAAGATATTTTAAACCCACTTAACGTAGCTAATATAATTCTATAGGCTATACGAATTAAGATTGTTTGGATAATAAAACAGTCAATGGTGACGAGACATAAATGTGCACTCTCTTATTGTTGAAAATGGTGATTTATTCCTTCAAGTGTTGATAAGTCTACTGTCTATTCTCGATAGTGTTTTGAATTCAATATACAATCCTAAGAAAATAATGTTTTGTGTAGGCCTACATGATGTAACTAAGTTAAAATTACAGGCTTTGAGGACTTTAGTAAGGACCAAGACTGTTACGCTTAGCATATGAACTCATGTCCAGAGAATAGGCCTACCGTTTTCCCGCTACACGCAAAATACAACTCACCTCTCCCGCATTTTCGGCGCCAAAGATGCCCCATGCCCACTACAGGTTTGTTTACTTACCATTCAGTTGTGTATTTGATCCGCCCAGAGATGTTTGTACCTGCTGTTGTACTTGTAGATTTTGTTCACACTGTCCTAAGCCGTACGTACTACATTCCATATGTGTTGCTGCTGATCTTGGTGAACTACACGTTTGTGGAACATGCCTACAGTGTGTTATTTTCGGCGAAGCTCAGTACAATGGGAGGGCTGCTCGTTCTAAACCATCTGCATCAACGATTATGGAAACAGTAGATAGGTAGTGGTGGCCCGATTGTTTGTCCAGCACGTTCCCTCGACTTGAACCCCTTGATTTACGAGACCCCTGTGGCACCTGAGAAGACTTGCTGGCGAGGGTTATTAGCAGCGGGGGATATTACACGACCAAGGATTGATAATTTTATGTATCAGAACATGGTAAGAAGGTACCATATCTGTGTTTACGTCGTTGATTGTCACATCGAATCATTCTTGTAAGTTGGCCCAGACGATAAGTAGTAGGCGTCAGAGACAGCAACTTTCTTTTTTCGCGTGTAGCGGAAAAAACTGTACATTTCCGGACACGAGTTCCTATAAGATTTAAATTAAAAATCTTTATACCTCACCTCATATCCAGTCTTCTAATTATACCGGATTCAAAACCAATGTGATTTCATCTTCAGTAATATTTCGACCATGTTCTGTCGGTTAGGAGAACTGTTTCGTACTCCCTCTGTCGGTTTCTATAATAGTTCAAAGAATTCTTATTCTAAACGTAACAGTCGCTCGTGTCTCTAATGGGAATGTATTTACACCCTGTACAAAGAATCGGCCGCGGTGGACTAGTGGTTATGCTCCTTGCCTCTGGTCCCGAGGGTCGCGGGGTTCAAACCCGGTCGGGGTCGATGGATTTTTTTTTAGGATGGAAAAATCCAAGCAGCAAGTCCTCCGGGAGGGACTTTAAGCCGTGGGTCCCGAGTTTGAAGATTTTCAGGCTCGTAAAAAATCCTTAAGCCTGAATGAAAAGGCCTCTAAGCAAAATTTATCGAATTTTGCCGTCCTAGTACAACCTTGGTTTCCTAGATGTCAGTATGAGGCGGAACGCTGACCACGGACCACTCAAAATGGCATCTATACGAAAACAAATGTAACTAAATTAGTATGGTTCAAATTCTTCCTTTTGGGGGAGAGCGCCTAAATCTCTATTAAGGGAAACATGGGCTTACAAGGGAGGACAAAGAACTCGTATCGATAGTTAAGAAACATTCTCGATTAGTCATCAGACAGATATTTGTATCACAATAAATCTTCATCCCGTTACTTTGTAAGTCAGGCGATTAAAATGTTAATGGAAGCTGAACCCAATCTCATGCTATGATTGACATCCTCTTGTTGAGCATACAAGCCGCCATATTGAAAAATTAAAGGTCAATGACAACACTAACTTGTTTACAATTTAATTCCTTTAAAATGATTGAATTACCGATATCCTTTTCGGGGAATTAATCTTCATATGATTGGATCCAATCAGAAGCTACATGCATGACGACTGCAGTGTCATTGTTGATGCGGAGACATGAGAAACAGATTTTTACAATCTCACACCTGCCGTTTAATCTGTGCGATTCCACGCTAAAAATACATTATTATCCAATAGCAGTTAAAAAGTCGTTTAATAATAACTTCCTTACAGAAAAGTTGATATGAGAAGAATGGCGAGAAGAGTATTTTCGTTTTTGTGTTGTACTGCGGACAATGAACTAAAAATTTTAATTTTGGCATTATTTATTTATTGTTGCTGATCTTAAAATAATTTTCTTTACTTTAATTAATTAGGAAGTGGAGATAATGCATTTAGGCTATCTACTGAGTACAAAATGTTTCGTTCAAACTTGAAATAATAACTCAATTTCTTAAATTTAAAATTATTTCACACATAGTAGTACAGTAGATTTAATTGTTCTATCTTACAAGCCGGAAGGTCGAGGGTTCGAGTCCCGGTGGGATCAGGATTTTTAAACTGACCCAAATCTTCTGGCGGCACTATGGCCCTGGGGTCGACTCAGACTCTAACAGAAATGAGTACCAGACGTTTGTTCTGGGGTAAAGGCTCACGCAGGGCTGACAACCCGCCTGACATCAGGTGCCGATTGTCAAGAAAAAGTGGGAGCCTTAACCTCCTACTACCCCAAGGGCCTCCTGAGGCCTGTAGTGGGATAACTTTTCCTTTACCTTATCTAGGAGATAGTATTGGAATCTATCTCATTACAAGTCCTAGGGGTACTAGGAGATTAATGCTCCCACCTTTACAGACCATCACATGAAATATCAGCCTTTACCTCTCCACATTACACGTCTGGTACTAATTCCCTGTAGAGGCCGAGTCGACCCAGAGTCATATTGGCCCCACAAGTCTTACGCTAGTTAAAACATCCTAACACCATCAGGAATCGAACCCGCAACCTTTCATCTTGGAGCGTGCAGTTTAACTAACTATTCTGCGGTGTACCGTTAATATCTAAATAATATATTCCTGGTGAAGTAGAGAGAAGGCCTTACAGCTTCAACTCCATCGGGTAAAATAAGCCATTATTAGGCCTATTATTCTTTGAAAACCATGCAAACAAAATTAATGAAATCACATATGCATACGCCCCTTTTATTTTTAATTTAAAAATTAAGATAAAACTGTGACATCCTAAGATAAGAATAGTTCACGTAACAATATCAGAAATATACAATGTATAACACTGAATAACAAAACAAAAAAAAAAATTTCGTCTCAGAAAGAAAAATATGTGATTCTGATAGTATGTTTTCTCCTGAATTCAAAAATGATATCGGTTTTTCTCCAACACGCAAGATTCCCGAGAGACAGGAATTTATAATTTCAAACACAATAATATTTTCTACATTCGTAACTACACAATATTCGGACATTCGGACTCACCTAGAAAGTAAGAAATGACGATTTTCTACTATATTTCGCCTATAGAGCATCCTTCTTGATGACCCAACAATAATCGGCCAGCATATTAGGATTCCATTTGCCTTGATATCTCTTTTCCATAGCTGAAATCTCCTGATGAAAGTGTTCCCCGTGCTCATCGCTCACTGCGCCAAGATTTTCCGGGAAGAAATCTAGGTTTATTAAAAAATAATTATTTAAATCCATTAATTGAAATTGAAATAAAAAACTATGGATGATGGAGAAATTCCGAATACATATTTGAAAACACGATAAAAAACTGCATTAAGTACAACTATTGGTAGTCATGAGACAAAAATCATGTTGGCCAGTGTTATTGTATGAACTATAAAATTATAAAAATAACATAATTATCGGACACTACCGGTATTAATAATTAGTAATAATGTTTTGGTTATATTTATATGGCCGCAGTGATTAAGGAGTTTAGTCGAAAAAAGTAATAAGTTAGGCAGTTGAGTGCAGGCCTCCTGTCTTACTCGCACTAAGAAGAAGTTGGTAATATTTTCCGAATGGCCACCATTGTGATCTTGAGATAGCGTGGTGCCTTTTACGCAGCGGGCCCGGGTACGATTCCCGGTCGGTCAAGTTTCCTGGGTGAGGTTTTGTGCGGGGTTTTTTCTCACCTGTAAGATATATGTCAGGAAACTAGGCCCAAACGATCCCCGAACACCATCTGACCATCATTATCATATTCGCCTAATTAGATTAAGTTTAGTTTAAGGCATCTCCTGGCGCATTATCATCGTTAACTCTCATATCAACGAGGCAGCGTAACCTCGCCTTCCAGGCGCTCCAACCTAAGAAGTGGGTTACAAGTACGCCATCCAGGAAACAACACCAGAAATGTCGAAATGACAACCTGGGGCATTGAATAAAAAAACATATTTTTCGAATTATAATTGATCATATCCACTTTTGGTTCATTTACAAGTTAGTTCGATTACTAAAGCTCAAGAGTATATTTATGTTCATGATTGTATTTTTCTAGTGTTACCAAGTGTTCAATAAAACAAAATATTTGTTCTACTACAGATATATATATATATATATCCGACTTCAGTAGTTGAAATGAGATTTATGTGAAGTGTGGCTGGTTGCAAACTTCTAGATAAGAGAAGAAGTGAAGATATTAGAAATGAGCTAAATATCTTTAAACTCTTAGATAGAATAAAATAATATAGAAAAAAATGGAAAGAACATGTTCAAAGAATGGAAGATGATCGCATTCCCAAAATTATACTTAAATACAAACCAAAAGGACGCAGGAATGTTGGTAGACCGAAGAAGAGATGGATCCAACTTTTGAATGAGAATCTATGAGACCGGAACAAGCCACATGGGCTTAATCCGTGATTTTTAATGATGATGATAATGACTTCAGTAGCCATATACATATAGGAATGAAAGTTCCATCCTATTAGGTTTTGCCTTTCTCCCCAGTTTATTCATAAGTAGAGGCCGGATTAGACGCAACATAACAAGCTCGAAATATGCATGCAAATATGCATGAAAAATGTCAATATATGCAATACCAAATACTAAAAAAATAATTATGACTTTATTAGATATTTTATTTCTAAATTAACATAATAATTAGTATATTTTTATTATATATTTATTAATATTATAATTTAGCACTGAAAAATGATAATGTATCAATCGGTATAAGGCAAAAGTATTGTTCACAAATTAAAATAGTGTACATGCTACCATTGTAAACAGAAACCATCAGGTACTGTTCCAAATGTTCGGTAGCAAGTTTGTGTCTTCGATCGCTGAAAATATGTTTTTAAACAGAAAAGGACCGTTCTACGTCAACTGAAGTAATCGGGCAGTATTTTAATTTGGGTGC
Source organism: Diploptera punctata (assembly GCA_030220185.1). Taxonomy (NCBI): domain Eukaryota; kingdom Metazoa; phylum Arthropoda; class Insecta; order Blattodea; family Blaberidae; genus Diploptera; species Diploptera punctata. The sequence continues at coordinate 359,188 of JASPKZ010006826.1, read as the reverse complement.
TTTTTTGGCACTTATTATTTCTGGCAAAAGTTCGCCCGTCCATTTATAAAACCATTAATTTGACACAAAGGTTCAAAGCCTGGATTATCGTTCAAAATGTTTTGAAACTTTTCCTTAAGTTTGCTTGGGAATACCTCTGACAATAAGGAGTTCAGTTGTCGGATTTTATCCATTAACTGAACAGATTCAATCAACGCCAAACTTTGAGTTTCAAGCTTTTTAATAGTTGCAGGTATATGAGTGCTAATCACAGCTATGTTTCTTTTTTTATACTGGAATCGTTAAATGCTTCCTTGCACTGACAAACTGCCAAAGCCTCTGCACTATCGAAATTCTTTACTACACTTTTGATGGCCTCGAAATGTTCATTGTAAAACAACACAGGTTTTTAAAATGTAAATATAGCGCGAAAATATTCGTTATCGCTAGTTTTTAGTTATAATATGCAATAACAGGTGAAAAAGGTATAAATATGCAAATGCATATGAAACATTCAAATGCATATAATCCGGTCTCAATTCATAAGTAAAACGTTTTTTTGCAAGGAGACAATCTCACTTCCTTTTAACAATAAATTAAGAAAAAAAATTTAAACGATGAACCTTGTGATTTATGTTATTTACTAGGCTATATGTAAATTAAGGTCCACCGTTGTGGTCTCGAGGTAGCGTGCTGCCTTGTCACGCAGCGGGCCCGGGTTCGATCCCCGGTCGGGGCACTTTTTCTGGGTGAGGTTTTTATCGGGGTTTTTCCTCACCTGTAAGACAAATGTCAGTAAAACTTTAAGGCCCAAACGGTCCCCGAAATCATATGGCCATCATCATCCTTCACCGGCGTGGAAAGCAACGGGAAGCTACCGCACCTACAATTCCCTAGTAAAGCTGCAAGCATAGCATGAAAATCTATGATTGCAGTGAAGGACCTGCCTTCGGGCAGAGTAACTGTGGATGGATGGATGTAATTCAAATCTTTTTTTATTATATTGTGAAAGTATATATAGTGTTTGTAACATATTATTTAAATCGATTTAGAAGAAAATGCAGTTTTCTCGAAATGTGACATAATGGACATGGCCCATGAGCTCAATTATAAAGATATTTGTTTCTTGCTTTCTTCAGAAGTAGTGATTTTACAATTAACAACTTTTTCCCTGTGACCACAGATATTATGAACAGATTAACGTACACAAATGCAATGGTCAGATATAAAAAAACACAAATAAAGGAAGTTTAATCAAAATAGAATGAAAGAATCGAAGGATGACGCTGGACAGGGCGTGTACCTAGGTGTAAAAAATGAACTTACTAAAAAGAACGTGTTCAATTGAATATTAGGTAACCTAAAAAAAGGAAAGAAAAATGAACTGGGCACATCTGTTGAGAATATACAGAAAATATGTGTTAGAGCTCGCAATGAATACAGAGTATGAGGATGATCCTACTTTACAACCTGTAAATAACCCAAAGCAAACTGAACATTCTAGTCTCGCCCCAGCCACATGCTGTAGACAGGAAGGAGAGATGTGAAATGTTTCACAATGACAAGGCATAATCTGCACGTCATACTGCGCCATTGTGTGCACAGATATTGTGATCTGATTATTTGTAATTAATTGCACTATAATGCTTTGAATGCAAATTTACTAATAATTGGCCTACAAGTTTTATTCATGTGATACTAAAAACTAAACTCTATGGGGCGAGGAGCCTTGAAGACTCATTCGTTTACTTCACATCCCTGTGTCAATCATAGAAGGTAGAAATCAACCAGTTAGCATAAGGGAGACACGTGGTAAGCATGACGAGTCCCACAGCCGTTAGAATTTATTTTTTCAACCTAGAGCCGCTACATAACATAGCTACCAAAATCCTCGATATAAATGATATCAGAAAATATCTTCCCCCATGAGGATTCCAAAGAGCGCGCGTCCCGGTAAGATAAGTTTATCCGCCCAGCCAGTGTGGGATTCTGGTGTGATACATAACTATTTAAATTAATTCTTCCGTCAACTTAGTGTTTTCAGTTACATAATAGACTCTGTGGTAAGAGCCTACTTTTTTATATCAGCACGGGCTCATATAGGCCTATTTGTGTTTTATTGATTCCACACTATGTCTTGTGACTATGAATAAAAAAATCTCTGTTATACTAAAATGCATGTGAAGAAAATTTCCTCTTCATTTGTTAGCAACTTAAAATTGGCCAATATATAACCCTTAAAGTGGCAAAACACACACATATGGGGTTGGAAGAGCAGAACCACCCTTTATGCATCATTACACGTTCTCCCCCGACCAGCCGAGCGCACACTCAGCACTCGGCAGCCGAGTGGAATTAACATACAGGGCCCGTGGTCTGTCTCTTCCGGCTGCTATAGGGACTTACAATTGCCCTCTTCAGCCTTTTGATACTGATATCTAGTTGATGTTGAGCGATAATACAGTCCCCAGTCACAACCAGCCGTAGATCAGAAGACAAAGATAAAAACTAATTTTCCGTGTCAGTTATTTAAATGTGGCGGACCGCAGTGAAAACGAAATCATAGCTAACGTATTAGGTATATTGTGTAATTCTACGTGCATTTAAGTAATTTCTATTAGTTCATTTTCTTCAATTTAATTAAAAATATTAAATAAATTAAACCAATTGATGTATCCTATCGGATACAATGCTAATTTAGGGGTTAAACATTTCATGATTACTAACGCTGTCGTTAAAAATTTACGCATTTTGAAAATTTGGAGACTGTAAAACAATTAATATAGATTAAGTGTTTTAAAAACTGTCATTTTGTAATACAAATAATGCGACATTTAAGTGTTGAAGTTCTTTATAAGAGAATTAAACCATAGTATAATAAATTTATTACTAACACAGTGACACACTGACAGCATGCGGGCAGCCCTCACTCTTGGTTAACAATCTTGAGTTCGTGCTCATGCAGGAGACTTTCTTCTTCTGTTCTCTAAACTCCAGACAGGCTCCTACAGATTGTAAGATTATGTATAGTCTGACATTCCGATGAGCATGAGATAACACATAATATATTTTGAAGGTAAAAAATAAAATAAAAGTTTATAACAGATAATGACAAAGAATTTATGGATCAGAGAACACGCTGAAGAACCAGGGTTAGAAGTTTTGTCCAGTAGATTGTTCCCACAATATTGTATGGATGTGAAACTTAGGCTCCAGTGAAAAAACAGAAGGATAGAATACAGACGGCGGAGATGAGGTTCCTAAGACAAGTAAAAGGATGTACAAGTCTTGATAGAATAAGAAATGAGGATATAAGAGAAGAATTGAAAGTACAGCCTTTATTGGATAAGGTCACGAATTACAGACAGAAATGGATTGATCATATGGATGGAATGAGTAAGAAGAGATATCCATTGTTAGCAAGAAATCATCAAGCAAGAGGAAGACGTGATGTTGGAAGACCTAGAAGACGTTGGGCTGATGCATTATGAAGTCGGAACGGGCAATTGCCTAATCCCTGGAGTGATGATGGTGATATGGTTTTAATTACGCGTTTTCTGTTGTAACCACTCTTTAAAAAATCTGTGTGCGGCTGTGTCGTGGACACGGCTGTGTGTTTCACGAGAATACGTGAACCTAACGGCTAATATTTTCTTTGAGCGTATGTCATAATCATTTTTGAACACTAAGAAATCCTTCGGACTTACATGTTTTATTTGTGATGGCAACATTTTCCTTTCGTCAGGTTCAGGAAAGAAATCAAGTAAACAGATAAATAATGTGGTTATAAAAGATTCCGGGCTATGTGGCCGTGGTCTATAACTGGCGTTTCTTCCAGACGTTTCTCCCTCAACTGCGGAGGGCATCTTCAGTGGCGAGCGCTTACAGCTGTTGTTTCCCTGTCGTAGACTCGATCCTTCGCAGTCGAGTCTACGACAGGGAAACAACAGCTGTAAGCGCTCGCCACTGAAGATGCCCCGCAGTTGAGGGAGAAACGTCTGGAAGAAACGCCAGTTATAGACCACGGCCACATAGCCCGGAATCTTTTATAATCATGATTACCGGCCGTGAAAGCCTGCATTCCAGATAAATAATGTACTATAACTTTATTAATGATACGAAAAGTATATACTAAAATTATATTAAATTTAATATATTTATACTAAAATTTGATTTAGAAGCGATTACATCATTCACTTGCATTGGCTCGGCCGCCTCAGCTGCAGATATACTGGCGCCGTCGTTGATTCGCTCGGACGACTTCATTCTTTTACGTTCCCGACACCGTTTGACTCTGTCATATGGTGTTTTATGGATACCACTGGAATGCTCTTGAGAAGCCCTTTCCAACTGTATACGATCTATATATTTTCATTTGGCTTTTTAACGAGTATAAGCCGAAATTGCATTTTTTATTTTATTTTACTTTACACCATATATATTCACAATAATTATTTCACACTAATGTTTTATATACGCAATCGATAGATCTTGACGAGAGCTGACGATTGAAACTCAAACGAACGTCGTTACTTCAAGTCAAAATTTATAGTAAACGAAAATTATGTGACGCAGCGGAAACCACCTCAAAATTGTGGCGCTTCCCTCTGCGCCAAGCGCTGCAGATCACACTCAACATAACGAATTCTTTGATCCCCTATCTATCGAGTGGTGTAATTAAATTTTGGATGCAGTTAATAGATGTGTAGCTGCAACACCAAACTGTTTCCTCCGATTTTGTTATCAATTTTCTGAATTGCCTTCCACTGTAAACGCAAATTTTGAAGAAGTATCACGTAAAAAATCTGACTCCTAGATGTTGAAAATAAAAAAAAACTCTTATTTTGTGTATGGTTACTTAACAACTAATGATCGAAAATAAAAACTGTTCTTGAGTATGGTATTTAATATAATCCCCAATAAGTAGGGGATCTACCAATATGATAAGTAAATAAGGAAAACATTGTACTCATTATCACAAAAAATTGAAGTGTTTTACAAGTGAACTTCATAGCAACTGTGAGAATGTTTTGTAGCTGACTTCAATCCATGCTATTACTATATTCTATTATTTTATTTAGAGACGCACTTTAACAGCTAAGGTTATTACGTCAAAATTTAATTCTAGGAGTGAAAGGGCCGACAAATTTTGATCAGAGCTTTTTTTTTCTGGGTTGAGCTCTTTTACGTAGTGTAAATCCACAACACGAGACCCATAGCTTTAATTCTGTTTCGGAAGAAAACCACATTCAGGATTTTACGCCCTCAAAAATAATCGAGCCCATCGGGTTTAAACCCGCAAACCTTGGAATCGGAGGTAAGCATGGTAACCTCTAGTTCACCAGGATCAACACTTCAGTTTGTATTTATAACAATCTTTAAGTAGTAATTAGTAATTACAAAAGCAAATTATGTAAATAATGTGAACGGATTTTAAACCGGTTAAAATCTAGTTAAAACAAACTTTAATCATTCATTCCTGGATATTAATGAATTTGTATGCCGTATTGCCAACTTTGTAAAAATACAGGCCTATAGGTAAATGTATATAAACTGTCATTAAAACAATTTCGCCGCTAACTATACTAAAACGTAGGTTGTCACACAATTTTGTGTTTTATTATCATTTTTTAAATCTCCAGGTTGTTCTTCTTGGACATTTCTGGGGTTCTCTCCTGGCATTGGAGTAATTGTAACCCATTTGTGAGGTTGGGCGCCTGGAAGACGGGGTTGCCCCGATGATATGGATGATGATGATAGTGATGTGACAGGAGAATCCTTTATCCTACGCTTAATCTAAGATGAATATGAATGATGATGATTGCGATGGCCATATGATGTTCGGGGACCGTTTGGGCCTTAACGTTTCCTAACTTCACCCAGGAAATTGTCCCGACCGTGGATGGATCCCGGGCCCGCTGCGTGACAAGGCAGCACGCTATCTCGAGACCTCTGCGGTGGACGTTTTTATTATCATTGTCAGCAGAAGATTGAATATTGTATTGTATTGTATTGTAAGCCTATGTATTCCCTTTACAGAGATTTAGGCGCTCTCCCCCTACAAGGAAGAATTTGAACCATACTAATTTAGTTACACTTGTTTTCGTATAGATGTCATTTTGAGTGGTACGTGGTCAGCGTTCCGCCTCATACTGACATCTAGAAAACCAAGGTAGTACAAGGACGGGAAAATTCGGTAAATTTTGCTTAGACGCCTTTTCATTCAGGCTTAAGGATTTTTTACGAGCCTGAAAATCTTCAAACTCGGGACCCATGGCTTAAAGTGCCTCCCGGAGGACTTACTCCTTGGATTCTTCCATCCTAAAAAGTCCATCGACCCCGGCGGGTTTGAACCCGCGACCCTTGGGACCAGAGGCAAGGAGCATAACCACTAGTCCACCGCGGCCGACAAGATTGAATATAAGTTCGATAATAAAATTAATCTTACTGATAATGATCTATCTACGCGTATTTACAGCTGCTGCCGTCTTCCCGTGCCAAACCTCCAAAGCCTACGATCTTGGGCATCTTCAATGTTCAGCCCTCTTACCTGCATTACTATCCTCATGTTTTCCTTCCATGTTAACTTTGGTCTCCCTCTTTTCTTCTTTGTGGTCGGTTGCCATTGATATAGTAGTTTCGGCCATCGCTCATCTTCCATTTTTAAAATATGTCCTTACCATTTCTCCTGGTGATAACTTTTAAATAAAATATAAACACTTCATAATTAAATAGTTAGAGGAGTCACAATGGTCAACCTCACATTATTAAATGTTGAATGAATGAATGAGCCACTGTGCCGCATGAAGGACTAGGGCCTCCTACAAGAGGGATGAGCTCAAATGTATGTGGTTCATGTGGGAAGCAACTCCACATGAACTGATTAAATATTACTACAATAACATTAAAAACAACGATTTGCAAAGCTATTGTTGACCTATAATTATATAAATAAGAACACCTCTATTCCCTAACATTTCACAAAAAATACAATATAACCAAAACATCTGATAGCAATGATCAACTATGATCTTAAACAAATTTTTGAGTACTTTTTAAATACAGTTTCTGGAAATTAGCCTATTTGCATATAACATCTCATTTAAAATGTTACACTTTGTTAATTATTTTACTTTTTTAAATTACTAAATAAATGTACAACCTTAGACACGGAATTTGAGCGATTGCAGAAAGCTAAATTTTCAGTACCGATCGTACGAGCGTCTGATACGCACGAGTAGACAAATATAATATAGATGGAAAATATATGTAAATCGTTTACTAAATGCGTTTTGAAGTTCGAAAATTCATTATTTACAATACAGCCTACAGCCTATTTAACGTATTTACAAAATGTATTTCATCAATTTCGAAAATTGTCTGTATCACTTTGCCCTTGAGGCAATCCTCTAACGAGGAAAATTGTATACAGTATAATATAATATTATTTACTTATTTATCATAAGTAATGCCACGAGTGATTTCCAATTTATCTAGAGAATTTGGAAATCAAGAGTGGCATTTGTTAGGACTATTTAACGAATAAAATTAAGCTGTATACTCACAAATCATTATTTAACTATAGTTATTTTAAAATATTTATATATTTAATGTAAACAGCGATGTTTGAAAACAAATGAGAAACGATTGGTATGCTTCATTTGCTACTTTTGTTCGATCATTGAAACCAGATCATAATATTATGTATTGCCAAAAGATCGCAATGTTGTAATAATGCACCCTAGTGGAGAAATTTATAACCAACTTTATAGGTATTAATTAATATTTCTGATTTCCTATGATGTAAATATGTCAATTACATTTTTCTGCGTCATTTCCTGGAAAATAATTCGTTTAAGAAAGTGCAAACAGTGGTTTCCTTTTTTTGTGGTATAATCAATTGTTACAAATGTTTTTATATTATCTCTCGTATGTGCTACGTGTTGACATTCATGCACTGTATAAACAATCTGGTAGTCGTATTTCTTGGAGAGTCAGTCACTGCAAAATAATGCTATGACCTATTCAGAATGTTAAAAAGGAGGTGCTTTCTTTATTATGATAAACTTTAGTTGGTAAATTTTAGGCGAAACACGACTGTGATTGGTTATAAATAAAAAATCATTGAAATGTGATTGGTCATTGACTCCCATTTGGGGCATGAGTTAAATAGTCACTGATACTTACTTGGTTGGTTAACCATAATGAAATTTAAATTGCAAAATAATTTGCCACATATAATACATTTTATCTATCAGTGTGACTAAACAAGATCATTGTTTCAGTTCTCAATACAATTTAATAGTTGCCCCGAAAAGAGATCTAACCCACAAAAAATCGAAAGTTGAGTTTTCAGTGAACTAGTGATCTATATCACGGCATGGTGCATGTTAAACTATCTCTGCTCTCTTCCAGATCAATTTTATTTATTTTTTAAAAGTTGGCATTCAAGTGAATAGTGATCTGCATGTAACAAAATGACGGAAGTAGTTAGTCTAGTCATGAGTAGCAGTTTATGGGTTATATCTGTTTTCTGGGCAACTTTACAATATTATAAAACTGATCCTCTATGTTTTCATGAAGCACAATGCATGTTAGTAGGCTTACAAAACAATTTCTTGTTAACAAATAATAATAATAATAATAATAATAATAATAATAATAATAATAATGTTTTATTTATTCTGGCAGAGTTAAGGCCATAAGGCCTTCTCTTCCACTCAACCAGCACAAATACAAATAAATATTTGACAAATATAGGTATACACTATACTAACTATAAAGGGTTAAAATACATTAAATGTAGGAATGAAAATTTTTATGTAGAAATAACATTTTATACGATAATAACAATAATAATACTTACAATCCAGCCATAGTAATTACGCCCGAAGGCAGGTCCCTCACTGCAATCACAGCACCCTCATGACATGCTTGCAGCTTTACTAGGGAATTGTGTAGGTGTGGTAGCTTCCCGTTGCTTTCCACACCGGTGAAGGATGATGGTGATGATGATGATGATAATGATAAGGATGATGACCATATGATTTCGGGGACCGTTTGGGCCTGAAAGTTTTTCTGACATTTGTCTTACAGGTAGGAAAAACCCCGATAAAAACCTCACCCAGAAAAACTGCCCCGATCGGGGATCGAACCCTGGCCCGCTGCGTGACAAGGCAGCACGCTACCTCGAGACCACAGCGGTGGACTTCTTACGATAATAATAATAATAATAATAATGATAATAATAACAATAATAATTAGTCTAAATATGATAAATTATACGAGAAATACCAATTAATAGATGTACCTTACACTGGGTAATGATGAAGTCGAGATTAGAGAAAATATAAATTTAGATTTATTTTAAAAGATGCCAATGTACGGCAGCCCGTTATTTCTTGTGGTAGGGAATTCCAGTTGCGAGAAGTGAAGATAGTATATGACATGGAGTGATGTGATGTCCTATGTTGCGGTATATTAAGTAAGAGGATATAAAACTAAAAGCGCTTAGAAAATAAATGTGCTTAATCAATTTCATTTCAATACTGCAATTTAATTTAATGTTGTTGGGGTGTTGGTAAACACAATCAGCATGAAATCTGCATAATGACTAGAAATATTAGCATATTAATTGCTATTTTTTTAAATTACATGGCGACGTGCTCTGGACACAAAGATCAGTTTTTAATTTAACCTTCTGTACGGTATACTGTTACTCGACTTATCTGTAAATAGAATTATATTTTTGAACGTCTTATACACGTCTTGGTCTCCTTGGGATGCATGCCTAAAGCACCATGAATTGGTGAATGAAATGAGTTCAGAATTACAGCCCATTGAGAAGAACAGTCCATCTTGTTATTCAATAGCAGTCTCTTGTCTAATAGCAAGTAATTGATCCCTGATTCATTACGCATTCCAGTAACGTTTTCCAATACATTGTGTTTGCTAACAGAGCACCTGATATAGTCTCTACTTCAATCCTTGTTTACGGTAGCGTACCAACCTCAATACTTGTCGACAAGATTTCAAGGGCATAGCCTACTCTATATCTCAAGAAACCACACATGTAACAAGTAATTACCACAGTAAAACTTGCTCAAAGCGGAATCGCATGGGACCATTTTTTTTTTTTTTTTCCACATTAGATAAAATTTCGCATTATAAAAAAACTAAAACTTATTAATAATCTTATATTATAGAATTGTACCGTATATGTTTTTTTACGTACCTTGAATTAATTGTAGTTCCGCTGACGTTGAAAAGTGAAGTATAGTATGTACGAGCGACTTCGACGGTAACGCGCGAAAAACAGTCCCATTTCGGCAGCGTTAAAAATGTATCTTAGGCGCGTATCCTCAAATTCAAGTACCGGTAGCAGTTTCAGTTTTCGCTCACTATCTACAATTTCGTCCACATTCTTTGATTCCGCGCAAATTTCATTCCACGCTACATTGTGTCGGCTTTTAAAACTGAAGATACCTTGAAATCGTTATTCCCTTAGGGATTTAAGAAGAGATAGAGCTTGACTTTGGAGCATCGGTCCGGAAATATTTGGAGATTTATCTTCAATTACTTTCACTTTTTCGCTTAATGAGAATGATACATACGTTTCAGCCATCTTTATTCCGTAAATTCAGTTAGCTACCTGTGAAATATCGGTCTCAGAGCTTAACTAATTTAAGATTTTACAGCGCAATTATTATTTGCAAGACAGGTATCTGTGTTTCGCATAAGGGGTGTGCAATGAGGCCAAATCTATACAGATAGAATTTGTACAGTAAAAACTCCTTATTCCCGGGGGATATGTTCCGCAAATATGCCGCGAATATAGGAACCGCAAATATGGAATGGTAATTTGTATGGGTATATAGGGGATACGTTCCAAGTTTACAGAATTAAATAAAATTAACAAAATAAAATAAATTAATGAGAGATTTTGAACAATTTATCTTAATTATTATTCTTACGTTTAGACAAGGACTTAAAGAACTTAGTTTGTTTTTCCTGTTTTGCCGCTTTTAAAAGGTCTTTCAATTAAGATTGAAATTCAGCTGTGAATTCTGCGATATAATTCCTTATTTTGTCTTCGGATTTCTTGATTCATTAACATTAAAACAGCGTGATATAGACGCAAACGACTCGCCCACGCGTATAAACGGTCAAGCATTTTTATGTTTACTTTAAGCACAAGATACACGTATTATTCAATCAAATTATTGCAACGAACAAGTGAAGTTTAGAGTCAGTGACAATTAGGATTGTTTTGATATTTATTTGTCCATTTGGTTTGAATTTTGTAAAAGCCGTCTTGGCACCCGCCTTCAGTAAAAAAAATACTGCTGATGGTTAATAAATATATATACCTTTCCACTTTATAATTTTTTTTCATGAATTGTGTACAAATATCCTTCCGTTTCCGCGTTGGACAGATTCCGTTTTATGCAAAATAAATACACGTAAAATTACTATTATTCCGCCGGGACCAATAAATTTGTTCACATTTGACAGATTTCCGCATTATTCACGTTCCGTATTAAACAAGTTTTACTGTATTTAATTTTTAGAAAACTATGGAAAAAATACAGGAAAATACGAATTTTTAAAATTAAGCTACCAAAATTAGTTCCACATAGAATAATTGTAAAAAAAAAGGTCTTATTAAAACTATAATATATTAATAAAAGATTATATATAAGCATGCTTATAATAAATAAATAAATAAAGCCTGATATGTCCCTTTAGGGCAAAGGCCTCCCTGTACAGGGGTTAAGCTCTATTTGAGAGTGTCACCCGGTGAGCTACTCCGTGGTGAGAAGTTGACTTGGATGTAGCACTTGGTTTGTATACACTGTCTGTTCTGTGATTAGTTAATACACAGTTGGCTCTCCATCGTTCTCCAGCTTTTCCTGCATCTGGCGACCATTGCGCCCCTGCTCGTTCTTTGAAGATGTCAGCCCATCGTCGTCTTGGTCTTCCGCGCTGTCTCTTGCCTGTGTACGGGTCCCACATGGTTGTTTTTATTGTCCACCTGTCGTCCTGTATTCTTGCGACGTGGCCTCCCCACTTTCATTTTTTCCTCATGGCTTGTTGTGCGGGATCAGTTGTTGAGGATATCGCTTGAAGTGTTGTATTCGAGATTCTGTCCTTCAGAGTTATGCCTAAGATTTTCCTCTCCATTTTCCTTTGGCATACTTGGAGTGTGTACTTCAGTTTGGCAGTAAGATTCCAAGTTTGGCAGCCATATAACAGTGTTGGAAGAACACAGGTTTGTAGTGTTTCCATTTTGAGTTTCCGGTTGAGTGACTTGTCCAGCAGTATAAATTTCAGTGACCAGAACGCCTTCCAGGCGAGAGCTATTCTTCTGCTTATTTCCTTCTCTACTTTCTGATGGAAGGAGAGTAGTTGTCCTAAGTATATGTACTCGCTTACATATTGAAGATCCATTCCATCGACTTTGATTGGGTTTTCCGGACCATTAGACATAATTTGTGTCTTGCTTTTGTTCATCGAAAGGCCTGCAATTTTGCTAGTTTCTGAGAGCTCTTGTAGCATTGATTGGAGTTGTTTAGGGGATCTGGCGAACAATACCACGTCGTCAGCGAATCTTAAGTTGGAGAGCCTGCTCCCGTTTATATTTACTCCGTATTTCTTGTTCAAGTTTAGTTTTCGAAATATGTCTTCAAGCACGCATGTAAAAAGTTTAGGAGAAATTTGGTCGCCTTGTCGTACTCCTCTTTTGAGGCTGAATGGTTGTCCCACAATTTCTGTCTTCACCTTGGCATAGCTTTGGCTGTAGATCTTATCCAGAACGCGGATGTACTTGTGTTGGATATGCTTATATGCATGCTTATATATTTAAATTATATTGAATGCACAGTATAAAATGAAAGAAAACTGGTTAGACCTAGTAGGTTAATACTGTTTAAAATTTTTAGGTCAATTGTCTAGTAGGCCTAATTCTTTATAATAATAATAATAATAATAATAATAATAATAATAATAATAATAATAATAATAATGCTGATGATGAAATCTGTATTTAAACTGGCAGAGTTAAGGCCACAGAGTCTTATATTCCATCCAATCAGTGAAGATGGATATACACAAATGCATTTATACAATGTAATTAAATCTAGAACTAATATTATATATTATTAACAAAAAATCCACTTAAAAATAACAATTTTAGATCTTACAATAGTAAAGGTAAAGTGATCACTCTACAGGCCACTGGAAACCCTTAGAGAGGTAGGAGGTTAAGGTTCCCACTTTTTCTAGACAATCGGCACTCGATGTCAGCCGGTTTGTCAGTCTGCGTGACGGCCGCCTGTATCCCCAGAACAAGCGTCTGGTACTCATTTCCTTTAGAGGCTGACTTTCGACCCCAGAGCCATGATACCACCAGAAAGTTTGGGTCAGTTTTAAAATCCTGACACCATCGGGACTCAAATCTTCGACCTTCCGGTTTGTAACGTATTGACTTAACCAACTACGCTACGGCGTGCCCCAAATAATACAATAATTATGTAAACATAATTACGATAAAAAGTGACACTGCAGAAGAGCCTTCAGAAATTATCCTATTTTTTTAAGTGGTTATTGAACGTTAGCTCCTGATTTCTACTGAAAGCTAATTCCAATAAGGAAAAATGACAGAAAGAAAGGAAGAATAAGAAGAATGACATGTTCTATGATACAGTAGAACTATGTTCAATATTTCATTGATCTACTGTTAACTTATGAGTAATGGATAAAAAAAAATGAAAGCGAGCTGTCATAATCCGATATTAGAGGTGTATGTCCTGCGCCGTAGCCGAGCGATTTAAGTTGCGGGACTTGCGCTGGGTCGGGTACTCTTGGGGGAAGACATTTTCATAAGTCATGCCATCTTGTTTTCCATCTTGAGGCTACCTAAGAGATCCTGATTTATTATGTCTCTTTTGAAAAGCGGCACGGAAGTTTTGCTTTGAGAATAGTGTATGGGCGAAGATACGATGCACTTACATTCAATTAGATAAATTCATTTTAAGACTGAAATTCATAAAACTGTTCTATCCAAGAAACAAAATTAAAAGTAGATGAATGTGAAAGAGGAGGAAGACAGTTGCCGTCTAACCGGACTGAAGCTTTTGATTTTTTTAACACTCAAGTCAAATATTGGGTTGTAATTTTATAATTTTAAACTTTCTTTACTAAGCCATTTACTTAACCTAATTATATGTTATTAATTTTATTATTATTATTATTATTATTATTATTATTATTATTATTATTATTATTACCATTACTACTATTATTATTACTATTTTTCTTTCTTACCCTTGTCAAATTTATATTGTGTTTATATCTATTATGTATCAACCATAATTCTTACTGTATGTATAATTTAACCCTGGTGAAGCGGAAGAGAAGACCTTACGGCCTTAACTCCATCAGGTAAAATAAATAAATGTTATACCTATAGATGTAACCTCTCCTTCCAATGACGCGAAGTTGAATAAGCTTGAACCATACCGTAGAGGTCATTCTGAATTCTCAACAGCGATCAGATGCGAACAAGAGCAGCAATTCAGACGTACGAAGTGTACTTCGGTGGAACATAACATTTGCGCACTGACTGTTCGGAACATTAAGAGTGAAATATAACTACTACACTGGATACTAAACAACACAGTTAATCAATATTGCTGTAACCAGACGGTACAGAAAACTCTTCCAACCACCTTTGACGTCATGCATAATGGATTCATCAAACATACCTTGATATCGTGTTTAAGACGGAATTGTCCATCTCAAGTTAAATTTTTAGTAATTTCTACGCAAATCTTACTTTAAACATAAACACAAAGAGAGAATATGCGTAAGTGGTGGTGAATGTGCCGATTACCATAGTTTTAGTAGTGGTTTTTATGGTAGTGGTGGTGATGATGGTGATGGTAATGCTAGTAGCACCAGTAGTAGTAATCTAATGGCATTCTTCTATACCTCAAATAGTATCTCTAGGTTGATTAAACCTTTATATATTCTTTATTATCATACTTATGATTTGGCTACAGTTAGAAATAAGATTAAAACCCCTACAGATCAAGAATGTAAAAATTTCAGTTAATTTATTTTCACGAACATACCTTAATAATTATTGTTAGAATTGTATCTGTCGTAACCTACATAATAGCAATAATAGTGATATTAGCAGTGGTAGTAATAATAGTAGGAATGGTAGTAATAGCAACAGTAATATCAATAAAGGTAATAGCAGTAGTAGTTAGAGCGATAGTAATGCCAGCAATAGAATTAATAGTAATAACTAATTCAATTAAAATTTTGACGTGAAAGGTCAGACAAATTTTGCCCACAGACCTCTGAATTCATTAGGCTAGAGATTACTTTACGTGTCATAAATATATTGTACGAGGAACATGGCTTTACTTCCCTTCTGGAGGAAACAATAGCCGCGATATGTTACACGCTGAAAGAAATCAGCGAACCTGGCCGGGTTTGTACCCGCGAAGCTCGGAATCAGAGACATGGTAAACACCAGTATACCGGTACCGTCTACGCATATTAAATGGAGGAATTAATAACACTGGTCGACAAGATTTTCTGATTAGTGAATCTAATGCATTGTTTCATACTGAATTCAGATATGTAGTCAGAATTCTTCTATCAGGCACAGTTTTTTTTGTGACAGATACTTTTTTTAAATCGATTTTAGCATTCTCTTTGACCTGTCACAGGAACCTTTACCTTATATGTAGCGATTGTATTCAAGCTGTATTTAAGGGCAGTCTCTGATGAGCACGGTGAGCGTTTTCATCAGCAAATTTCCACAATGGAAAAGAGGTACCAAGGCAAGTGGAGTTCTAATATGCTGGCTGAGTACTGTAGGATCAAGAAGAAAGATGTCCCAGATGCAAAATATGCCCGAAAATCACTATCTACCACTTTCTAGGTAAGTCAGAATGAGTTAGAGTTAGATGGCATTTATTAAAAAATATAAAAAATTATAAAAAATGTAAATGAATATCACAGAAAACCCTTGCCTGATAAGAAAAAACTGAAATGATATTTACATTCAGGATGAAAAATACTTCTAAAATCTCATATTTTTATTCTTGTGGAAGAAAAAAAGATCACTTTCGTCGAACAGTGTAATGGAATCTCTAACATACAAGGATATCTTAATAATTCTACACTTATTCAACAAATTTACTGTAAAGGTTTTGACAAACAGGTATTTAAACACAATGTTTCAAATGCATATAACATTCTTATCTCAAATTTGCCAGAACAAATCACAATAAATTATAATAATGGAAGAAGATAATGCCATCAGATTCTTGGATACTATTATTTTACTGTTATGCTGATTATAGATTCCGGCCACCCACACGATGCATAAATAATATGGTAATGCACTGTGGACAATACCACCCGTGCTATCTCGTGTCCAGATCTCAACAGCACGTGTGTGCAATCAGATAATGTATCCCCCTGGCCTCCAACACAAAACCAGTTCGGTTAAGATTCTAAATTACATTTTCTCTCTTGCAATTTACACATAATGACACTACACCTATATTAATTCAACTTATCCCGCAATATAATATCGTGGAAAACTGTTGGCAAATTAAATTCGTAATTGAGAATGATTGTAATATTTTAATATTTTCAGAACATTGTAAAAAAAACTTAAAGTGTATTTTATAGTATAATAATTTGCGTTAACCTTGGAAGGAACTGTTACATTATCTGTAATGTAAACTCTCTACTGATACCAGGTTTAGGGATGAGATGAGATGATATGAAGCTCTGCGATTCAAAAGGATGCCAGCTAACCTGGGCTGTCGCACTATCAAAGGAACAGTAGAAATACATTGAAACGAAAATTATTCTTGGACCAATGAATCTGTGCCCCCGTATGAAATGCGAACTAAACGCTAATTCCGTTTCTGCCTCGGTAAATTATTTCCCTCCCTGCATTCTTGCCTGTCTCTATTTTCTATCTCTCTCTCTTTCTCTCCCCCCCATTACTCACAGTTTTTGAGCTTTCTTGTGGGATATTATGTGCACTTACAGTCCAGTGTTGTCAACTCAGTATCAGTATGTTATGTTATGTAGTATGTAAATTGTAAATTATCATCATTAGCTTAATTTATAAAATTAAATTAGAATTTCTGTATAGTATCAGTAGGCTATGTTATATAATATGTAAATAAGATTGTAGCATATAGTAACTTCGCCATAGCCGGTCCCTAGCCAGGATGAGAAAGAAGGAGGGTATATGACTGTGTGTTCATACCTAAAATTTTATAATTTTGTTAGGACTTCAATATTACTTTCCAAATCTAACCAAATAAGACAACGAGGTGAAGGAGAAGTATTTATGACGAAACATTTATATTTAAAACAACATATGTACATTCCCTTCAGTAATTTCCATTTAACCAACAAATATTCACTATTATAATTATATCCATTAATCGTAGAAATCAATCAGTGTCATTAGACCTACTTAAATTAAATACGAAGAACTAATAATTAACCTTACATTATTCAATATTCAAGAGCCTGACACCGGGGGAAGTTTGGCAATGTCCCTACTCGGTCAGTTACAGTGGCTTCTATTTGACGTAGTGGGAGGGGAGCGCGGTGGAATGGTGTGAGAACTGACGTGTAGTTTTTGAAGAACGATGCCAGCGCTACAGGGGCACAGATCCGTTGGTCCGAGTATATAAGATGAGTATGGAGAAGTAGTGGAATGAAGTTTTTGGAAGGGAAAATTGAGATATACCCCGAGAAAACGTATCCTGGTTCCGATTCATCCACCATGAACCCCACACGAATTGATATTCTCTGTTATAGAGTAGGCTAAATAGTGTGTAATTAAATGCTTCAGATCACTGTTTTTTTCCGTTTAGATAAGAGGAATCCACTGCAGTAGCAATAAAGGGAAACTAATATATCCAATAATATTTAATTATATGATTTTACTTAAACAAAACGAAGGTGTTTGAAATGGAGGTAAAATAAAGATCTAGAAGACAGAATAAATAATCTAACTCATTGACACTATCGAACCCTTAGGTTTGTGGTCTAGCGGACATAAGCTCTCCACACATCCAACACTATCCTGAGATAATGTTATCCAATCATCCCCTGCATAATCTATTTCCCTCAAATCGCAGTTAACGTTATTCTCCCGTCCCAATTCTTGGTGTACCAAAAGGGCATTTTCTTTCTGGGTTTCCTACAAGAAGCTTCCATGCTCGTCTTTCACTCCTCATTCGTGCCACATGTACTGCCTATCGTATTTTACGATATTTAACAGTTTTTATTTAACCTACTTTCCTATAAAGATCACGTAGCTCACTGTTAAGCAGTCTACTCCATTCGTCTGTCTGTTCATCTCTTTTGGTCCAAACATTTTCCTAAGAATTTTATTCTTAAATACTCGTATAATATTTTCTCCTCCCTTAAAGTAAGAGTCCATGTTTCGCATCTATGTATACATAAATGGGAGAATCCATCCATAGTAATTCTGGCCGAGGGCAGGTCCTTCACTGCAATCATAGCATTTTCATGCTATGTTTGCAGCTATACTAGGGAATTGTGTAGGTGTGGTAGCTTCCCGTTGCTTTCCACACCGGTGAAGGATGGTGGTGGTGGTGGTGGTGGTGGTGGTGATGATGATGATAATGATAAGGGTGATGATGATGATCATATAATTTCGGGGACCGTTTGGGCCTTAAAGTTTCCCTGACATTTGTCTTACAGGTGAGGAAAAACCCCGATAAAAACCTCACATAGAAAAACTGCCCCGACCGGGGATCGAACCCGGGCCCGCTGCGTGACAAGGCAGCACACTACCTCGAGACCACAGCGGTGGACAATGGGAGAATAACAGTTTTATATATTCTCAGTTTAACGTTAATTGAGAGAAGTTGGGATGATAAAAGTCCCTATAATGATAGTATTAGACAGAATTAATTATGGAATAATGCAAAATACAGGAACATAATTCCATGTCTTCATTAAGATGTTTTATATGACTCATTACTGACTGGATATTGTTTTTATATAAACATATTTTAATAGCTAATTGCATTATTTTAATATCATGAAATTTCTCAGTGTAATGTTTCACCATTTCCCGGACAACGTTTTTTGTTACTCATTCTAAATTCAATCAGGCCTCCTCAGATGTGAAACCTGATCCATAAAACAAGTTCCCGAAATCAAAGTGCAATTAAAAAAACTACCACGAATACGGAATTATCAGAATACATTAACTCTGAGTGCAATCTTCTTATTTTTTTTATTTTATAATAAGTACATCATCTTACGCACTTATAGAGGTAGAATTTCAGGATCTCGTTCACAAAAATAGCTAGAAACTATAAATTACATGTACGAGGAATACAGTTTATATACGTATACCGATTTTACTGAATTTCAGTGTCCTGTAACTAACTCACTGACACTATCGAACCCGCAGATTCATGGCCGCGCGAACACAAGCTTTCCATACATCCCTATCCTGAGCCAATCATGTCCCATATAATCTACATCCCTCGAATCATGGTTAATGTTATTCCGCCATCTCATTCTTTCTTTACCAACTGGGCGTTTTCCGTCTCGCTTTCCTACAAAAGCTTAAAAGTCCATGTTTCATTCCCCATTCGAGCCACATATCCTGCCCATCTCAGTCTACGAGACTTAACTGTTCTTATTATAGGCCTATCTGGTTTCCTATGAAGGTCATGTGGCTTACTCTTTTGCAGTCTTCTCCATTCGCCCGTGTGTTCGTGTTTCACAAAGTATATTTTGCATCAAAGTTAATTATTAATACTCTAATAATTTTATTGAAAACTATAAAAAAACAATACTTCACCGTAAAGCACATTTTACAATCAAAATGAACCGTAAGATCTCATATCATGCTTTCGTCCTATCAACAAGATTGAAAACAAGATGCAAACTGAAACAATGCCCTAACATCCACTCTGTTCATTGGATTTCAAGATTGTCACTTGTTTGACAAATCCTAGAATTTACAGCTATAAAAGCCTTTTGTAACTCTGGACCACCCATATTTACTTTAGCCCATGTAACAATATAAAAGAGAGTATGTGAAACTATTTTAAACAAGAACATTATAATAAAACATTACTCGGATATCGTCATGAAAAATCTTCTTATATTTACTACGAACGTCACATTTTCTCAAGAAGCCAATTAAATTCTTTCCGTGAAGTCGTAAGTCCAAGCCGTTATCCACAAATAAACTGACCACGCCACAAAGAAATACAAATTGTAAGGTTTGGGCTATTTCCTGTAAGCATGATGGTATGCAGACAGTAATTTGATGCTTATCTCGGTACGTGTGAACACATACGACCAGGTGTGAATGATTCCTCTTACGAAACATTCGGGCACAACCTCATTCAACATTTGTAACACTTTCTTTACTGTCCCGTCGTATCTCATCAAAATGATATCCGATTCTAGTTCGAAAAACTTTAGCCTATATATATATATATATATATATATATATATATATATATATATATATATATATATAATATACACACGTTATATTGCAGATTTTCGTGGATATAAGTATGAATATGAAAGTTTTCTTGGGTTTTCCGCGTCTTGGATTCAAGTTCGGCCTCTGGCCACTGATTCCGACGTTTCGGCATGATCCCACATGCCATTATCAAGGAATGATAAGTTCGAGTCACAGGTTTAGGTCTTATATAATAAAATACATACAGTTTTCGCTGTGGTCCGTCTTCGGAAACATTATCAAGGAATGATAAGTTCGAGTTACAGGTTTAGGTCTTATATAATAAAATACATAGAGTTTTCGCTGTGGTCTGTTTCCGAAGACGGACCACAGCGAAAACTCTATGTATTTTATTATATAAGACTTAAACCTGTGACTCGAACTTATCATTCCTTGATAATGGCATGTGGGATCATGCCGAAACGTCGGAATCAGTGGCCAGAGGCCGAACTTGAATCCAAGACGCGGAAAACCCAAGACAACTTTCATATTCATATATATATATATATATATATATATATATATAATGTGTGTGTGTGTAACGAAAATAAAAATTAATGTAAGCAAGATTTGAACCCGGGATCTCGAATTCTATACTTTAGTGCGTTACCGACTACTCTATCCAGGCATTAAAGTACAAACATTAATTTTCCTTTCCTTCTGACATCAAGTGCCGATTGTCCAGAAAAAGTGGGAGCCTTAACCTCCTACTCCCCAAGGGCCTCCCGAGGCCTGTAGTGGGATCACTTTACCTTTACTAAATACATTTTTTAAAATTATAAGAGGCAGCGGGAAGCATCCACAGTGTCATATATTTAGAGGTCCCGGGTTCAAATCCCCTGTTCATTGATTTTTTTTCATATTTGGCTTTCATTGCCTAATGACATTTAATTTAACATCGATATATATATCGATGTTAAATTAAATTTTGAACAGGGATTTGAACCCAGGACCTCTGAATATATATGACACTGTTGACGCTTCCCGCTGTCACTTGTAATTCGAAAATTGTATATAAGGAAAGGAAAATTAATGTTTGTACACAAATGCCTGGATAGCGTAATCGGTAACGCACTAAAGTATATAATTCGAGATCCCGGTTCAAATCTTGGTTACATTAATTATTTTCGTTACACACACACACATATATATATATATATATATATATATACATACACATATAATCTCTAATTTAAGTGAATTGTGCAACTATTGCATTTTTATTAAAATGTTGAGTAAACTACAGCACATATATTAATACTAAATGCCTCATTCATCTAGTAAAGTCGATATATATGCAAAAATAAGAATATACAATTTGGTCAATTAATTGTAAATACATAAAAATAATAAAACACGGGAGGTCTAAAGCTATTGAAATTTGAAATCATGAGACCTTCGTTTGTACTCAAGCAGTAACAATTAAAGGCCTACAATACGTATAAGTGTGTATATAGGCCTATAATTTATTTTTTATTCAATCTCCCAGGTTGTCATTTCGACATTTCTGGTGTTCTCTCCTGGCAATGGCGTAATTGTAACCCATTCCTGAAGTTGGGGCGCCTAGAAGGCGGGGTTACGCTGCCCCGATGATATGATGGGTGATGATGATGATAGTGGTGCGCCAGGAGAGTCCTTAATCCTAAACTTAACCAAAATTCCAGACCATGGGCAACCACAGAAAAAGTCCTATGGTTTGACCGGGAATCGAATCCGGGACCTCATGAACAGTAGACAGGAACGCTGAGAACTAGCCCATGAGGCTGGTCGCATATATATAATTAAGATCTATTGGATGAAAATCAATCGGTGGCAAAATTTTGACATGTTAATAACAAATCTATATCTGTGCCCATAGGGTAAACATAAATAAGTCTGGAAACATAAATTTTCACGAGACTTGTTAATATTCAAATAACTTATTAATGATCGGAGATTTGCATTACTTCTAACCAAGAGATATCTACCATATGAAATTAGCTATCACTCAGAACTTTTACCTTATGACAAAGGAAGAATAAAATTGTATTTCTGACATACTAATCTATAAAATAAAAATAACTAAAATCGGACTTATGTATTTTTACCCTAATGCCACAGACTAATATCTGTATTTGCTGTGTGAAGGGTGTTAAGTCCAAAATGGGATCTAAAATGAGTCATCAAACCGAGCATGTTTGTAAAATAAAGTCCCATTTTAAAAAAAAAGTATAATATTGAACATAACACCTTTTACGCAACAAACACTTCTTGTTGTTCTTCCTTTCCAGGAGTAGGTCAATGCGACCTGTTCCGGTCTCAAGTCCATCGTTTCCTTAGCCGTCCCAAAGATCTTTTTCCATATGGTTTGTAGGTGTTGATCTTTTTGGGCAATCTTGTATTGTCCATTCTGTCTAAATGTTCTTTCCATTGGTATTTGTGCTCGTCTAGTTTATCGACTATTGAAAATATCTCCAGTTCATTTCTTATTGATTCATTGCGTAATCTCAAGTGCAACCAACATAAAAATCTAAATTCCATATCTCAATTAGTTTCTCTTGCCATGCATTAATTTCACAGGCGAGAAGTATCAATTTTGCTACTGTTTTGTTGTAATTTCCTGTGTAGCTATTAAAAGAGATAGTCCTAATTCATGAAAAAACACTATTAAATTACATTTCATTCCAATAACGCAATTTAACCTCTCTCCTTATAGGTACTTTCACGTGTCACACGCTACCCGGGACTTCTAGTGACGCGATCTGTCGGGAGAGGAATTTTAAAATATGGATCAACACACATACTTTTCTGACCACAAAAGAACATGGACGGCCTCACCGAATCGCTGATCAGCTCAATGTCAAGGTCTCCTCCGAGACAACATTGAGACGAAACACACCACACACACACACACATATTTAACGTTAGAAATCCACAAAACCTAACGGAATTCATCAATAATTACATCCATCCATAGTAATTCTGCCCGAAGGCAGGTCCTTCACTGCAATCATAGCATTTTCATGCTATATTTGCAGCTTTACTAGGGAATTGTAGGTGTGGTAGTTCCCAGGTGCCCCAACCTCGAAGTGGGTTACAAGTTCGCAATGCCGAGAGAGAACATCAGAAATGTCCAAATGACAATCTGGGGCATTTGGAATATATATATATATATATATATATATATAATATATATATACATATATATAGGCTATATACACATATGGTTCAGTATGTGTATCATCTGTAGCGTACATACATACATACAGGTCAATGCGTATATGTCTAGCAAATGTTAAGATACGATTCCAAGATTCTATTATATTTATATTTAATCTGGAAGGTCAAACTGCCGTAGCACTGCGACCTGGAAAATCTATTAGGCATTCAAAGCATTATGGAATGTAGGCCTACTGAATGAAATCTACCCAAAGGTATTATGTGGTTTGTTATGACTTATGAGTCTTCCTCTTTATCCGACACAAGTGGCGCACTCTTGACTCATACAGTAATTTTATTGGGTTGGATTCCAGGCCGCGAGGAGGGACTACAATCCTTCAATTGGTCCTTTTCTTTCCCTCTTAGGTTGTTATTCAGCCTCCGAGTCAAGGGAAAGCACATTGGTGTGCCCAATTATATCCCCGCAACCACATATTTTCAACAAAATAGTATCTATATTACGATGCGAGGTTGGAAAGTGGTTTTTTACAGAAGCAAGGAAATCGTTCGGTTTTTTTAATTTCCGAAATTCTGTAAAACACTTCACAAACGTGCGTTGTGCATTATTTTTTTTGCGCGATGGTGTTTTCAAAATAATAACATATTTTGTGGAAACATTTGTATTCATTATAAACAACTGACTTACGTTAACAGCGTGGGCAATGTTCATTAGTTGAGACTACAGCAGTCAGTGGCACCAATCAGTAATAAAATGGCGGCAAGTACGTATAGGCCTATATTGTTTCAAATAAAGTTTGGGTCATTTAAAATGCAGTGAATTGTTTCGTATAATGTATATTAACACTGTCCACCGCTGTGGTCTCGAGGTAGCGTGCAGCGGGCCCGGGTTCGATCCCCGGTCGGGGCAGTTTTTCTGGGTGAGGTTTTTATCGGGGTTTTTCCTCACCTGTTAGACAAATGTCAGGAAAACTTTAAGGCCCAAACGGTCCCAGAAATCATATGGCCATCATTCTTATCATTATCATCATCATCCTTCACCAGTGTGGAAAGCAACGGGAAGCTACCACACCTACACAATTCCCTAGTAAAGCTGCAAGCATAGCCTGGAAATGCTATGATTGCAGTGAAGGACCTGCCTTCGGGCAGAATTACTATGGATGGATATTAACACAACCTTTTGGATATATTTTTGTAATGCTTTGTATGTTGTATACATAAAAGGCGGTGGTATTACTTCTCGGACGAAGTCTGTAATATGTAATATTCAGTATAGTTATTTAAGTTGGCAACCCCGAAATTTAGGAAGTTGTAACTTTCAATCATGGCCGCCATTGCTGTAAGTCGACAAAACCCACTATCGCGCAAAAACTAATTTTACATAACATGAGATCAGGTAAAGGGTGATATGAAATGAATGAGAAAAGAAATCACATAAAGGGGAAGGGAAGGAGAGTGTAGAGAGTTGATGGGATAAAAATCGGAAAATGGGAGAACCCCAAGAAAAAGTGCGGCGTGACCCACCATCAATACCCTTACGAAACAGCCAGGATTCAATCCTGAAATTCCAGTTGGAGTAATCGCGGATCCACCGAGATGACATTCCTAAATTAGGCCTAATACCTCTGGCTTCCAGATTATTAAAAACTTAATAGATATGATGTAAACTTTACTAATTGTTTTTATCTTAAGAATAGAGGATCTAAATACACATTTTCCTTTGCTTGAAGCCGCACTGGCGCTACACTTCATCTATAAATTCCCTCAAGCATTGAGAGATAAAGAAGCTAAACAAAAGTTAAATGTATGTTTATATTACATTTTTTAGAGATTTCTTAGAAGCAGCAGATAGACAACCTTGCTTACCTTAACTTGGGGAAGTCTGCCAGTATTTTTTGTTAATATCAGGAACTGTGAGTTACAACATCGTTTCGAGTTGTGAATTAGCTCCTGTAGAACTCCTGGCGTATATAGATCGACTCGTGTTTAGTTTGTGAATAATAAATCTGTTCGAATGTCGCCATGATTTTTAACACCACATGCGTCCCGGTCATTCAGCAAGGTAATAAAATTCGGGTGAGTGTCAGTTGGCAAGTTCTGGAAGAGTCACACAACACCACTCTTGTAAATACACGTGCGAGAGAATGACAGCACGGGATGGAATGAGGAAAAAGAGAATATGAAAAGCACTTTAATACAAACCCATTTTGTTCATCTTACACAATCTAAGCTTAATTTTCAGTTTCCGTTTCTTTCTTCGCTCAATACAGAATTTGTTTTGATATCCTTTATTTACAAAACTTTCCATCTTGAAAGATTAAAAAGTCAGTTTTTAAGAGAACATTATACTTCGCGTACTCTTATCTGGTGGGTGGGGATCGATACTTATTTGTCGTCTTGTAGGCTAAGGACTACCTCTCCCTCTATCATTCCAGCCCCTAGTATACACCTGAAGGAAAATGCTGTCACTGTGGTTTGTATCAATGTTGGGATAGTTCCTTTCTTGTGCTACACGCGATAATTTTGCAACCAGTTACAAGTTGCTTAACGTTTTAAATGCCTCTTCAGTAATAACAAGTGAGTCGATATTTTTAAGTCAGTTAGTAGTACCAATTATACTACGTAGTGAGCTACACGATCTTTATAAGAAACTAGGTATAATAAGAAGACCGTAGACCGTAGACCGCGATGGACAGGACATGTGGCACGAATGTAGGTACGCCAAGAATGAGGTGGGAGAATAACATTAACAATGATTTGAGGAAATTGGATTATATAGGGGATGATTGAAAAACATTAGCTCAGGATAGGGATGTATGGAGAGCTTATTTCCGCGCGGACAGAAATCTACGGTTATATAGTGCCGGTAAGTTATTTAGAAGTACCACTTCATCTGTTATTTCCACAAGTAGAACAGTGACGTCACCGATCCGTAATAACTGTATGCGAGCTATAACCATTGCATTATTATATTAAATGCTCAAATAGTTGTACAAAGAGCTCATAGAATAAAAAGTGTAACATTTTAAATATTTTATTCCTTATTGTATAAATAATACCTTTGTTGTTAGTAATGTTTAATTATGACTTTTCCTAGTCTATAAGTGCCGCCTCTCTCTCTCTCTCTCTCTCTCTCTCTCTCTCTCTCTCTCTCTCTCTCTCTCTCTCTCTCTATATATATATATATATATATATATGTATATATGTAGAGGTATATATATATATATATATATATATATATGTATATATGTAGAGGTATATATATATATATAGGTAAGTTTTCAGTCCCCACGTCACCCGGCCTTACAGTACACGATCTGTCGTGAGAAGATACTATTTTATCACACAAGAACATTAAGGACCTCCCTTGATGAGTATCAACTCAATTCCAGAGCCATCTCCGAGACAACATGAACATTTAAGACAGAACACACAATTCACTCAGTCATTCATACTTAACAAGGTTAATAGATGTAGGTGATTCTGATGGTCAGATAGTGTACGGGGAATACTTGGGATGTAAAATTTCCCGACATTTGTCTTGTAGATGAAACCTCAAAAAAATCTCATCCAGGAAACATGACCCGACCGGGGATAGAACCTAGACCCTCTGAATATGAGGCAACGTAGCTAACCCGAGGCCACAGTGGTGGATCCTACAGTGCTGTAATAATTCATATTATTTTTTTTAATGTGTGACGAAATAAACCTAGAAAGTCTTCAGCCTATCAGACGGCTGCTTGTCCACCATACGTGTCAATTATAGAGATGCACATGTATCCAGGCATACAGTGGTGGCATGTAGTTAGAATTGTTCAGCAGTTCTAACTAGTTTTCTAAACCTGGAGCCCCACTTTTGTGGGTATCCCACTTTCTCATGATGCTAGGTGGACACCGGTCCCTTACATTGGCCGAAATTCCACATGAAAATGTATTTCCTCATGGAGACAAACACCAGCATGCATCCAGTAAATCTGCGCCAAAGCTTAATTTGATGTCTTTGACTGCTAGGCCACGGCGCGGGACAATAACGACAACAATAATAATAAGCAATCAATTGAATTGGCGTTTACTTGATGAAAATCCATAATTTATTCCATTAAATAAAAATAAAACTTAAAGTTGTATGTGATTTTCACATTTATTAAAATATAAATTAGTTACAGCTGTTTCGGTACTTTGTACCTTCTTCAGACATGATAACAAACGAAACAGCTGTAACTAATTTATGTTTTAATAAATATGAAAATCATATAAAACTAAGTTTTATTTTTATTTAATTAAATATTAACGAAGATAATAATAATAATAATAAATCTACTTACTTGGAATTGTAAGTTCCGAAGATAAATGCATACAGAGTCATTATATTTGGTAACAGTTCGAGCATGAAGAATTCTGTGACACCGGAAGCAGAAGAACGGAAGAGTGAGCGAGTCACAAAACAACACTAAGTAATTAAAACATTTTCTCGGGCTAATTACATTACATCATCAAATAATACTTCACTTAATGTCTTCACTGGAAAGCATTAGCTCATATATGAATGTATGGAGAGGTTATGTCCGCGCGGCCATGAACCTACGGGTTCGATAGTGCCAGTGAGTGAGTAAGTAAGTAATGTCTTCATTATTGCACCATTAGCGAATCAACGTTTCACCTAAACAAAAATATCGATACTGAGCATCATAAAAATATAACATCTTACAAAACTTGGCAAATATGAATATAAACATTGTTTCAGACGTGCGATACGTTCAAGGAGATAATGGATCCTACAGTGTTTAAGACAAAAGCACAATAAACTTTACCAAATGTCAATTTCGAAGCTGTTTCTTCAGCTGTTGATAGAAGGGGGAAGAGGAGAAGAAACATATATGATTTCTACAGAACACTGCAACTACATATATTTCAAGGATATATTCGAAGATAACGTAATTACATGACAATGTTGTTTCTTGGTTCTCGCGCTCTCTCTACAAATATTATGATTCCTCTGCTGTGTGAAGTACTTCACCGACTCTACTTATCACCTCTGACTCAGATCCCATGCTATGGGAGATATCGTTGAAAACGCTGATTATTTTTATCAAATACTGTACATATTGTATAGACATGTAAACAATTTCCTTCTATCTTAAAATGCAGTGAAAACATATTTTTTTGTAAAAAGAAAATAAGCTCCTATCTTTGGTCTGTACAATTTTAGTTCATACGATTTATCGAATATTGAATATTCCATTCAACTTAATTATAGAATATGTATGTAATTATATACAATGGCGTAACAGCCAAATGTTGAGACTTAACCTCTCCTTTGTTAGGAGTTACTAGACTAAATTAATTTAGTTATGCTTATTTGTCCACAGATGTCATTAATGATATGTGGTGAAAATACCGACCCAATGAGACATCTAGCAGGCAACTAAGGTATTACTAAGCATGATGAGGTCGGTAAATACTGTTCAGAGGCCTCTCTGTTCAGGCTTAAGGACCTTTTATAAGCCCGAAATTCTTCAGACTCGGAAAGCATGGATAAAACTTCCTCTCGGAGGACTTTTTCCTAGGATTTTTCTACTCTAAAAATCCATTGGATTCGAACCCGCGACCCTAGGGACCAGAGGAACGGAACATAAGCACTAGTTCACCGCGGCCGATATAGAATATGTATATGTTGGCCTATAATAAAATATACATTAGAATCTTAAAATTTCTTTGTATTTAGTTTAAGGGGAGATGTGATGAAAAAATGCATTTTCATTTTTTTATCAATTAAAATACAATAAATAATCCTCGTTAATATGGTATAATTATCTTATCTGTATCTTGTTTCTAAGTGTGATTATTATTTGTTTTAAATATTCCCCATCCCTTTAAAATGTGGGCGTGAGCCGTCAACTCTCTCCCATAGTTAGCATTCATTTTTTCAATATATGAAGAACATTTTCTTCTAAACTATTAAACATAGAGACCTGAAATTTTCAGGGCTTCAATATAGTGCTCATATGCAATTGTTACTACATTAATGTTGTGATAGCTCAGTAATTAAATAATTTAGGTTGCAAAATACAGTGTAAAAAACAAAGAAAATATTTGTAATGATTTTTTTTATTTTTGACATAAATGCACAACTCACTAATATTACTTTTTAAGAATTAATAATGTGTTTTTGCATTATTTAATAAAAATAGACTTAGGACTTGTTAATATATTTACCTAATGCCTTGTATAAAAAGCATAGATTAATTGATTGTAGTTTATTACTTTCTCTGTATTTTTTTCTTTTCTTTTTATGTATAGTAGATTCGAGCTGTTATTCCTTTTTGTATTCATTGTATCATTAATTTAATTTTAATTGTATTTAGTTTCATTGTATTATTAGACATTATTTTTAATTATTATTCAATTTGACAGATAATTAATTGTTCAATATGACTACTATTGTAATTTTTTTGTATTCATATGTAACATATGTTTGTCCTATTTAATATGACTATTATTGTAATTTTTTTGTAACATATGTTTGTCCTGTTTAATATGACTATTATTGTAATTTTTTTGTATTCATATGTAACATATGTTTGTCCTGGTGAGTAGAAGAGAAGGCCACATGGCCTTAACTCCACCAGGCTAAATAAATCTATTCTATTCTATTCTATATCTATATAAATCCTTATGATAGAAGACTCTAAATATATGAACCTTTCCACTGTAAAAATTTCAACTTGATAGGATTAATAGTTCAGGAGAAAATGTTCCTTACATTTAAGATTATAAGTATAGGATGTTCCGGGTCCCCTTAACATCTCACCTTATAGGTACTTCTACGTGTCACACGCCCCCCCCCCGGGCCTTATAGTGACATGACCTGTCGGGAGAGAAATTTTAACTATGGATCACATACATACTTTTTGACCACAAAAGGACATGGAGGGCTTCCCTGAAAGAGTGACCAGTCGATTTTAGAGCCTCCTCGGGGACAACACAACATTAAGACGAAACACGCCATTCAGACACACACATTCATACTAAACATGGCGAATATGATGTTGATTATGATGGTCAGATGATGTTCGGAGACCGTTTGGGCCTTAAAGTTTCCTGGCATTTCTCTTACAGGTGAGGAAAAACCCGAAAATGCCTCACCTAGGAGACTTATCTCGACCGGGGATCGAACCCGGGTCCGCTGCATGACAAGGCAGCCACCATAGCGGTGGACCAAACTCATAACATAATTATTTTTTTTTAATTGGCAAGTTTATGAAACTGGTGGTTTGATTTTGAAAAAAAGGGAAAGAAAAATGTTATCCTCGCACATTTAATTAGTTGGATTTTAAAACGCATGACAGCAAATGCAACCACACGGTACATCAAATAAAATATTATATTAATCAATTAGGAGTTGATCCGCTCGCCGACAAAGCAGTCACATTAATTATAAACCATGAAGCAAAGGACGAAGTTCGGGACTGATGTGGGTTACACATAAGTAATTTTTGGATAACCTATGCTCTTCTGAGATCTTGACATATATCCCCCATGGACAAAATGTTATGAACACATCAACATAAATCTGAGAGAATAAACATAATTATCTTTCTCAATAATTATAACCTCAAAGACTTAAGGAATATAAAACCTGATTCGAGATTTGAGCCAAAGAATTCCAGTTTTACGCTTCATTTTCTATAATCACACAAGGATTTAATTTATTATATTAAAGGTGTTTCATCACCATATAGCCGATCGCCCAAAACGACAAGTTTCCATGGACCCACAGTTTTACGGGTATGATCTATGACCTTGAAAAATATTTATATATTCATATATTTAGGGCAGAACTTCCACTGCAATCATAGTATTTGAATGCTATGCTTTGCAGCTTTACTAGGGTTATAATGAACGCAAATATTTCCAAAAAATAAATATATGTATTATTTTACTATTATCTAATTTTTTGAAAACACCATCGCGCAAAAAATAATGTACAACGCACGTTTATGAATTGTTTTACAGAATCTCGGAAATTAAAAACATCGTTATCGCTCGGTTTTTAAACATTTCCTCGCTTCTGTAAAAACCACCTCCCAACCTCGCATCGAAATATACGATTAATGCCCATGAATTGACACATTACATAGCTTGGCATGTATAGGAAACCAGATATAATAAGAACAGTTACGTCTCTTAGAGTGCGATGGGCAGGAAATGTGGCACGAATAGGGAATGAAAGTCGCGCGTGGAAGCTTCTTGTAGGAAAACTAGAGGGAAAACGCCCAGTTGGTAGACAAAGAATGAGGTGAGAGAATAACATCTTCCATGATTTGAGAGAAGTAGATTATACAGGGGATGACTGGAAAACATTAACTCAAGATAGGAATGTATGGAGAGCTTATGTCCGCGTGGCCGTGAACATACGGGTTCGATAGAGCCAGTGAGTTAGTTATTTTATTAAGCTATGAGTTGATACATTAAGGCGATGTGCTGACCACATGTCAGTCGTTGACATAAGCACGTAAATAAGCGTAACTAAATTAACTTGCGTTAAGACATTACCGCTAGGGAGTTGCCGGTCCATACGTGAGACGTATGAGGTATACACATACATACATACATACATACATACATACATACATATATACATATATACATACATGAGTTGATAACAATTGTAATAATAGCAGATACAAGTAAATTTAATAATAACAATTATTATAAGTAATGCCACGAGCAATTTATCAAGAGGATTTGGAAATCAAGAGTGGCATTTGTTAGGACTATTTAACGAATAAAATTAAGCTATTTACTCACAAATCATTACATAAATATAGTTATTTAAAAATATTTATATATTTGATGTAAACGGCGATGTTTGAAAACAAATGAAAAATGTTTGGTTACGTTTCATTTGTTCGTCCTCTGCAACTTGATCATATTATTTATAGGCAAATAGGATCACAATAGCATGGCGAATATGATAGTATAACGATTATGGGTGATTCAGATTCACAATTGGGCCCTCTAAAACTATTAGGTGTAGGAGTTCACCTGAAGTGAAAATTTAAAAATCGCTCTAGTGGTCACAATTTTCCATGTTTCACAACTAAACTCAGTACATGCAATTATAATAAACCGAAGGTAGGTATTATCCAAAATTGAGCGAAATCCGACAATTAGAAGTGGAGGTTTACCTGAAATCCGAAATTAAAAAACTAGCAACTATCATGTTTGGTTGCTCTCAGCTTATACCATACAATTTAATTAACCTTTAATATTTCATTTATTTAGGCGCAGCAGCGCACGCCGGGTGTTAGATAGTTAACTACAAATACTTTTTTAGGGGAAAAAATTGTTATTAAAAAAAGATACGAGGTAAGAAAGTTCTCCAGTTCGAGGAGTAAATTAAGACACCCACGTCAGACCACATTAACTTGTCTCGCAGTTGTGCCAACCTGATTAAGCAGAGCGCTTTTCTTGGGAAGTGATTAATTACAGGACCAACTCCCATACTTCCATCTGGTTTAACACATCCTGACTTGGCGGTAAGCTATGGGACACTGTGGCGTTCTCACTCTGCTTTCCCTAAAGTTTCCATGCCCGACTATCATTCCCCATTCGTGATACATATCTTGCTCATCACTGTCTATGACACTTAACTGTTCTTATTTATTCTGCTTCCCTATAAATATCATGTAACTCACTGTTATGTAATTGTCTCCAATCACCTGACTTTTCACCTCTCTTCGGTCCTTAAGAGCTTTATTCTCAAATACTAGAAATAAGTTTTCCTATATGTTCACACATACAAATACATTACATAATTGAAATGGAAAGTTAATAAGAAATGAGGGAATTTTGAAGAACTTGGTGATTTCAAATACTTAGGAACAATAATTATAAACAAGAATGAGGTGCACAAATAAATTAAACATATGGTCAGAAATGTAATCCATCTGAATATTATCTTCGCACCAGGAACTGGCAAAACAATTATTTTGAGTAGCTCTGGAAATTCATGTCATTACAGGGACTGCTATGTCCACCTCATCTCAAAAACAGTTCAACTTAAAATATATAAAACTGTTATTCTCCCAGTTATTATTATATTGACGTGAAACATGAACTCTTACTTTAAGGCAGGAGAAAAATATTACGATTATTTGAGAATAAAGTTCTTAGGTATTTTTTTACCAAAGAGGCCTCTTAATTCATTAGGCTAGAGATTACTTTACGTGTCATAAATATATGGTACGAGGAACACGGTTTTACTTCCCTTCTGGAGGAAGCAATAGCCGCGATATGTTACACCAAAGAGAGACAGGTGAATGGAGAAGACTACTAACAAGGAGCTACATGCTCTTTATAGGAAACCAGATGTATTAAGAACAATGAAGTCTCATAGACGCTATGAGCAGGACACGTGGCACGATGCCTTTGCTTGTCCAATAATGCAAAAATTCCAATTGTTACGCTTGAATGGCGTTTTGATTGATGTAGCATTGGAGTAGTGTTGCATTGTAACGTAGCAACGATTGAATAGTTTAAAATCTCGGGTGAATAAATATCATTCTGTTCCTGTAGTGCGGTGAGCGATTGAAAAATGTTAGCTCAAGTTTTGGGATATGGAAGTTAGGTAAGTTTGAATACATTCATTACTCAAATAATTCATATTAGAATACAGTAATAAATATGCTTTTATTAGAGACTGGAGCATCATTTGGTTGGATACTTAGGTCTTCTTAAAGATTTGTTTCCAACGCTTCCTATCACTAATCCAATAGTTTTATATTCAACTAATGTCCGGAGATCGCTGCTAAGCCTAAATAAAATAATATGATTTTTAAATCTTCGTTTCAGGTAAACTACTACACCATTTTTTAGAACATAATAGCAGCTACTAATATGAAAATGTGTGTACACAAAGTAATACGTTTCAACGAATCAAACATGGCGGTTTGCTAGAGTCAATTCTTATTTTCGGATTTCAAGTAAACCCCCAATTAAAATGGTCGGATTTCGCTGAGTTTTGGATAATACGTGCCTCGGTTTATTTTAATAGTAGGCCTATATGCTGAGTTTCGTTGTCAAACAACGAAATTTGCAACCACAAGAGCGGCTTTTTAATTTAGATTTCAGGTGAACTCCTACACCTACTGGTTTTAGATCATAATAGACAGCGGCTAAACACTCGGCATACTTGAAAACATGTATGTACAAATTTTCATGCAGATCGGTTGAGGGGTTTATAAGTCAGAAACTTATGCAGGCTGAATTCTGATACATACAGATTATTCAGTCTCGTAACACATCGTTATCACATCTAATTTTATGTCTGACTTGGAGTCTAGTTGTTAAAGGTTTCACTGGAAGTGTTCTTAACAATAAACATTTTTTTGCGCGATAGTGCGTTTTGTCACACTTACCAGCAAAAGCGACCATTATTGAAAGTTCAACTTCCTATATTTCGAGGTTGCCAACCTAAATAACTATACTGTAATATTACATTTACACCCACGTGCGGAAAGTAAAACCACTGCCCTCTATGTATACTAGTACAATGTATATACAAAAAATATCCAAAAGGTAGTGTTAATATACATAATACGAAACAAATCACTGCATTTTAAATGAACTGAACTTTATTTGAAACAATATAAAACAATAAATACGTACTTGCGGCCATATTATCAATAATTGTTCTCAAGGCCTCCAGTTGTTTCAACTAATAAACATTGCCCACATTGTTAACGTTAGTCAATTGTTTATAATGAACGCAAATATTTCCAACAAAAATGTTATTACTCGTATTTTAATATTATTTACAATTTTGAACACACCATCGCGCAAAAAATAATGTACAACGCACGTTTGTGAATTGTTTTACAGAATCTCAGAAATTAAAAACCTATTTCCTCGGTTCTGTAAAAACCACTTCCCAACCTCGCATCGTAATATACTATAATCACACATTCTGCACACATGGCCAAACCAATTTAATTTTTGCACTCTTATGAAATCTTCACATATATATACAAAATTCTTCTGTACGTGTGTTTGTCACTGAACTCTTCCTAAACGACTGGATCGATTTTGATGACCTTTTTTTGTATGTATCTGATAGAGTCACTCTATGGTTTAGATTCAAAATTTGACCCTATAAAACTCCTATGTAGGAGCTCACCTGAAGTGAAATTTTAAAAATTCGCTCTGGCGGTCACATGGTTTTATGTTTCACAATGAAACTCAGTATATCGTAATAAAATAAACCGAGATAGGTATTGTCCAAAAATGAGCGAAGTACAACAATCAGAAGTAGAGGTTTACTTGAAACCCGAAATTAAAAACTGCCTAAACGACTGGACCGATTTCAATGAAAATTTGTGTGTGTGCTTGACTCGGTCCCTGGATGATTTATATTCACAATTGTGCTCAGCAGGTGGCGCTGCGATCGGATTACAGGATTTTTTTTTAAAAATTTCAGATGTGTAGTCATCTGCATTAACGACATATTCTGCGCGAAAAAAAAAATGAGACGTCATCATGCACGCTTCTTGAGCCACAACAGATGACAGTGAAGAGTTTTCTTGCGAACTTATTAATTAGCGAATTTTATGGTAAAATAGTAATTTTTATTTTTATCGTCCGGCCATGACACGAGACTTGAATTTTCGGGCAGGACGTCTGCCGGGTCGGCTAGTCTGTAACTCCAAGGCGTGAGACGGGCCTACCAACCGGTTGCTGGTCTTAGGTGGGCATGTATTAATAACACAGATGGCAATAATCTTGTGAGTATAGGATTTATATGCGGTCAGTATGTCGAGACCTCCAACTGGTATAACTGTTCTCAACCAGGAGCCGCCATTTATTGTATTATTGCATCGCCGATCACGTTGACGGTCAAAATTAAAGAAGTCACCGCTCTGTTGATAGTTTCAATTAGCGGTTTGTTTTCAGATTAATACCACAAATATTATTAGCTGAGAAAAAAGCAAGTCACATGTCAATGCGATAATTTAGACAATAATACTATAATAGCTACCCAAATTCTTCATAATTATGAGTGAGCAACTATTCCATACTGACCAAAATTCCATTAAAAAATTGCCCCATGGGGACTCAATCAGCCAATATTCTGTAGTTTTGTGTGTACATGTATGTGTGTATACTAATGCTCCAACGGCTGATATTTTTTCCTTCGGAATGAAATTCTGCATATAGCAATCGATTAAAAAAGTAGGGTCGAATTCATTAACCAGGAAAAATGGACTATTAGGAATAGCAGTTGAAAACAGACATATTTTTAAAAAATCTAGCGGTTGTAATTTTTGTTTTCTTCGCAACTAAACTTTCCATATACGCTATTGAAACAAAAAGAGGAAGGAATTTTACAAAAATAAACGAAATCTGACAATTAAAGGTGAGCTTTTGCCTTTAAAAATCGACCTAACCGCCGACATATTTGTTTTCTCTCAACGTAACTAGATACATGCTACTTCATTAACACAAGAAACCTACACTATCAATGAACCCATGCCATATGAGGATGGTGACATTCCGTAAAGCTAAAATGGGACTCTAAATTCGACACGCTGAGAAAATCGCTTAGTTTACGCAATTCACGCTGAAGGACTTTTTTTTTAAATAGAAAAAATAAATATCCTAAACTCGATGAGAACAGAGACTAGTAGATTCCATACCCAAGATGTGATCCAAATTGACAATAAGGTGGGCTAAATATTAATGTTTTTATTTTGTTTGAATTTTCTAAAGCAGACGCCAGTATGTTAAGACAGGCGAATGCCGAAGACTTACAAAACAGTGAGCTACATGATCTTTGTGGGGAAAATAGATATAATAAGAACAATTAAGTCGCATAGACTGCGATGAGCAGGACATGTGGCACGATGCTTTTGCTTATCGAATAATGTAAACATCCAAACGTTACGCTTGAATGGGGTTTGATCGATGTAGCATTGAAGCAGTGTTGCATTGTAACGTAGCAACGATTGCATCGTTTAAAATTTCGAATGGATAAATTACGTATTCTGTTTCTAGTGCCGTGAGCGATTGGAAAATGTTAACTCAGGTTTTGGGATATGGAAGTTAGGTAAGTTTGAATACATTCTGTGCACAAATAATTCATATCAGAATAAATATAGGCCTACTTCTAATTAGACATGCAGCGTCGTTCAGTTGGATACTTAGAGATTTATTTCCAACGCTTCCTATCACTAATTCATCTTTTTATATTCAACTAGCTAATGTCCGGAGTGCGCTCCTACGCCTAAATAAATTAAATACGATTTTTAAATGTGTGTTTCAGGTAAGCTCATGGACCTAATGTTTTTAGAGCCTAATAGTAGCTAAACACTCGCCATACCTGAAAATGTGTATACACAAAGTTATACGTTTGGAATAATCAAAAATTGCAGTTTGCTAGAGTAAATTCTTACTTCCGGATTTCAGGTAAACCTCCACTTAAAATGGTCGGATTTCGCTGAGTTTTTGATAACACCTTCCTCCATTTATTTTAATAGCATATACTGAGTTTCGTTGCGAAACAACGAAATTTGCGACCGCTAGAGCGAATCATTCATCCAGTTGTTCTGGTATCTATGTATGTATTCAATGACCGGTTCTAAACGAAGGAATCATTTTAAAATCAGCAAAATGCCTTTTATACTTAAATGCTGTCAGAGCGGCCATTTTCATTAGCTATAGCAGAAACATCAGTACCCCTGGAGCATTCACGTATCACTCTTGATACCTTCTACAACAATGAAATTCCTACATGGGAACTGTCAATCATTGCAAGACGAAACCCATCTTGAAATTTCTCCCAGAGGAACGTTCTGTTGTACCAAGGCCGTGTCCAAAAAATGTCTACCGTTTTTCACTGCAAAGACAGAAACCGAAGCTAGAATCCAACAGTGGCAACACACTGTACGGAGCAGATGGACTCCCCACATGAGTAAGAGTTTAGGTAGTGAGGTTTATCCAATCTACCATTTCACGAGTTGTATTAATTCCCTATAGTTTAAATGAGAGATTTAGCTCTGGATTTTAATGTCTTGGTACATCATAACCCTTCTCTGGAAGAAATTACAAGGTAGATTTCTGCATGCAAAAGTTGACAGTTCCCTTGTTATTATTAGTAGAGAAAGCGGGCCACCAGACTTTGTTTTTGTTAAATTCTAGGCTACATTCCAGCTCTTTTCCTTGTGCAATTTCTGTTATTATTGTGTTGTGCCATGTAATATTTTGGTTTTCCTGTGGATTCCATTTCAAAACACTATTTGACATACTGTCTAGTTATACTCTGACAGTGTGTCCAATCTATTACAATTTACGATATTTAATATCTTTCCGAATTTCAATTTTGTGATATCCAACTTAATATATTCCCGAAACCGTATGTATCATTCTCTAGGGAAGGATTCTTACGTGCAAGCGCAGAGCGAAGCTTGGAGATATTTTGCAGCACAAAATATAATTTTCACATGTTCCATTACTAAACCTGATGATTCAATTTCTATCTTACAAACGATGGCTCTGTGTATAACAAGAGAGGAATATGCCCAAACCAAATGTAAATTCCACAAAAGTAATTTACAGAAATTTAGTAATCCACATCTTCTTGGAAAATTTATACAATGAAAAACACAAAAGGAAAATGATTAATGTAAGTTTTATTTACCACTGGCACTAACAAATCCTGTAGTTCTTTAGAGCACAGGTAAGCTCTCCATACATCTATATCCTTGAGATATTATTCAATCATTCCCTCTGTAATTTACTTCCTTCAGATGTTATTATCCCACCCTATTCTTGGCCTTCCTAATAAATCATTTCCACTTTGTTTTTGCTACAATAAATTTCCATTGCTCTCGTCCATTTTAAAACGTCCCAAATGTCCTGCCCATCGAAGTGTACAAAACTTAACTCCTCATATTATATCTGGATTTATATCAAGATCACGGAGTTCACTCTTATGTAGTTTCCTCCATTCAGTTGTCCTAATGTCTCAGTTTGATCAATAGGTCTTCCTATGCACTTTATTCACAAATATCCACATTTTCTTATGTCTTTAAAGGAAAAAAGTCTGTTTCGCATTATTTTAATACATAATTTGAAGAATTGCCATTTTATAATAATAATAATAATTTAACATTTTTGAGAGAATTTGAGACGACATATCTCCGTCATGTATAACACAGCCTATATCATGAGTTTCCAGAGTTGATCATATGCATAATTTAAATCTGTTTGTTATTGTTGCAGTTATTTGAATTACGACATTCTTCAATGTGTACATAATTTGATGTTGATATTTTGCACATATAGGAAGAATAAACTATAAAATTACCACGATAACTGTGAAAATGTACTAATCAGTTATAAAACTTCTATCTTTCTAGGAAACTGCATTTGAAAAGAAATCTGATGCAATGAAGAAAAACGAGGTTGTCAGATTGAAAACAATAGTACAAGGAACACATTCAAATAATCCCAGCACTATGAATGCGTAAAATAAATTACATGAGAGAAAACTGTAGAGGAACTGTTTGGTAAGGATATTTTAGCCTGGATGGACGCAACAAAAAGAATTATTTCGTTACACAATACATAAGTTCATTGTATGAACTTGATGGTGAAAACAAGTCATTTTATATCAATTTAAATATAAAATAATTTAATGTACAGAATGCAGAAACGTTGCTCAAGAAGACACAACTTACAAAATCACATACAGATTGTTTCTATATTTAATTGAAAATTTCTTGAAGAAAAAAAATACATGAGAATTAATTCTGTGTGCAGCTGTCATTTTCCGCAAGTTTTCTGTCACTTTGAATCGTTTACCCTTGATAAAAATTGATAGGTGCTTCAAACAATGTAGTACAACACCTTCATTCTCGCTTTGTCATACTGTGATACTTAAAAATGAGAGGTTATCTAGAAATGTAAATTAAAGATGTAAATAAAAAAATCATCACTCCACGTAAGCAGATATAATTTGGCGTAAATTGGATGCAGTTGTAGTTAAGGTATATGCCAATTGTTGGCAAACATTTTGTCTAATAGAGTCTTGTGGATCAGGGTAATACTTCCTATAGTAGTTTATGTTTTCTGGATCTCTGAGTGTTGTGCTGACATGATGCCTTTCTTGTTTTTCAGGCTGTTAAAGTGAACTTCTAGGATGAATTCAAGAATGTCAGGACCTCGCCAGGCGCTTTGGGGTATAAACGGGTGTGTGGCAGGGGGGTATAAACGGGGATGTGGCAGGGGGCATAAACGGGGGTGTGGCAGGAGATGTATTAACAGAGTTATGACAGGGTTATAAAAGGGGGTGTGGCAGGGGGTAGAAACGGGCAGGGGATGTGGCAGGGAGATAAAAACGGGGGGTGGCAGGGGTAAATAAACGGGAGTGTGGCAGGATATATAAACGGGTGTTTGGCAGGGGGTAGAAACGGGGATGTGACAGGCAGGTATAAATAGGAGTTTGGCATAGGGGTATAAACAGGGATGTGGCAAGGGGTTATAACCGGGAGTACAAACGTGGATTTTGCAGGGGATAGAAACGAGGGTCTGACAGGGGAGTGTAGACGGGGATGTGGCAGGGGTAAAACGGAGGTGTGGCAACGTGGGCATAAACGGGAGTGTGAAAGAGGGGTATAAACGGAGGTGTGAAAGAGGGTATAAACGGGGATGTGAGAGAGGGTATAAACGGGGGTGTGAAACGGGTACAAACGGGGGTGTGACGGAGGTGTATAAACGGGGATGTAAAAGAGGATATAAACGGGGGTGTGAATGAGGGTTATAAACGGGGGTGTGAAAGAGGATACAAACGGGGGTGTGAAAGAGGGTACAAACGGGGGTGTGAAAGAGGGTATAAACGGGTGTGTGAATGAAGGTTATAAACGGGGGTGTGAAAGAGGATATAAACGGGGTGTGAAAGAGGGTATAAACGGGGTGTGAAAGAGGGTATAAACGGGGTGTGAAAGAGGAGTATAAACGGGGTGTGAAAGAGGGGTATAAACGGGGGTGTCAAAGGGGGTATAAACGTGGGTCTGAATGACGATTATAAACGGGGGTGTAAAAGAGGGTATAAACGTGGGTGTGAATGAAGGGTATAAACGGGGGTGTGAAAGAGGGTATAAACGGGAGTGTGAAAGAGGGGGTGTGACAGAGGTGTATAAACGGGGGTGTGAAAGAGGGTACAAAATGGCGGTGTGAAGGAGGGTATAAACGGGGGTGTGACTGAAGTGTATAAACGGGGGTGCGTAGACAATTTTTTTGTAGGTAAGTTTCATTTTTATAAATAATTTTTTGACTATAATTTCATGTTTTGTTAATGTTAGCTAATTTTAGACCATTGTACTTTGTTGTCTATGTTTTTAAATTGTAACAATTATTTAATTTTTGTAAGATTATTATAATAATTATTATTGTTATTATAATTATTATTTTTCCAATATCGTGATTTTCAGTATTTTTATAATATATCATTTAATTTCAGATTTGAAAGACGTGAGAAAGTTTCGAATCAACCGCAGGTTACATTGGAACTTCCAGGTAAATATTTGTCTTAACTTTAAATGGAATTTTACAATGTATTTATAACGTCTTTGAGTATCTGATATAAGTTAATTGTTACATTATTTGAATACTAGATTCTGTGCAATCATCCTGCACATTTTTTACCTCAGCCACAAGACTTTTGGACGAACCGTTGTCAAACTTTTGTTAATACAAGTATGTGGATGTACCTTAACTACAACTTCATTGAGGTTTACTCCAAACAATATCTGTATATGTGGGAGATGATTTTTTTATGTACATGTCTAAATTCCATTTCTACAAAAACTCTCATTTTCAACAAGTTACGCCAAACAGTACCTACTTGTGTGGGTGATGATTTTTTTATATACATCTCTATATTACATTTTCCAAAAACCTCCCATTTGGAAGTATCACAATTACAGCAGACGTGCCGTGTGCTAAGTCAATTACCAACGTGGAGATGAATATGGTGTATTGCATTTGTATGAAGAATATTTGAATTCTATTCAGAGTGAATTGATGTCTAGTGACAAAAAATAAATAAAATTACAGTTGTACTCAGAAATTAGTTCCAGAGTAATATATATATATTTTTTTTTCCTTCAAGAAATTTTCAATTGAATATAATGAAAATCCTGTATTGTGATTTTGTTTCAAATTGTGTTCTTTTTTAACAATGGTTACAATCTGCACTCTAAATGTTAATAATTTCAAACTCTTGTTTAAATATTAAGTTTATATTCAGTTTACATAATATTTGAAAACGTAATTTTTCAAAGTGAATTTTATAACAAGATTCTCTATTTTCCGTATTTCTAATTCATAATATTTCAATCTTTGGAACGTTTTTGAAAAGGGTAATTTTTAATCTTTGTTTTACATAAGATAATTATTTTGCTAAAAGTGTGCATAAAAGTAAATTTCTCCAACAACAATATGAAGTTGGCTGAAATTTGGTGTGGAAACAAATGAAGAACTCCTGACATTTGTGGTCAGAACACCACATCATCATCTTACTTCTAGCGGAGAATGAAGATGATTTGCAGAGATCAGTGTTTAAATTGCAGAATACCCTGGAAAAATACAACATGAAAATATCTGAAAATAAAACCAAATCCATGGCAATCACTGGAAAGGGACTTTCGAGAGTAAAAATAATTATAAATAATAAACCAATAGAACAAGTAACACACTTTAATTATATCACAGTTTCATAATCAAAAAGATGTGGAAACAAATTTAGAAAAATATAACATATTAAATGGTATAATTAGGAGAAATTTTGGAAAACAAATGAG
Source organism: Diploptera punctata (assembly GCA_030220185.1). Lineage (NCBI taxonomy): Eukaryota > Metazoa > Arthropoda > Insecta > Blattodea > Blaberidae > Diploptera > Diploptera punctata. The sequence continues at coordinate 315,613 of JASPKZ010006826.1, read as the reverse complement.
GAAAGAAATCCAATTGAGATTTCGTAATGCCATAGCCAAACCTGCTCTACTATACGGAAGTGAATGCTGGACACTTCGAGCAAAAGATAAATCCCGCAAAATAGTTCACAAATGAGATTCCTCCGATCACTAACTGGAGTAACATTAAGGGATAGAATGAAAAGTGATGAGATAAGGATGCAGTGGAATAGTAGGGAAATGGTTGAACATATACAAAATTATCAGATTAAATGGTTCCAACACGTCCAGAGAATGTCAAATTCCTGTTTACCAAAGATGATTTACCACCTCAACCCTAAAGGCAAAAGAGACCTCGGAAGACCCTTCAACCGATGGAAAGATCAGTTTTTGTAGTCGCAGAACGGGCATCATCACCCAATACTGCATTCGGAAGAAGTAGAACACCACATCATGCTGCTTGCTTTGTGGAGTAAATGAATCCGAGTGACTGGGTCATCCTGATTCTCGAGGGGGGAGAAATATCGGAATCATCGAGTGTTACTGGAGAACTTCTAATAGTATTATTGTTATTAACTTAAATACTCATACCAATAAATTTGCAATATAGTGAAACATGTTACAATGTTTTTATAATATCGAATTATATTTCAGGTTTGAAATCATGTGGAACAACAAGAAACTAATTTTCATTATGTAAAATCACAGAGAAGAACTTGTATGTACTGTACATGGAACTTGCATCTTAGTTCTTACATTATGCTATATAGAAAAATTCCACTTAGGAACTACTACTGACATAAATAATAACTACCTGGCACTACAGAGCCTGTAGGTTCATGACCATACTGACATAAGCTCTCCATACATCCTTACCCTAAGCTAATGTGTCCCAATCATATCTTGTATAATTTAAAGTAATCGTGGTTAATATAATATTATTATCTCATCTCATTCTTGGCCTGCACACTGAGGTTTTCTCAAGTTTGATGCACTCTCATTCCCCATTCGTGCCACATGTCCTGGCCATCGCAGTCTATGAGCCTTAACTGTTATTATATCCGGCTTCTTGTAAAGATCATGTAGCTCACTAATATGTAGTCTTCTCTATTTTCCTTTCGGTCCATCTCTCTTTGGTCCAAACATTTTCTTATGAACTTTATTCTCAAATCCTTGTACTCTTTTCTCCTCATTTAAATTAAGAATGTATATTTCACATCCATATAATATAATTGGAATAATAACAGTTTTATATATTTTCAGTTTAATCTAGTGCCCAACTATTATGTAAAGTCCTAATATTCCATGTCACTGTGATGGAGCCATTGCCATGGATTCCCTAAAGTAATCCCCGCCCGGAGAACCGAATGGCGGACTGTTTTACCTCTGGAAGAAATTACTCCAGTTTCTTGACAGTTGTATTTTTACAGTGAAAGATCGTCCTTTTTTCAATCAAGGTAGGCCTACTTCTTTGCTTCCAATGCTTTAAATAAAGCACGAATTTAAATACGAAAAGAAAGATACGCCTGTAAACTCCAAAGATAAGACTTATTACTAATCTATCATCATTCATCATGAATAAATTCGTTTTAGGCCATGTGGCCTAATTGCCTTAAAGTAGAGAGAGCAATGTTTTTTTTTTTTCAAATGATGTTCAAAATAAGTGCAAAGAGTAACATGGTTATCGTGAATACAGAAATCTCTTGAAAATCTCGGTGAAGTAGGTAATTAATACTGTATTTAAAATAAACCTCACAGCGATATTTCATAGAGCTATTCCATGAAAATGTCATACAGAGGTGAAAATTTTGAAATTGACGCATGAATAATTTTGATGACGTAATATATACATATACATTAAGAGATAACATTTTCTGATTCTATAAGATAATGTTTCAAATGTATATTATCTTAATCCAATATTGGAGAACTTGTCATATTCCAAATCTGAAAAAACACGCAGAATTTTACCAATTTTTGTTTAATGATTCGGTCGTAATAATTCGCTTTATTTCACAACTATTTTGTTAAACCATATTTTGGCCCTCCTTAGTCGTAGACGTAATAATATTAATTGCATTCTAATATTCTAGATACCTTAAATGTGTCCTATAATTAACTGTAAGCTATGGTCAGTCAGTCACGGAAAATGTATACAAATTACTGTACATTCCACGCAAATTTTATTCCACCCTACATTGTGTCGTCTTTTAAAAATGTCCAGCCAACCTGAAGATGCCTTGAAATCGTTATTCCCTAAGGATTTAGCAACAGCTAGAGCTTTGGAGCATCGTTCCGGAAATTTGGAGATTTGCCTCTAATCACTTTCACTTTTTCCTTTAATGACAATGATACATACGTTTTAGTCATCTTTATTCCGTAAATTCAGAACACTACCTGTGAAAAATATGTCTTAGAACTTAAAAAATGAAAGATTTTATAGTGCAATGGTTATTTGTAAGACAGGTATCTGTATTTCGCATAACCTAACAGGAAGTTTGTTCCGTCCGGGAATCGAACCCGGGCCCGCTGCGTGACAAGGCAGCACGCTACCTCGAGACCACAGCGGTGGACTTATAAAAGTTATTGAAATATAAACCTTTAGTCATGGTTTTGTACAAGGCTATTAACCCGGCCCAACACATAGAAGAAAGGGAAGTTGAAACAGTATATAGTTGGGTAACTCTTGACAGGAGCGTCCATGACGCGGGGGTGGGCACTAATAATACTAGTGGCTACGTTCTGCAAAGGACCCGGTCTCTTTGGGGTATCAGGGAGAGCTCCTGCCTAGGGATACAGGTGAAGACTGTAACGATCAACAAGACTACCAGAGACCTCCCGTTCACTAAGGACTCGAAGAACGGATGCAGCAACCACCTCTGTTTGGGGATAATATACAGAGGAGCTGGGACAGAAGATCAAAGATGGAAGCCCCATCACTGTCCTAACCCTGCGTAGAGCTCGTAATGCGACCAGCGGACACCTTTAATTACTGAGAAGTTTAGACATTCTATAGGGAAAATAAGCGGCTGACCTATGAAGAAATGGTGTGACCAGTTTTAAGCTGGAACAGGCCAAAAGACCTAAACCTTTATGTCATTGATGAGTAAAATGCAAAGATTTCAATAAATAGCACTTACTGGTATAATAGCGATTGTTATATTTAATATCATACAAGACATTTCTGGAATTAAGGAAGCAAGTTAATTAAATCATAATAGTTTATCATATCGAATTCGATGGCGAAGAAATGGAGCTGCGAGTAAACTGTAACAGTTCGACAATAATAACACATTTTTTATACATATGTAGGTTTAAATACATTCCTTCGGAAACATATTTTTAATTAACTGCCACATAATTACACAAAATGCATACAAATTAATTTAATTCTAAGATAATTTACAACATAATTTTAGTCATTTTAATATATACACAAATAACATTGTATTTATTTCCTCACCTGTAAGACAAATGTCAATAAACTTTAATGCCCAAACGATCCATGAACTTAATTATCATTCTCATAAGCATCATGTTTAATACGAATGTACGTTGTATGAATGGCGTGTTTCGTCTTAATGTTGTGTTGTCTGGGAGGCGGCCTTGACATAGAGCAGATCACTCCTTCGGGGAGGCACTCCATGCCTTCTTACGAGGTAAAAAAAAAGTATGCGTGATCCAAAGTTTAAAATGCCTCTCTCAATAGGTCGTGTCACTGTAAGGCCCGGGTGCCGTATTACATGTAAAAGTACCTATAAGGTGAGAGGTTAAACTGAGTTAATAGAATGGAATGATACCACTATAATTAGCATATTCAGGTAAATCTTTGAAGACCAGAAACACTCAAACTAACCCGTAAGGATGCGATACACAGTATCTGACGAAATCAGAGAACAAAAAACCTCGTAAGCCCACAATAGTTATTAGAATCGTATTAGTATGCTAGCAGATCAAATCCCGATGCCCATCAACATTATTTTTTCTAGTTTTCCTCTATATCAGAGGTAAGAGGTTACGTACTCTCAGAGTGCCGTGAGCGCCCACACAAAAATTGCCCACTGACTACAGATAAGAAGAAATACAAGACAGTTCAGTACTGTGTCTATCAAAATGCATATACTGTAATATAAATGTATTTCCATGTATTCACAGTGTTCTGCTAAAGAGCAGATGACTGCAAACTCAGCATTCTTCACTCTTTTCTTAATCAGGCCTCCTCTTTGTATCCGCACACAAACCATTTATTTTTTTATTGTCTATCGTGTGATGTCTTTTTCTGCCTCTAATATCTTTCCGTTGTCCATTCCTTCTAGGACATCAGTCAGCAGGCAGTTTCTTCTTAGCCAGTGGCCAATCCAATTTATTTTTCTCCTCTTTATGAGTTCTAGCATTGTTCTTCCTTCACCCACTCTGTCTAGCACATCTTCATTTTTTTACTTTGTCCATTTTATACATTCCATTCTTCTCCATATCCACATCTCAAAAGCTTCCAGTCGCTTTTCCTCATTCCGTCGTAATGTCCAAGTCTCTGCACCATACAATGCTACACTCCATATTAAGCACTTCACTAGCCTCTTCCGTAATTCTTTTGCCAGAGGTCCGCAGTTGGTGATATAAATTGCATCAGATTTCATGACGTTTACGTATGCAACTAAGGGATATAAAACTGTATACAAAGAGAGGCGCATTCACACTGAGTATATACATCTACACGCCCAGGCCTGCTCCATACCAGGGAAAAAACTTCAAATTGGTCAGTTATCGGGGTTCGAACTAGGGACCTCCAGAATACGAATTTCAAACGTTTCCGCTTGAAGTAACGTGCTCGGCAATTTAAAACTGTTTTAACTTTGAAGGATTTAAATACAAATGAACTGTATTTTACACGTTTCTTGTTTTTTAAGAAAAGGAAACCGTAAAACAAGGCTGTTGACCCTAAGTTACGAGCTGTCAGAAGTGAATTAAATAAACATTACTTTACTGTCGAATTTAATTTTAAGTATCTAAAGAAACTGTTAGAGTCTATAATCCGTAATTTTATCCTGATAGTTGGCACTCAATCGTGTGTTTTACAAATTTTTCGACTGTTTTTACACGATCACATGGTTTATAAAAACGTTAGCATTGGACTGAATCCAGGAAGAAAAGCGGTTGAATAGAAGTCGTTAAAAAGTCTCGCTGTTTCAAACCCACGTGCCCGGCTTTTTACATAACTGGTGATTGAAGCTTTTTCTATATTTTTTCCGACATATATCGCTTCAAAGGATGTAAGAATTAATTAAATGATATAATATATAAACTTATTTTTCAATCATTTTCCTGGTAGAAGTACAAGAATTCAATTTAAAACATCAGGGTTTTTCTTTCGGTACAAACTAGTACACAAATTAATAAAAACTAAACTATCAATAACTATTATAAATAATTCCGACATTACCTGAGGGTACAGAAAAAGAACCAAATAGGCTTAAGTAATTTTTTGACGAAATGGAGTTCGAAGTGGCCATAGATTCTCTTTTAGATGTGCGAAATAGTAAAATATAAGATTTAAGTCATGGTTTTACTAATCTCCAAAGATTGGCATGCAGGAAGTATGGATATTGTACAACTAAAAATATCTTTCCTTTCACTTGTAATAAATAATTGTAATTTCAGATTCTAATTTTTTGCCAAAATAGTATTATTAATAACATATTTTGGCAAAATATATTAGAATGTGAAATTACAATTATTTATTACAATAATATTATTTTGGCAAAACAATTAGAATCTGAAATTACAATTATTTATTACAAATAAAAGGAAACATTAATGAACAATAAATACATTAATTCTCTCGTCCAGACATATTTATTTTATATTGATCTACACATTTTTTCCCCCAATCTTCCTGTTACCTAGTCCATAACCGTTATATTCTATTAACATGTTCAAACAATGTTAATATCGCCTCACTATGATGGTTTTCCAGCGGCTCCCTTTGTTTCCCCGCTGCTGTTATTTATAATTAAATACAAAGATGCCGCCACTATAACAATTGCGCATTTTAAGCATTGTAGCGCAGCACCTGCTTTTATGTAAACGGACAACCATCATAGTGAGGCGATAATGCAGTACCTTTCCTATTTCTTCTTCTACTTCTTCACAATTCGACAGATCCCAACATTTAAATTAAATTTTGTGATATAAATATTCATCAATTCACATTTTAATACAATGAGATTTCTGAGAAGTGTCGCTGGCTGCAAACGTCTAGATAATGGGGGAATTCTAGATATTAGAAATGAGCTAAATATTTTGAAACTTTTAGATACAATAAAATAATCTAAAAAAACTGGAAACGTGTTCAAAGATTGAAAGATGATTCGGATTCCAAAAATTATACTTAATTACAAACCAAAAGGAGATAGGAATGTTGGTAGACCGAAAAAGAGACGTATATAACTTTTTGAATGAGAAATTACGAGAGCGGAACAAGCCACATGAGCTTAATCCGTGATTGTTGTTGATGATGATGATGATGATTAATATAAAAACATTTTATTTGTTCAGCCCAGCGTTTTCATGGATTCCTAGCGATCTTCGTCCTCCAGGATTATACATCAATGCCATCCTTGGTATCCTATATAAATTTGAGATCAGATCAGGCAGAGACATAATCCGTGAAAGATGACGATGATGATGAAATATTTTATTGAGGATTTCCATGTGTACTCAGGCGATATAGCACGCAATCATTCTCACAAATACTATCTGAGGAATAACTTGAGACAGGTACCTGCTTCGTTTACTTGGAGTTGGTGGTAGGATTTGTCATTGCCTTCTGGACATGGAAGGTATTATACCAATACCATCGACCCCGTAAAGCAGCCCCTGTGCGAAAGAGAGGGTGAGTACCTGTTGCTGTTACTTTCTAAAATCCTGTCTCATGCTGTTCCTTTACGGTCTTACTAATAAAAATCTCTAATACAGGCTTTCATCAGTTGTTTAGTTATACAATATATAAGCCTTATGTAGATCACGTATAATTTCCTTACTAATAAACGTTGTGCCGGAGCTATATAACAAAACAGCAGTTATACACAATACGTCACATATTCGTCATCATAATGACGTCAGAACAATATTACTCGCAGTTTGTAACAGAAATAAAACAACATCAACTAGTGATTATTGTGTAAGAAATGAATATGGATAAGAATTAAAAGAGATTCCCTAATTGAGGAGGTACGGGAAAAATAAGTGTGTTTTAATTTATATACATTTTCCTTTACGCAATGTCAAATAAAACGTAGAATTGGTTTAACAGATAATGTGCTGCCATCTAACGTCAAGAATTTCGACCAATTCTTGGAAACTAATAAAAGCTTTGCCCATTACTTATGAATTATATGCAGTATTTTAAGATGCGTTAGGAAACGTTCAAAATAGTAGGAAATGTTACCGACAACAAAATATCATTTCAAGCAAAAAAAAAAAAAATCACTATAGTTCGACCGGGAATCGAACCTACGACCTCACGCATGGCAGTCAGAAGCTCTAACCACAAGACTACCAAGTTAACATGTAGATTCTTGCAATAATAGTACCTCTATACTAAAATACATTTTTATATCGGTGTGTGTGTTATGTATTATAGATGCAAGGAAGTTTTCTTAAATAATATTATGAAGCATTTAAACTACATTCAGGTTAAATCTTGTCTACAGCAATTATTGTAGAACATATCCTTTTGTGATTCAATGTTCAATTTTAAAATATTTTTAGGCCTAATCGAGAATGAGTGTAACGAAAGGCATTTTATGATGCCTTTATTTTCCTACCCAGAGCTTTATTAATATTATTTATGCCCTGTGCATCCATCAAACAGTCATTAAAGTGTTGCATTTTGGGTTCAATTTAAGGAAACTTTCATCAAAATCATAAGAAAACAGTCAGTTGATCTTGATGTCCGACATTTTGTCTAGTTATAGAATCCTTAAACAAGGGTGGAGGCATGTATAACGATTCCCATGTAAAGTTGTACACCTCTTCTACACTGAACAGCTAATACAGTGTTTATTAGTAAGAATTTTCAACTGAGATGTGTATAAACCTTGTATGAAAGTTATATATGGATTATTAGTAAGAGGGTTAGACTATAGTTCGATTTTCGGTAGGGTTTGAAATTTTAGTGCAAATTTCAATCTCGAGACGAGGAGGGTTCGAGGAGTACAATAAGAATTCCTAGATTGTGCACCAGATTTCTGAATTAAATTTCAAATCCCCCCTCTTCTGTATACATATTGAGAAATATTGGTACTGTAGATAGCGATAAGTCAGTCAGTCGGTCGGTTGGAGACGTTAAACTCAGGTATATCCTTGGTGCTTTTGGATACGAGAAAAAAATCCTTATTGGTCAATCTCCGGATTCATGTATAATGGAACTTATTTTAAATCATTTGAATTTTACTTCTCATCCCTACAGTTTGGAATTATCACTTTTGATACAAGTTGCAACGGAGAAATATAAAAATATGATTATTTACTGCACTCGAAGGATTAAAAATTATAAATAAAATATTTTTTCTGATAACAATCACCTTATGTCCACCGCTGTGGTCTCGAGGTAGCGTGCTGCCTTCTCATACAGCGGGCCCGGGTTCGATCCCCGGTCGGGGCAGTTTTTCTGGGTGAGGTTTTTATCGGGGTTTTTCCTCACCTGTAAGACAAATTTCAGGAAAACTTTAAGGCCCAAACGGTCCCCGAAATCATGTGGCCCTCATCCTTATCATTATCTTTCACCGGTGTGGAAAGCAACGGGAAGCTACCACACCTACAATTACCTAGTAAAAGCTGCAAATATAGCATGAAAATGCTATGATTGCAGTGAAGGACCTGCCTTCGGGCAGAATTACTATGGATGGAATCACATTGTATTATAGTTCAATTACCTTGTCTTCTACTGACATAACATCCATTTGTTTTAATCCCAAATACTGGTATATCTTCTCTGTACATAATGTTAAACTGCCAGCAATGAAAATACCAAAAAAAGTGACTAAAATATAACTATAAATTCAAATAGTGGTAAAGAGCCGATGTTCCACTTCAGAGACCAAAGCTATATTGATTGAACTATAGAATGTGATGGAAATTAGAATGAATTATGTTTAAAAGGAATTTAAATATCCTAGGGAACTCGGAGAACAGTAGACAATCCAGAATTTTTGTAAAGTAAACAGCTATCAGTTACTTCCACATATATTTATTTAATACTAAATCTATCTAGTTAGTAGAATGGATAGCAGAGGATCAAACCGTTTTAGAAAATACAAACACACCTAGTAGTTAAGACAAATATAATTCGTTGTGATAAAACTTCAGAGTCGTTGCGTGGAAGTGTATTAGCACCAATTTATATAATGGCTTTCTAAAATTGGAATTGGTTCAACGTCCAGACAAGCAATGAAGACATATGTTGCGGCTTAGTTGTTATAAATTCAATTATGTCCTCAATCGTCAACATTCTGTCAAGTGCTCTTGTTCCTTTATTATTTTCCTTTCATCTCACCGATGTTGTGAACACGAAACACCAATAAATGAAGAAGAGCGCATCACATCTACTATAAATCTGTTTCATCCATTATATTTCAAAACTAACTAACTCACTCACTGGCACTATCGAACATGTATGTTCATGGCCGCGTGGACATAAGTTCTCCACACCTCGCTATCATGAGCTAATATTTTCCAATCACCCTTGTATAATCTACTTCCCTAAAATCATGGTTAATGTTATTCTCCCACCTTATTCTTGGTATACCAACTGGCCGTTTTCCCTTTGGTTTTCTTACAAGAAGCTTCAATGCCACTCTATCATTCCCCATTCTCGCCATATGTCCTGCCATCATTAAAGTAAATATAAGTTCTTCACTAAGCCACTGTTATGGCTCGTAATCAAAATGTATCTCAAATTCTAATTATCTGACGTAATATGTATTATTATTAAGCATGAGTACATTTAGCTTTATATATATATATATATATATATATATATATATATATATATATATAACACGATATGAAGAGAAAAATGAATGTTTGAGTCGGGATTTGAACCCGAGTCTCTAACTCTGTACGTTCAGCGCTCTAACCAACTGAGCTACTCAAGTATTCCAACACATACATTTTTCTTATATATGTAGTAGCTATTCTCAATTCACACAGGAGGTAGCGGGAAGTCGTTCCAACTGACATCTAGTGGCCAACATAACAGTTAAGCAAATTTGAGTAGCTCAGTTGGTTAGAGCGCTAAACGTACAGGGTTTAGAGACTCGGGTTCAAATCCCGATTCAAGCATTAATTTTTCTTTTCATATCATATTTGCCTTCATTGCCAAATGTCAAAAATATAGTTAGAACATCTAAATATACAAGCGTTACTGCTTTAAAGTAAATATTCTCTTTAAAATGTTGCTTAACTGTTATGTTGGCCTCTAGATGTCAGTTGGAACGACTTCCCGCTACCTCTTCTGTGAATTGAGAATACTATATATATATATATATATATATATATAAGAAAAATGTATGTTTGTGTTGGAATACTTGAGTAGCTCAGTTGGTTAGAGCGCTAAACGTAGAGTTTAGAGACTCAGGTTCAAATCCCGACTCAAGCATTCATTTTTCTGTTCATATCATATTTGCCTTCATTGCCAAATGTCAAAAGTAGTTATTATATATATATATATATATATATATATAGGCCCTATATATGTGTGTGTGTATTTTTATGTTTAAAACAATTCAGTCTGAAATTATATTTTAAATAGGCCTAATTGGGGAAAAATGGCATTTTTGAACAAACTGATATGCCTTCTCAAGAACAACTCGAGGTAAGGCTATATTTTTTAGGACACTTTACTCAGTGGCTGATAAATTTCATGTAGAAAATTATGTAAAGTGGTGCTTCATTACCCGTATTTTTATAATTAATTTTTGCAAAATAAAACAACTTTTAAGTTAAAATTTAATCATATCCTGCATTCAAAATATTACACGTATAATGACTACTCGACGTTAATTTAGGCTATTACTTATTCATTACAGAAGATGAGAAAATAGTACTTCAATTTAGGTATGCATGGCAAAACTTTGCATAACCAAGAAAAAAAATTAATATCAGGTATTAGTATCACGGATATACATATTCTTCATTACTTTTTACCTTATTCCTCTAAATGTCTTACAACCTCTCTTTTCATCTTCTAAGTCAATCCCCCCTCGATGTACACACTGTTGTCAGGTTGAACTCTACAATTTTAGTTTTTTTTTGTAATTAATGCAATAACACAGGTCAAGATGACGTTTGTCTCACGAGTACCAATAGTTGTACTTAATGCAGTTTTTTATTGTGTTTTCAAATATGTATTCGGAATTTCTCCATCGCCCACAGTTTTTTTTTAAATTTCAATTTCAATTAATTGATTAAAATAATTATTTTTTATTAAACCTAGATTTCTTCCCGGAAAATCTTGGCGCAGTGAGCGATGAGAACGGGGAACACTTTCATCAGGAGATTTCAGCCATGGAAATGATATATTAAGGCAAATGGAATCCTAATATGCTGGCCGATTATTGTTCGACCATCAAGAGGGATGCTCCACGGGCGAAATATAGCAGAAATCGTAATTTCTTACTTTCTAGGTGAGTCCGAATGTTCGAATATTCTGTAGTTACGGATGTAGAAAATATGAGAGTGTTTGAAATTATAAATGCGGAAACCTTGTGCAATGGAGAAAAACCGATATCATATTTGAATTCAGGAGAAAAAATACTATAAGAATCACATATTTTCTTTCTGAGACAATAAAAAAACTTATTTTTTTGTTGCTCATTGTATTCTAATGGTTAAGATTATAAGAACAAATATGGAAATAGAAGACATCATCTTGTTATGCACTCTGATTAAATAAAACGATCTTACAAGGACAGATGATAAAACTCTAAATAATAATCCCACAATATATCTTAATATATAAAAATTACGTGTCACGTTGTTTGTCCGCGATGGAATCCTAAACTACTGAACCGATTTTAATAAATTTTTGGACACTGTGTGCTGTTTGATCCAACTTGAGACCTACGGTTGTTTATAACTAAATTTATAGTCGCATTATTTTTATTGCAAATTATTTGTTTATTATTTAACAAAGAGTTATAATTATCTGTGAGTTCCATACGATTCTAATAGATGACGGTGTAAGGTAATTGGTTTATTATTTAACCAGGTGCCTGTGCTTTTTGTTGCAACCGCGAATTTCAATTGAATTACAAATATTGATTATTTCATAATTTAAGTGTGTTCAGTGTTTATTTTATTTTCAATATATTGATAATAATATTAATTTCGTGTGTAAGTATTAGTTTTAAGTAATCTGGGTGAAAGACAGCAACTTAATTTTAATTTAACTGGACCGAGAAGGGACGTTGAACAATGTGGCGAATCAGTTCTAGAGACCATGAATGATAAGATATCAAGTGAATTTCCGCAAATTTATGTAGGCCTATGTGACATAAATCTTACATTTAAGAATATCAATTTAAAAACATATGAAGGTCCTAAGGAACGGAATAACAGAACTGCAAGTCTGTTAGTTATAATAATATGCCTAATATTACAGAAACAATCCCCATACCTGAATTAAATGAAAAACAAGATGACTGTAATATATCACAAGGTGATATTACTATACAGAGACTTCTTGATGATGATGAGAATCCAAACTGCCAACAAGTTCGTAGAAAAAAACGAAAGTATAATGAAATCAGCAAGCCTCCTCAAAATATTCCATCAATAAATGTATATAATCCTTATGATACACTTATGGATGATACTGAGAATGCAGACAACATAAATTCATCTCAATCAACAAATCCACTTCCACATAAACCACCACCCATATTTATACCGAGTGTAGTTAACGTACCAGAACTAAAAAATTGTGTAAAACAAAAACTTTCTGATTTAGATTTCTCACTTAGTTTACTACAACATAATTTAACGCATAGGCCTACCTTAGCCACAACAAGGCGTGGCCGGGCCACTTCTATATATGTATGTATATATATATATATATATATATATATATATATATAAAACAAAGTCGGATTAGTTACACTATTTATAACTCAAGAACGGCTGGACCGATTTTTATTATATTTGATTTGTTGGATTTGTTTCCGCCCCGAATAGCAGATAACTATTAAAACATCGGAAAAATTAACGTAAAAATATTTAAAGGCGATACGACGTTCGCCGGGCCAGCTAGTATATATATGAGACAATTATTTTATCTTCAAGAAATCAAGAACATCCCCAACAACTTCAATATTAGTAGATGCAGTATATTACACAACGATAACAAATAATGTTCAAATAACGCGCTTGACCAAATAAGATAGGTACATTAACGTTATATATCGCTCAGCGCCAGAATCATTCCTATGTACAGTCCATCTTCTGAGTCTCCGGCCCTGACATTTCACGACAATGTTGCCGATATGGATATTCAGTGGGATGGACCGCTTTATGTACCACGCGGAATATCTAATCATGGAGTTAACAGAAATACAGCCGACAACATCAGAGCAATTTCAAACCTTACTAGCGGCGCCAAGAGCAGGATTGGTTGTGGCACACGTCCACTCTCACTCAGCTATTTCCTTATTGGCAGTAGAGGGCGAGTTTCTCCCTTTACCCCTCGTACAACCTAAACATCAGAGCCGGAAACTTAGCGGCTGGACAGTAGCCTATCATTACCTTCGTAAAAAATGATGTTTTCCGTCCCGCACAACATACTAAGTGTTAGGGTTGATATGAATACCACTATATTTACTATCATGTAGTAAATATTTCAAATAATAATAATAATAATAATAATAATAATAATAATAATAATAATAATAATAATAATAAATTGGTAAGAGGCACTCGAAAGAGCATTAAGTTAAATAACCAATTACTAAAGTAAAATTGTTCAGACTGAGGCAAGTGTATGTGCAAAAAATTATTTAAAAATAGATAATTTTAAAGATAATCAATATTTAAAAAAAACTCCAACTGTTTAATATTAGTTTTATGGTTTACCTTTTATTTTCCACAAAAAAGATTTTCCTATTACTCATTTCATTTCAATAGTTATTCAAGTAAATATTGGTAGCAGTATGATAATTGTGTATTGTCGAGAAGAGAGCTTAGATGTTGAGCCCTACCGGATTCGCCTACACAATCGGGAGAACTCGCTATAAACACCGTGTTGTGGAAACATAATAGGAAGTATCATGATTCCCTTTGGCAGGTATTGTACTAGAAAGGTTTTTACCAATATGTTATCTAACCCTTCGGAAAACATCTACAGACAATGATTTAATAGCTTATATGTAAAAAAATGTACAAATGTAGATAAGTGTAATAATGGCCACAGGACAGTATTGAGGAATGCAACCAATATTTCACTAATACATATACTTGAGCCTTTTATTCTATACACAGTTAATATTCGCTATAGTGATCTAGATAACAAAATGAAAATTGTTCTTACCGGATGGTTCTGCTGTCTTGGGCACACTTAATCTTCCTTTCTGATTTCTTAACATATCCATATTGTTTCTATTTAGCACTTGCCACTTGTAATCGCTATAAGAAGTATATCCGGTCCGCCTTCCACTTCCTCCATCATTACCAATGCCACTTCCACTACCACTCGTATGATGATCGGGAAAATCTGCCACTAATCCATCATACTGAAAAGAAAATGAGCAAACATGATAACATTAGTGTTAATTATCTGTGGAAACAGATGAGAACGTGAACAAAATTTCTAAATAACATATACAGACACACATACGAGTGTTATTTAATAAAAATTCAATCAAGTCATTCTTTTTGAGTATATCAAAATGTGTAGTAGAAATAATAAAATATGATACAACATATTTTTTAATGAACATTAATTGCTAGGAATATGACAATACTGAAATCTAATGTTTAGCGATATTTTCTCGTCCTCGCAAGAATATTAAAGTCTTACTGATATTTTACGAATGGAGGAAGACACAACGAGGATATATACCCATCAATAGGAACCTCAAACTCGATGCTATTCTTTTTGCAGAAGATTTAGCTCTTCTGGCACTTTCCGAAAGTGATTTGCAACGATCAATTTATAATTTACAAAAAATAGGTGCCAAATTTAATATGGAAATATCAATTAACAAAACTAAAATTATGGCATTTCATGGTAAGGACCCCATACAAAGTAAAATCTGTCTCCAGAATAAAATTTTAGAGAGATCTAATAAATTTAAATATCTTGGATATTATCTCTCTATCTGGGATGAAAAGAATATCCCTAAAAAAATTACTAGTTATAATAAAAGTTTGGGAATTATTAATCAAGTTATGAAACCATCCCTTGTACAAAAAAAAACACCAGATTACGTTTATATAACACTTTGGCTAGACCAGTGTTGACCTATGGTAGTGAAGCATCGACACTAAAAAGACAACATGAAAGCAGAATAACGGCTTGTGAAATGAGATTCATGCGCAGAACAGCGGATTACACCAGATGGGATCGGAAAAGGAACAGCAATATCTTAAAAGAATTGAAGACTACACCAATTTTGGAATATATTAAACAGTACCAACTAAATTGGAAACACCATCTAGGAAGAATGAGTTCAAATCGGATCCCCAAAGCTGTTTATAATTATATACCATGAGGACGAAGATCACTGGGCCGTCCTATGAAACGCTGGAGGGAAAATTTTCTATAGGATCGTAACAGGCTTTGGCCTAATACTTGGAAGGAAGAAGAAGACTGATATTTTAAGTTATAAATTGTCATGGCTGCTGGAGGAGGCGGAACTCAACACAAGTCCAACAATTTCTCAAGCATCCGACTCGACAGATCAATGAGGTTATAGTAGGTCTACTACATGCCAGATTTTGAGAGTCCAATAAATTAACAATGATTCTTCATCTAGATGACCCCAGTTCAGAGATTCCGTAGAGTTGAATAGATTCTGACACACGATTGTATCTAGTGCTATGTAACATTAAAAACGTATATAAAAGTTTCCCAGCTCAACAGCAAACAGTAAAACGTACAGAAATGCTTCAACGTCTATAATAAACTTAAGAAAAAGTACTGTAAAATCTTCACTATGTTAGAACTTAAAAATCAAAGAGAGATTAAGAGACAGGCGAACGGGGAAGACTTTATAACAATGACCTGCATGATCTTTGTAGGAAACTAGATATGATAGTAACAGTTAAGTCTCGTAGACTGCGATGGTCAGGACATGTGGCACGAATGAGGAATGAAGGAGAGGCATGAAAGATTCTTGCAGGAAAATATGAGGAAAAAAGCCCAGTTGGTAGACCAAGAATGAGGTGGGAGAATAGCAATAACCATGATTTGAGGGAAGTATATTATACAGTGAATGATTCGAAAAATTAGCTCAGAAAGTATGTATGTTGTATACCTAAAAGTACTTTTTCTATGTTTCAAGGAAAAGGTGAACCCAATGAAGTTTTACAGTTGAATTCGCAATGATACTTTAAGAGACTACCCTCTTTTAGAGTATTTTTTTGGTGGTCAGATTAAAGGGGTTATGATATTGACATATTAGATTTGTACATGGTAAAAACGTTTTTTATATATTCCAAAGAAAAATTAAAATTTAATTCAGTATTCATCAGCTGGGTATCTGATATGAAGAATTTCAGTATTTCAACTTCTCTATCTGAGCTAATTTTTCATATCATTCCCTGTATAATATACTTCCCTCAAATCATGCTTATTGCCATTCTCCCACCTCATCCTTGGTCTACCAACTCGGCTTTTTTTCCTCATATTTTCCTGCAAGAATCTTTCATGTCTCTCCTTCATTCCTCATTCGTGCCACATGTCCTGACCATCGCAGTCAGAGCTCTGTACATTTAGCGCTCTAACGACCTGAGCTACCCGAGTATTCCAATACAAACATACATTTTTCTTATATATGTAGTATTCTCAATTCACACAAAAGGTAAGCAAATATTTAAAGAGAATATTTACTTTATAGCAGTAACGCTTGTACATTTAGATGTTATAACTATATAACGTACAGAGTTTATAGACTCGGGGTTCAAATCCCGATTCAAGCATTCGTTTTTCTTTTCATATATATACCTACTTTGTAAATGCGTTTTAAACTTGTAAACTAGATTACTTGGATACTGTCATAGGTGTGGTTATAATAAATTAAATAACATAATTTAATTAAATTGACTTGTAAAATTAATCAATTACACATATAAGTAGACATTTACGTGCCTTAGAGTATATTGTAAAGTTATAAAATATGTGGATGTAAAGTTAAACTGGGTCAATAAATCAGGTCATGACAAAATCAGAAGTATTTTATATTGCTACAAGGTATAGAAGCATGTGTAAAGATAAATGGCACATCGCTGCGGTCTACTTTAAATTATCTGCATCTTGCATTATTCATTCCCATTCAAGGTAAACAAATGCAGTCACGTTACGAATGAAATCATTTATGGACTCGATTGTCAGAAATTATTATTAACGTCACAGCTGGTAGGTCTAGGTAGATTAGTGCTACCGTGTTGTAGACTTACGTCGTCTTATAAATACTTCAAGAGACCTCTGGGCAAAATTTGTCGTCCGGATTCCAATTGCGACGTCAATTATTTGTACTGTTAGAAAGCTTATTTAAATAAAATACTGTTTAAAATGTAACAATTTTATTGAAAAATATCCAAAGGTTGTTCAAAGTTGGGTATTTTGATAAAATACGCCGTAGCGTAGTGGTTAAGGCACCGCGCTACAAGCTAGAAGGTCGAGGGTTCAAGTCCCGGTGGGGTCAGGATTTTTAAACTGACCAAAAAACCTTCTGGCGGCACTATGGCCCTGGGGTCGACTCAGCCTCTAACGGAAATGAGTACCATACGCTTGTTCTGGGGGTAAAGGCGGCCGTCACGCAGGGCTGACAACCCGGCTGACATCGAGTGCCGATTGTCTAGAAAAAGTAGGAGCCTTAACTTCCTACTACCCCAAGGGCCTCCCGAGGCCTGTAGTGGGATTACTTTACTTTACTGTTTAAAATGTAACAATTTTATTGAAAAACATCCAAAGGTTGCTCAAAGTTGGGTATTTTGATACCGTGAAATTTCTCCAAACGACCACCTCTTTAAGCCGACTATAATTTAATAATAATAACCAAGGGATAGTATTAATATAAGACTATTTTTGACCTTCTATACGACGACCAATTCTATTCCTGACCAACGGCCATGTTTTGACGGTTTGTAAATGTTTAATACGATAATTTTATGCTTAAGATGACCACTTCCTCACACCAAGAGTGCAGGGAAAGAACCAGACTTTTTTTGTCGAAATGGAATTTGAAGTGTTATTACATTCTTCACGAATTTTTCATCATTTAGAAATGTGAACCAGTAAACTATAAAGTCATGGGTTTATTTACCCCAAATGTTTGGCATTCGGGTAAGTATGTATGTTGTATAACTAAAAGTACTTTTCCTAAGTTTCAAGGGAAAAGTGAACCCAATGAAGATGTTAATATTTTTTTTAGTTTTACAGTACAAAGATTAAGCTTGCATTCAGAATGATACTATGAGACTATCCCTCTTTTAGAGTAATTTTTTGGTGGTTGGATTAAAGACATATCAGGCTAATAAATAAGTTTTTTATATATTCCAAAGAAAAAAAATTCAGTATTCATTAGCTGGGTAGGCCTATCTGATATGAGGAATCTCAGCATTTTAACTTTATCGAGGCAGATGTATTTATAATGATTGAGTATACCGAAAAGGGGAGTGCCATCGAAGATGATTGCCGCCATGTACTTATTTCAAATTCAATAATTTTCTTTGCATTTTATCAAAACTTAGCATCACCAAGCTATATCTCTAACACATTGATACATTCATATTCTGTAATAAGTCAGCGAAAATTGTAGGTTCCTAATATCAAAACACTTATGCAATATTCCTGAACAACCTGAGAACGTTTGATGGTAGAATTTATATTCCACCCTCTAGACGACTTAAACATCACATTATACAGTTTCAAACTATGAAAAACAAATAAATAAGACGAGATGTACGAAATATATTTAATATTTGTATATTTCAAACAAATTCAAAATATGTCTGTACCATATATATATCGTTTACGAGTCAAATTACGAATCCCGGCAGTGACCTATCAAATTGTCTGCGAGTTATCGGTTTTTTCTTCGGTTCTTAATGCAAATGCTCGGTTCAAATTTCATTCCCCCAAATCTCACCGCTATATTTTATAATATAAATAAAATTAAATTAGATTCAACAGAAGAAAATATTACGAAAAAAGAGGTCCTCTTAGTACACAGCCTATTGAATACAACCGAAGTTTCCAAAAGCAATAACTTTTATCGTTAAATCGTATACACAAGGTAGAATTAAAAAGAAAATCAGAAAAATTTTGAAACTCTTGACATACCTCAAACATATAAGACCAATGTGCAACTGGTTTATGTTTGGGCCCTAAGGACAAAAAATAATTTTTCACCATTAAGGCCTATTTGTTTTTAGTTTATAATTTTTTCGTAGGTTTTATTTAATGGTAACAAAAATTTAGGACTAATGTTTAATTCATTATCGTGGTAGGTCTTATATCTATAGACGTTATACTTGGTGACAAAATCCATTATAGGCCTATGAGGCACAGTATTAACAATACTGTTTGGTGTACATACCGCAAACGTCACACATGGGGACATGGGTGCTCCCTAGAGGGAGTTTCTTATCCAAGCTAACTTAATTACACTTATTTACCTACATGTCAACGAGTTCCACGTGGTTAGCACATCGCCACAATGAGACATCTAGTAGGTAACTAAGGTATTGCTTGGATGGATGGATGGATGGATGGATGAATGAATGTAGGTTAAATTTTGCACAGAGGTATTTTTATTCAGGCTTGCGTTTCTTTTACGAGACCGAGGGGAGGAGGACTTATTCCTTGGATATTAACATCATAAAAATCCATCGACCACGGCCGGATTTGAACCCGCGTCCCTCGGAACTAGAAGCAAGGAACATAATCACCAGTCTATCGCGGCCGAGTTAACAGAACTGTTTAGCATTTTGTAAATGATTGTACTATTATATACTATTAGGATATTATACATCCTTAGGATGTATCAAGATTATGTTTAAATAGTACATTACGATGCGAGGTTGGGAAGTGGTTTTTACAGAATCGAGGGAAAATGTTTAAAAACCGAGCGATGGCGAGGTTTTTAATTTCCGAGATTCTGTAAAACACTTCACAAACGTGCGTTGTACATTATTTTTTGCGCGATGGTGTTTTCAAAATAATAAATAATAGTAAAATAATATCTTTGTTGGAAATATTTGCATTCATTATAAACAATTGACTAACGTTAACAGTGTGGGCAATGTTTATTAGTTGAAACAGGAGGCTTTGAGAACAATTATTGATAACATGGCCCCAAGTACGTATTTATTGTTTTATATTGTTTCAAATAAAGTTGAGTTCAATTAAAAATGCAGTGATTTGTTTCGTATAATGTATATTAACACTAACTTTTGGATATTTTTTGTATATTCAATGTACCTAGTAAACTTAGAGGGCAGTGGTTTTACTTTCCGCACGTGGGTGTAAATGTAATACTATAGTATAGTTATTTAGGTTGGCAATCCCAAAATGTAGGAAGTTGAACTTTCAAGAATGGTCGTCATTGCTGGTAAGTACGACAAAACGCTCTATCGCGCAAAAATTGTATTTTTCTAGAGTTTAAATAATTTATCCTATCAATATATGACATTAAGTAACGTGAATAAATCAATATTTTATCATTTATAACTTCCAGTTTGTTAATTTTATAGCAGCGACCATGACTCATAGCATGTGGAACAAGGATTGATCTTGACATTTTTAAGTAACCAATTTACGTGCTCAGAATGAATTCGCTTGCATTTTTTGTTTCTTTTAAAATGGGATATAAAACTTATCCGAGTTGAGAAGGTCTCATCAGAATGTGGAGACAAGATGACCATCCTTTTCCTTTAATGCGGTCAAGAGAGTTCAATTTTTTTTCGCACTTCAGTTGTTTTTATTCCGCGCCCACGCAAATCAACAATGACTTAATTCTTTGATTACGTCACTCTTCCTGGTGAAACATAGCAATTATTCAATTTCAGTTTATTTTATATTCCTTAAGAAAAAAACTATATAAATCTTAAACAAGTCAAGATTTTTTATTTTCTTATCAACAGACTACATAAAATCTTCGTCAATTTAATCAAGATTGAGATACATTCAATTTATAAACTTGAATACATATTGGAAATAATTTAACTTAGCATTAAGCCTATAACAACTACTAAACATTTCTAATAAAATTTGATCACATGCACATAATTGAGTTATAAGAGATAAACAACGCCCCATTTTGTTTATTGTGATACTCTTTTCACTGACCTAAATACTGTTCTTACCCAAATTCTTGAACGTGTTCATAATTCTTGTATACGTTTTAATTGTGGTATTCGCAGATTTGATCACGTCACACCATCCCTGGAACAATAATTGCCATGGCTTCGTCTACAAGATCGTAAAACCATCCATTCCCTATCTCTTCTCTATAAAATATTACACACATTACCTTATTATTCATCACACCGCTTCACTAAACTCTCTGATACACACAAATTAGATAACCGATCCCATCTGCACATTGTCCTTTTTATCCCTCCTCATCACACTACCTATTACTCGAAATATTTTACAGTTTCTCTTGCTAGAACATGGAATTCTCTTCCACCCTATGCCAGAGACTGCCAAATTTACCATCTTTCAGAAACATCTCAATAATATTACTTTTTAACTATTAATAATTTGTTTTTTTATTATTTAATAAAAATAGTATAAAGATTTGTCAATGTATTTACCTAATGTCTTGTATATATTAATTCATTAGAGTTTATTACTTTCTTTGTATGCATTTTTCATTTTCTTTTCATGTATGGGACATTCCATACGAAATCGGCAAAAAAATTGTGAAAAATGAACTCACATCTTTAAAAGTTTACCATTTTTTTTTACAGTGAAACTTTATGATATACTGAATATCTGTACCGAATTTCAAGTCTTCGCTTGGTGTAATTAAATAGTAATAGAGCTGTCAATTTATCGTATTGTTTTAAATAGTCTCTTTTATAAAATACATTTCTCGAAGTATGGCTATTCCCTCAACTTGAAAAGATAGTCACATTATAGATGATTTTATGCTCTATCGCGTGAAAATTAGTATGTTAATATTTACGTTTTTCTGAAGGGCGTAAATGCTATTAATATGCAATCAAAAAGTGCCACATTATTACCTGAACACCAGTTAATTTTTTGTAATTAGTATTAAAGTGGAGTCTTGAAAGGAAACTACCAAAAATAATTATTTTTCCTAAAATCTCCTATGTGTAGACTGCCCGCAATACCTTTCGCGTGAGTGGAGATCGCTCGCTCGTACAATGATGGAACTACTTGGTAATAGTCCTTTACGCACTAACAAATATTTTTATTGTTATTATCATCATTACATTATTTTTATTGTCATTATAACAATTATTACATTATCATCATCATCGTGGACTAGTGGTTACTCTGCACGCCTCCGATTCCGAGGTTCGCGGGTTCAAACTCGATAGGAATCAATGGAATTTTAAAGGCGTAACAATTCTGAATGCTATTTTGCTATTTTAATGCTATGTTTTGATGCATAAAAATGCTGTTGTACTCTTCTTACTGACCAGGAGAGTGGAAGCAACGTTAGAATTTTGATTTTATCTTTTTTATCACTGCTAGCAGCAAACGCCTTCTTAAGATTTTCCAAAACCTCAATTTCATATTTATCCTCTTCTTCACTTGAAGAGTCAAATTGGTGGAAAATTTTATTTTTAATTGCCTCAGTTACACTTTTATATTTATTTTTCACATATTTATTGTGAGACATTTTTGCTCTCTTAATGGGACTTTCCCCTATCAATTTAAATGATTCATTTAATGTTGGTATAGCCGATTCTTTAACGATGTCGGAACTACTATCGTTATTATTACTAGGTTGTGTTACATCGGATTCCTCATTTTCAGTATTAGTTAATCTGTTAGGCTGTACATCCTCAACATTTCTCTTACCCTCTAAAATTAGCCTGCAATTACTACATATTTTTGCCGAGAGCCAGTGTTCTTGGGGTACCCCGAGTTCCTCACAGTTCCATGGAGGGATAGATCTGAATTTTTTTAAACTACTCTTATGTCGTCGTCCGAGTGGATTGAAACACTTTCCATTCACATAACACCAGTTAGGGTTATTCATAATAGACAGTGTGATTATATGTACAGTAATAAAATAAAACACTTCAATCTGCAAACTTGTTAGTTAAAACGATAAAAGATTATTTTAAATTTGATTGTAATACTTAAAATAATGAGGTGACACACTAAACACATGTACTGATTTAAATCTACTGTCTAGTAAATAATCTGAACTTGAGAATTGTTGATAGAGGAACAGATGTTTTAAGAAGACGCGCTGATTCAGCATTTCATTCGTTTGTTAGGAAGTGGTACTAGTATTAAAACATTCGGTTTTATTTGGAAGTGATATCTTGTAACAACACTATTTCGTCATAGTTTCCAGGGTACAATACAGTATACTCAATAAAAATTATTTTAAGATTGAAATTAGTAATTATAACATAATAAAAATATATACCAGTTTATTCAATTAATGGTGTAAGAGTTTTTATTATATTTCATTTAATTGCAATGAAAAATTTGTAACAAAATAAATAATTTGTTTTAAGGGAGGAAAGAAGATTACGAGTATTTGAGAATAAAGTTCTTAGGAAAATATTTTGATCAAAAAGAGATGAACAGACAGGTGAACGGAGGAAACTACATAATAGTGAGCTACATGATATGTATAGAAAGCCAGATATAATAAGAACAGTTAAGTCTCGTAGGCTTCGATGGGCAGGTCATGTGGTACGTATGGAGGATGAAAGAGGTGCTTGGAAAATTCTAGTAGGAAAACCGGAGGGAAAACGCCCAGTTGGAAGACTAAGAATGAAGTGGGAGAATAACATTATACATGATTTGAGGGAAGTAGATTATACAGAGGATAATTGGAAAACGTTAGCTCGGGATGGGATGTATGGAGAGCTTATGTCCGCGCTGCCATGAACCAACAGGTTCCACAGAGCCAGTGAGTGAGTTAGTTATAAATAATTTGTTTAATAATTCACAGTAAACGTAAGTAACAGAGCTCTTTACTTCTCACTTCAGCAATAAAATTTGATAAATAAATATCTACTGCGTAAAAATTAAAATATCGCCACTTTTATAAATTTACGGTACTGTTCCATTAATCACAACATATAATAATTTATTCGATTTAATGGCATTTGAAAAAGTCACTGATGAAGCTCTTTTAATAAAGTACGCGCGCGACCTTGGTCGTGAAATGAATCTGATGCGCCGTGGACCCGCGAGTTTTTTTTTACGAAAATAGAATAAAAAAACATTTATATTGTCTGAACTATTCAACTCTCCAAAAGGGTAATTGCTGAAAATTAATCCTTATTACGTGAATAGTATCCTGTATTTTTTCCGTTTTCATTTTTTGATATGTACTGCAGTAAACCGCCATAAAACAGAAAATTGACACCGAAAATAAAAATATCCTAATTATAAAAATAACACCCTTAAACTACATGATATCACCTATATAAATATCTTTGAAACAAATTTTTGCTGTTTACTGTTTCAGAAATATTAGTTAGTAAACGTTTTAGATGAGTGTTGGCAACAACTAATGTGGGAGCTGTAACAAGGACAACGGGAGGAAAATGAAGATAAACCGTGAGTAGAGAACAAATAGAGAGCTAAATTGTAACGCAGGTGATAGTACAAATTAATAGACACAACTGAAAGTGTAGGCAAAGTGCCATACGTCTAAATAGTAAAACCACAGACGACAAAAGAAGAAAGTGGGGTTAGTGAAGTGCTATAACGTTGAGTGCAGTGCAGGGTTACCAACGGCGAAGTTGTAAACATCTATGCAAGCAGAGAGAAGGACTACAGGACAACTAGCGACATCTGTTAGCAACAAAGTGAACGGCAGAGGCGAGCAGCGCGCGATCAGGCAGCAAGTACTACCATCAGCCGGAGACCGACAGAACTAAGAGAGCAGCAAACCAGAAATACGAAGGAATAATCAGCCGAATACCAGACCGCACCCATATCAGATCCCAAGGCAGAGACCACCATAACACCGGAAAACAGATACACCATGGCGGGTAATAAGTCAGGCCGGAAAAACAACACAAAGAACAATCACTCAAACCGCACAAGCACAAGCGACGAGGAAGATTGCGCGGGAAACAGCGGAGGTATAAAAGGCATGTTTACAGACATACTAAACGAAATCAAAGAAATCAGAAGACAGAACGAGGATTTCAGAGAAGAGACTAAGAAAAACATCACAGATCTAAAGAACGAAATCAAGAATTTCGACAAGAAACTAGAAGAAAAATGCTGCTCACTAGAAGAAAAAATAATCAGCGGAGAAAACAGCACAAACGATTCGGTCAGACGAATAGAAGAGAGGCTAAAAACACTGGAAAACGCAGAGGAAAAGAGACAGCGCAGTGAAAAGAGAAACAATATAATTATAAAAAGCAAGGACTTTGACGAGGAAACAAACAACACAAAAGATGACAAAGTGAAAGCAATACTCAGAAAAATCGAATGCAAAGAAGACTATACCAGAGCAACATTCATAGGAAGAGACAAACTAGACAGGGGCCTCGTGAAAGTACAAATGAAGACAATGGAAGATAAAATCGCCGTCATGAAAAACAAAAGCAAATTAAAAGGACAAGACTGCTACATAGATTCTGATCTGACTAGACAGGAGAGAGAGATTCAACAAACACTCAGACAACGTGCAAGAGAAGAGCGAGAGAAAGGCAACACCGTACAAGTTGGGTACCAAAAAATGTTGGTAAACAATCAGTGGGTAAACTGGACTACTCTCCTTCAACAGCAAGACACCTAAAGCATACTATCTTACCACATGCCAGAACAAGAACAAGCAACGACCATGCAATTACAATATCAACACTGAATGTACAAACACTTAGAACAAGCGAAAGAGAGGAAGAGTTAGATCATGCTTTAAAAGAAATAAAATTCGACGTATTAGGTCTTAGTGAAATTAGAAGAACTGGCGAAGCCATCATAGAAAAACAAAACGGAGACCTATTTTATTATATAGGCACAACTCCCGGACAAAGAGGAGTAGGCTTCATCATCAGAAAACAAGTCAAACATATGGTGCAAGAAATAGTAGGGGTGTCTGAAAGGATCGCAGTCTTAAAATTAGCAACTAGAGGCTCCACAATAACAATCATTCAGGTTTATGCCCCAACAGAAGCCTACAGCGATGAAACTATAGAACAATTCTACTGGAACCTGGGAACTACCATAGATCAGCACAAATCTACACTAAACCTAATCATAGGAGATTTCAACAGCAAAGTGGGCCCACGCAGCCACGAGGATGAAGACCCAGTGGGAAGATATGGGTATGGGGCAAGAAATGAAAGAGGGGAAAAGCTCGTTCAATTCGCACAAGAACATAAACTAAAGATAGCCAACACCTTTTTTAAGAAAATGCCTAGCTCAAAGTGGACTTGGCGCTCGCCAGACGGCAACACAAAGAACGAAATTGACTACATCCTAAGCGATAACCAAAGAACCATAAGAGATATCCAAGTAGTAGCCAACCTGAAATTCAGTACAGACCACAGGATGGTGCGGGCAAAAATGAAGATAGAAAGAAGAAGGAAGCATCCAACAAAGCAACATAGACAAAATATAGAAAACATAGACAGCAACAAATTCCAGCTACATCTTCGCGACAGAATTGCAGAGTCCAACCCCAACCGAGAAGCAGGTGCTCAGGAACTGTACAACTCCCTGGAACAATGTATACTACAGGCGACCAAGGACTCCAGCAAAAATACGAAAGCTCAGAAAGAAGGCAAACTCAGTCAAGGAACCATTGCCTTAATCGAACGTCGATCGGAGATGCTACAAACCAGAGACGCTTCGGAGTCGAATAGAACCGAGTATGCCGCAATGGACAAACTGACGAAAAAGGAAATACGGAAAGATCTGCGAGAGTACCGCACAACCATAACTAGGCAAATAATAGAAACCTCCAAATCGATAAGGAAAGCAAAGAGGGAAAGAAATGGTGACAAACAATGGATGCTAGGAATTAAGAACCAAGCAGGAGGCCGCAACACATTAAGAACAGATATAATCCAGTCAGCCACAGATTTCTATAAATCCCTATATACAAGCTCCCTAACAACCCAGGCAACAAATCACATAGGCATATTCGATGCTAAACTCGAAAACCACGTCGACACCTTTCCCCCAGTACTGGCCAGCGAAATTAGAACTGCAATAGATGAAATGAAAAATGGCAAAACACCCGGAGAGGATGGAATATACAACGAATTGCTAAAACTGGCTTCAGATCAAATACTACCATCACTCACAAACATCTTTAACAAAATT
Organism: Diploptera punctata; assembly: GCA_030220185.1. Classification (NCBI taxonomy): domain Eukaryota; kingdom Metazoa; phylum Arthropoda; class Insecta; order Blattodea; family Blaberidae; genus Diploptera; species Diploptera punctata. The sequence goes on along the minus strand of JASPKZ010006826.1, from coordinate 287,919 downwards.
CTGCAGACAGAAGAGATACCCGAGCAATGGAAATCAAGCACAATCATTCTTCTCCACAAGAAAGGCACAAAAGATGACATGAATAATTACCGACCCATAAGCCTGATGTCCAATCTATACAAACTATTTTCAAAAGTGCTAACAAGAAGACTAACAAAAGTCCTGGACGAAAACCAGCCAACAGAACAAGCCGGATTCCGCTCAGGCTTTAGTACAACAGACCATCTCCAAGCAATTAACCAAATAATAGAAAAGACAGTCGAATACCACCATACATTATATCTAGCATTCGTCGACTACAACAAGGCATTCGACTCAGTAGAACATTCAAGTGTCCTCCAGGCATTACACACACAAGGAATCGAACACAAGTACATCCGCGTTCTGGATAAGATCTACAGCCAAAGCTATGCCAAGGTGAAGACAGAAATTGTGGGACAACCATTCAGTCTCAAAAGAGGAGTACGACAAGGCGACCCAATTTCTCCTAAACTTTTTACATGCGTGCTTGAAGACATATTTCGAAAACTAAACTGGAACAAGAAATACGGAGTAAATATAAACGGGAGCAGGCTATCCAACTTAAGATTTGCTGACGACGTGGTATTGTTCGCCAGATCCCCTAAACAACTCCAATCAATGCTACAAGAGCTCTCAGAAACTAGCAAAATTGCAGGCCTTTCGATGAACAAAAGCAAGACACAAATTATGTCTAATGGTCCGGAAAACCCAATCAAAGTCGATGGAATGGATCTTCAATATGTAAGCGAGTACATATACTTAGGACAACTACTCTCCTTCCATCAGAAAGTAGAGAAGGAAATAAGCAGAAGAATAGCTCTCGCCTGGAAGGCGTTCTGGTCACTGAAATTTATACTGCTGGACAAGTCACTCAACCGGAAACTCAAAATGGAAACACTACAAACCTGTGTTCTTCCAACACTGTTATATGGCTGCCAAACTTGGAATCTTACTGCCAAACTGAAGTACACACTCCAAGTATGCCAAAGGAAAATGGAGAGGAAAATCTTAGGCATAACTCTGAAGGACAGAATCTCGAATACAACACTTCAAGCGATATCCTCAACAACTGATCCCGCACAACAAGCCATCAGGAAAAAATGGAAGTGGGGAGGCCACGTCGCAAGAATACAGGACGACAGGTGGACAATAAAAACAACCATGTGGGACCCGTACACAGGCAAGAGACAGCGCGGAAGACCAAGACGACGATGGGCTGACATCTTCAAAGAACGAGCAGGGGCGCAATGGTCCAGAGTCGCCAGATGCAGGAAAAGATGGAGAACGATGGAGAGCCAACTGTGTATTAACTAATCACAGAACAGACAGTGTATACAAACCAAGTGCTACATCCAAGTCAACTTCTCACCACGGAGTAGCTCACCGGGTGACACTCTCAAATAGAGCTTAACCCCTGTACAGGGAGGCCTTTGCCCTAAAGGGACATATCAGGCTTTATTTATTTTATTATTATTTATAAACGTTTTAGTTTATCATATTTACGATAATTTTAGATCATCATAACTACGAACCTATAAATGATAAAAATTAAATTTCTGTATTAATACGTTTATAAATGTATTCACTATATTTAGGGATACATAAAATTAAAAAAATAAATTGCAAGATTTTTTGCTGTCCGATTTGATATGGAATGTCCCGTATAGGAAATTCGAGCTGGTATTCCTTTGAATATACATTATTCCATTAGTTAATTTTAATTGTATTGCATTATTAGACATTATTTTCATTATTGTTCAGTTTTACCAGATAACACTGGGCAACATGATTTTTGTCTCATGAGTACCAATAGCTGTACTTAATGCAGTTTTTTTTATCGTGTTTACAAATATGTATTCGGAATTTCTCCATCACCCACAGATTTTTTATTTCAATTTCAATTACTGGATTTAAATAATTATTTTTTTAATAAACATAGATTTCTTCCCGGAAAATCTTGGCGCAGTGAGCGATGAGCACGGGGAACACTTTCATCAGGAGATTTGGAGATATAAAGGCAAATGGAATCCTAATATGCTGACCGATTATTGTTGGACCATCAAGAGGGATGCTCCACAGGCGAAATATAGCAGAACATCGTCATTTCTTACTTTCTAGGTGAGTCCTAATGTTCGAATATTGTGTAGTTACAAATGTATAAAATATTAAAGCATTTGCGTCTCTCGGAAACCTTGCGTGATGGAGAAAAACCGATATCATATTTGAATTCAGGAGAAAAAATACTATCAGAATCATCTATATTTCTTTCTGAGACAAAAAAGTTTATTTTTTGTTGCTCAGTGTAATTAATTGTCTAGTATGTACTATTATTGTAATTGTTTGTATTTAAATGTAACATATGTTTGTCCTGGTGAGTGGAAGAGAAGGCCACATGGCCTTAACTCCACCAGGCTAAATAAATATATTTTATTCTATCTATTCTGTTCAGTAGAACAAACATGCATATAGTAGAATATTGCTATCTATATAAACCTTTACCATTTTAATTAATTGTAATTCCCCTTTGGATATTAGAAGGGCATAAATTGAATTTGAGTATTATGATCTCAGTGTCTCCGGAAGAATTCGTTGTGCGCAATGTTCCAACCAGCCCAACTGTTATCGAGTACTGTATTCTATATATGAGATAATCAAAGTTTTAATAGTGGTACTTGCAGCCAAAGTGTTGGACATATTATTATCTGTGAATGCTCTTTGTTATGGAGTGAAAGGTACGACATTACATATCTTATCAATAAGAACCAGTCTAAGTGAACCAACCCATTACGTATTTTCAACAGATGTCTTCATAAGTAAAGTTCATAAAAAAACTTTGGCTTTAGTACAAATTATGGTATATACAATGAGATCAGTATAGCATTGAACAGCAGACGCGGGGTTTGTGCTGTGCGATAACGAAGGCTTACACGTGCAGACACGGGAAGTGAAATGTGCGCTGACTCAGCAGTTTACGAGTTCACGGCCACAGTCAGATAGTGTACCTCGAATAGATAAGGTGCTTGATCTCTTTTCCTTGTGAACTGAATGGCATGTGTGTATAATGTAAACTGAATGACATGTGCATAAGTTATTTCAATTTTAAAATCTGTGTCTTATAAAACATAAGTGTAAAGTGAATCACGTGTGTATGAGTGTAAACTGTATAATGGCTTATAATTTTTCTACTAAACAACGTGTATTTATTTATGAACAATATTTATTAACTCAGTCTGCTAGCCAAGTACGAAGACGTTTTGAAACACTATTCCCGTGTAAACATTCCATCACGTTCAACAGTCCATAATATGTACAACAAATTTTATAAAGAGGTGTCAAAAATGTATGGGCAACGAAGGTGAACAGTTTCAACACCTGCTTCAATAAAGTTGGTAAGTACGACAATTTGTAAAATAGTTACGAAAATGTGTGTGGTTGTATCATCGCGATCCTACACTGCCCGTTCCCCGCCGCTAGTGCGTCAGCAGTTTATAGTGAAATCCCCGCGTCTGACTTCCACTACTAAACTGATGTCACTGTATTACAACTTTGTTTATAACTATAACCCTAATACCGTAAGGTGAAATAGGTTTGCAAACTTCGGATAATAGTACGTAAATAAAACAAATAATACTCTAACGAATATGAGTTTAAAACTTTCAGAGATGTTTTAATCACGTACTCCTATAGGCCTATATAATCATAAGAATTATACGGCAGATGAGCAGTAGCACAAACATTCGATTATAGTATACAGTGCGATCCATACAAACGTTTAAAGTTTTAATGAATTATAATTCCCTTATAATTATAATTATTTATTTTATTTATCTATTTATTTATTTTACCTGATGGAGTTAAGATCGTAAGGTCTTCTCTTCCATTTTACCAGGGTTAAATTATACATATAATACCAATTATGAATTAGCTATATGATATATAATGCATAATAGATATAGGCAGGCTACACAAAATAAAGTTGACAATGGAAAGAAATAAAACGTAATAACAATAATAATAATAATAATTAAGGGATTGAAACAAGGGTGCAGTCTTTCACCAATTTTATTTAATATTTATGTAGAATCCATATTAATGAAATGGAAACAAAGCTGCAAAGGTATGGGGATCCCAATAGGTAACAGATTTTTGCTGACATTACAATTTGCCGATGATCAACTGGTTTTAGCGCAAGACAAATCTGATATGGAATTCATGATAAAAAGGTTGAAAAACACACATGAATCATGGGGTCTCACAGTAAATTTACAAAAAACAGAATATCTGGCAATAAATAGCAATGAACGAGAAAATTTAATATTGGAAGAAGGAATCCAAATAAAGCAAGTGAAACAAACTAAATATTTGGGAATAATTATGGATAACATTGAAGGTATAGGCAAAGAGAACATAAAACATAGAATTGAATTGAGTAGCAAAATAATATCATCATTAAATTCCATATGGTGGGATAAGCATATTTGGAAAGACACAAAAAAATATATTGGTAAAACATTGGTGGAATCTGTTGCAATGTATGGAAGTGAGGTATGGACAATCAATAAGTAGGGCCTACTACAAGAATAGACTAATAGCTCTAGAAATGGATTATTTACGCAGAAGTGCCAGAAAGTCTAGATTAGAACATGTCACAAATAAGTAAATTAGAAACATAATGGAAGCAGAAGAAAGCATAATTGAAAGAATTGAGGAGAAGGAATTAAAGTGGTTAGGACATGTTTTAAGAATGGAAGATGAGTGATGGCGGAAGCAACTATATGAAAGGCATCCGAACAGAAAGAAGAAAAGAGGGAGACCAAGGTTAACATGGAAGGAAAACATGAAGACAGTAATGCAAGCTAGAGGGCTAAGCATCGAAGATGCCCAAGACCGTAGGCTTTGGAGGTTTGGCACGGGAAGACGACAGCAGCTGTAAAAACCCGAAGATATATAGAATAATAATACTAATAGTAACAATAATAATAACCTATAATTTGATTAAGTAATTGGCTTGATAAAGTAAGTTTAAAATATAAAGAAATAATGAAAGTATAATTAATATAGAGGTATAAAACTGAAATTGAATGTTATGATCTTGCAAGGGAACTGTCAACCATTGCATGCCGACACATACCTTTGTGGAGTACCAAGACCGAGTCCAAAAAAATTATCTGCTCTTTTTTACTGCAAGGTACAGAAGTCGAAGCCAAAATCCAGCATTGGCAACCCTCTGTGCGGAGCAGATGGGCTCCCTGCATGAGTAAGAGCGGAGTAAAGTGAGCCAGGACGCTGCGCGACGGCGGGTAGTGAGGGTTATCCAATCTATCAATTCACGAGTTGTATTACTTCCCTATAGTTTAAGTGAGAGGTTTGACGCTGGAGTTTTTGCCTTGCAGTAAAGAAAACGGCAGATAACTTTATGGACACGGCCTTGGTATATCACAAAGCTTCTCTGGAAAAAAATCAAGGTAGGTCACAATTTTACAACCAGGCCAAGAATTTCATCAATAGGACAAAACTCCTTAGCAAGAGTGACAAAAAAATATATATATTCAATAGCCTATATAAAGATTTGGTTTATTATGTTAGAGGACGTTAATTAAACTCGCCAAAGAAACAATCGTGCCCATTAAGCCAGTGGACAGTATACTGATGCTGTATGTGTCAGAGAACTGCAAAGAATTGGGGCTTACTAGTATGCAGAGTGTATGTAGCCCAGGTACAGAAATAAAAATAAGAACAGACGCGAAAAAGCTATAGGCCTATATGTAGATGGAAGACATTTTCAACATTTACTCTGAGAAATCTAGCTCAGATTGTACACGTTTATATCAGTTGAGAATGTTTCACCTCAGCATTAGCGTTGGTCGCAAATATATTCCGAGAATAGTCAATTATACTTCAGTCTTAACATTTTTTACATCACATTTTATATCAATTGGTTCAGAATTCGTACTGCACACTTAAGGAGTTAAAGAGGATACTTAGATGTTTAGACGAAAATAACATTTGCCTGAAAACGTAGCCTACTGTTAAAATTATGGCAGGATGAAATCAAATCTGCTCCTCATCATCCCATCAGTGGGTCAAGCAGTTGTCCACCTCAAATATCTTACTTTTCTTCCAATGTTAAACCCTTAAATTAAAAATGTATCTTAAAAGATGCATCACTTGGTTTCATTCATGTAATAATTTAAATAAAAACAGATAAAAACTAACGAGAAGATATTACATATTTGTTTTTATAATTTCATAATGTACCTAATAACAACAGTTACTCTCCATTTCGTTTTCACTGCGGTCCGCCACATTTAAATAACTGACACGAGAAACAAGTGTTTTGCTAAGGCTCGTTAATGTCCGACCACTGGATCTTTGTCTCCCGATCTGCGGCTGGTTATGTTCGGCACTAGGACATACGCTCGCTATCTACACTGACGATACACCAAAGGGCTAAAGAGGGTACATAAATCCCTAAAATAGCCGGAAGTATGGTTCATGGACCATACGCTTCCTTTCTCGGCCGCCGAGGATGCATCCAGGAAACTGGATGCATCCAGGACCAGGAAACTGGATTCATCATTGGCCGGCTCGAGGAGGGGATACGTTTTGGAAAAGTGATCCAGTTTCCACCACATAGTCTAGTCTAGTTTTGCTAATTTAAGGGTTAAGAGATTATTTTTGACGGATCACAAGTAAAAAATGTGCAGTGTAATCACAATTGCTCATGAATGTTCAATGGCGTAACTTCAACAACTCCAACAATACTTCCTACAAGAAAAACAAATATATGGGACCCGTTAGATGGTCGTCACATTGTACAAGTAAATAGAAGACAATATTACGTACATCTGGCGAGTTCAAACACCAGCAAACGTTAATGTGGATTCTCTGTGAAGTAAGATATTTGTTATGTTGTAGTACCGAAACGGTGACTTTTCGGAGACAGGTTCTTCATAAAAATTGTAATCAATCCTTCTCTAAAATATCATAAATGTTGAATAAGAATTCTGAATCATACTGCATAATAAAATTTATGTATTTATTTACTTCTGGTATCAATTCTGTGTCGAATAGACAAAACATAAATGTATCTAAATTATTAGTTGGCCTATGTAAGCATTACTGTGTTTGACTTTTAATGATGTTTTACATTACTTCGTTAATGAATATTCGAATGAAATAGTTTTAAATGATTTAGTTAATATAAATCCATGTTTTACATATGAATATCAACACTCAATACGGCAGAATTTACTTATTCTTTTAAACCGATATCATAATGGGCTAGGTATTTTAATGTAGTTGGCATGGTAAATTATAATCGATGACAGAGCATATAATATTTATTACTATATTAAGGGTACAGGGAAAGTCACTTTTCTGTCGAAAGAGAGTATGAGAAGTCATTAGATTTCATTTAGAAATTTGAAAGAAGATATAATTTAGCCATGGATTAATTTACCTCTCAAATTTGGCATTCAGGTAAGAAAATATATATGTTGTACGACTAAAAGTACATTTTCCAGGTTTCAAGGAGAAAGGGACTAACTTTTTTTTCCCCCCAGTTTCCTACCTATTTTTCTACATTCTAAATTACACAATAGAAATTGTATGTAGCACAGTTTATCTTTGATATCTCTAAGTGTTTTAGACAAATTATGCCTCGAGATATCGAAAATTGGAGACAAAGTAAATAAAAGAAAAACGTAAAATACACTGCAGATGCTATACGTGCAGATAAAAAAAAGATTATTCATTTTAATTTTAGTGAACTACTATTTTTCAATATTCACATGCAGATTTTTAATTTACTTACAAATCCATATGTTTGTAAATAAGTCCATTATTCTCCTTTGTTCTTCCTTCTAGAGGGCCCTATTTTCTAGAAAGTTTTCAACCAGGTTTATGGCTCTCCAACGTCCCAAATAACATTTTTCCAATTCGTGAATCATTTGTAGCTTTTCACTCACATGTAAGGTTTTTAAAACTCGCTTTAGTGCGAACATCACTGTACGTTGATGGTCGGTAACTGGACCCGACTACAGTAAGCCATAATGAATTCAATACAAATAATTTTTCTGCACTTTATAAAAACACATAATTCTTAAGGATAAATCAATATGTTTAGACACATCAGAGAAATCATACTGTAGGCGCTTTCAACTCATTTCCAATACCTGTAACATCTCGGTAAAGTAAAGGTACCTTCTACTTCTTAATTCAGTACATCATTGAACATGTATTGTCACCTAAATTCGAATTAAATAAATATGTTTCAAGTGATTAGCATGGAATATACTTCGTCATATAGAAAAAACAGTATATTTATAGAACTACGAGTTATGTAATAAAAATGTTTAAAGTACCATCGGTAAATTAAAATTAATTAGAAAATCCGACTAATTGGAGTTCGACATATGGAAATTCGACTCTATTTTAAATTTAAATCAAAATGAAATTTGCTCATCAAAATAATATAAATTTAAACAAGTATTACAAACCATTAAAACAGCGGCAGAAAATAATAAATAGAACTGCTTACCGTATGAATACAAGTTGTATTCATTCATAAATAAGCATCGCCAGTAACAGGTGTGTAAATTCATTTTGGAATTTTGCACTATAAATTCAAAACGGATTTTCTGATAGTGCATGTTTTTATAAATATAATTATTTAATTTCCAATAGAATAACTAATATTGCTCCCTTCAAATATCTATATTAATGAATACAACGGAAAGCAACGGGAAGCTACCACACCTACACAATTTCCTAGTAAAGCTGCAAGCATAGCATGAAAATACTATGATTGCAGTGAAGGACCTGCCTTCGGGCAGAATTACTATGGATGGAATGAATACATTTATTCTCTTATAAATAGGCTATAATATACCACACAAAAATTTAAGGTCCACAGATAATACTATTTCCTTTGATACAGCCGGCCCGGGTTCAATCATCACTCGGACAAGTTTCGTGAATGAGGATTTTTCGGGATTTCTCCTCTCTTGTAAGACAAATGTCAGGAACGTGTAAGGACCAAACAGACTCCGATACCATCTGACCGTCATAATCATGCATATAGGCTAATTACCCTTGTTCAAAACACATAACACACGATAGAAACACCAGATTAAAGGTTATGCTTAAAAATCCTAAGACACAATATGATTTTAATAAATCAGATGAAAGTAAAATATATTCGGAAGCTATTGTTCGAAAACATTACAACGATTCATTTTCATATTCTAAAGAATTTCGTAACTGTTAAATAAAACAGACTGATGATGGAAGTATTGTATTGTAAGCCCATGTTTTCCCTTTACAGAGATTTAGGCGCTCTCTCCCTACAGGGAAGAATTTGAACCATACTAATTTAGTTACACTTGTTTTCGTATAGATGTCATTTTTGAGTGGTCCGTGGTCAGCGTTCCGCCTCATACTGACATCTAGGAAACCAAGGTAGTACTAGAGGCCTTTTTATTCAGGCTTAAGGATTTTTTAAGAGCCTGAAAATCTTCAGACTCGGGACCCACGGCTTAAAGTCTCTCCCGGAGGTTTTGCTCCTTGGATTTTTCCGTCCTAAAAAATCCATCGACCCCGGCCGGGTTTGAACCCGCGACCCTTGGTACCAGAGGCAAGAAGCATAACCACTAGTACACCGCGGCCGATGTGATGGAAGTAAATATTGTAATATGAAGAAACCTGTATGTCTTATTGAATACGTAGGTCAATACAGCAATAGTAATATGGGTACTCCGTCACTAATCTCAAACAACTGAATCTCCGATAATCATTCTCTAAAATTCATTAGAATATTATTCTCCGATCTATGTCTAGGGCTTAATGATCTTTTTTTTTTTTTTTTTCCAAATTTCACAAATAATTTTGAAAGAATCTTTAACCTCATTATTTGTGCTAAATGATCTGCCCTCTCAATATTTTAATGTTCTAATAAACTTTAGCTACTAACCATACAAAATAAAGGTAACTGATGTTACAAATGACACTTTTACACGGTGTATTAATAACTGTAAAAATATTAGGATACTTTATTAATTATGGAGTCCCTCACTATGAAACTTTTACCTTTCTACATTCTTATCACTTATAGGATCCACTATTTGGCTTAGAATTCCATTTGCAATATAAAATACATTTATTTATTCCTGCTTCTTTTTAGCAAATTCCGAAGGAATGAAGAGTTTTTATTTTTTTACAAATATTCACCGATCCTATCCAGTAAACACCGGAAATGACCATGATAAAAATATATATATATATATATATATACTCTTTAATTTTGTTTACTTGGTATAGGAGGTGTGGAGACCGAGTTCACGCTACTTCTCGCAATAATAGAGTATATATATATATATATATATATATATATATATATAAGAAAAATAAATATTTTCCTGGTTGCGTAATTGGTAGCGCACTGGAATATCAACCCAGAGGTCCAAGTTCAAATCCCGACCAGCCATTTATTTTTCTTATGTCATATTAAGCTTGCATTGCTCTATGTCAAACATTTAATTACAGCATCGAAAAAAGCGTCATTGCTATAAAGTAAAAAATATTAGGTTGATGATGCTGGCCGGATGATTTTCGGAGACCGTTGGGCCCTAAGCTTCCTGACATTTGTCGTACAGGTGAGGAAAAACCCCGAGAAAAACCTCACCCATGAGATGTCCCGACCGGGAATCGAACCCGGGCCGGCTGCGTGACAAGGCAGCACGTTACCGTGAGATCGCAGCGGTGGCATAAAGCAATTAATGTAAAAAAGTAAGGTCAAGTTTGTTAACCAGAAAAATCGGACTATTATGTGCAGATATTCACCTGAAATGAAAGATAAAAATCGCTCTAGCGGTAACAATTTCCGATATTTCACAACGAAACTCAGAATATGATATTAAGATAAACCATGGAAGATATTTTCCAAACTTAATCAGCGAAATCCGACCAGTAGAAGTTCGGGTTTATCTGAAACTCGAAATTTAAATTTTGACGCTGACAATTGCCATGTTTAGTTCGTCGCAATGTATTGTATATCGTACAATTTAATTAACCCTTAAATTAACAATGTTTCCTATAAGATACGTTAGTTTAATTTCTTTAATATTTAATAAAGTAATGGAAAAATGAATCGGTAGATATTATTTAAATTAGTGTCAAATTATATAATAATATACAATACGCAGGCAGCTAAATATTTAAGGTTATGCAAGATTTATTTTCACTGCGGTCCGACATTTTAAATAAGCAAAATAGAATCATAAATTCGACTTCTTGAGGAATTCGCTTAGCTTACGCAGCTCGTGCGTGACGGACATTTAAATATTACGAAAACGTATGTAGTTCTTAGAAAATGTAGGTAACACATGTGAGGAATACATTGTAAATATTAGAAGACAGAGGTGCGAGATAAGTTTGTTATGCAAATGCAAATAAAGTACACGACCACAAAAAGGTAATTTCTGTTTTTAAAGTCAAGATATAAAACAAGTTAAGATGTGATAATGTACCCATAGCTTCTGAACATTTATTTTTAAATATAACTATGACTATCATTTTTTTCTGAAGAGATGATTCCGGATATGATAACCAAAAAGAGTTTAAGACAGACATATTTTTAATTAGACTTTTGGTCTTCATGTTAAAACAATTGATTTTCTCTTATAGGATGTATCAAGTTATTGAATAAGACATTAAATATACAATTGGTACCTGGTAAACCAGTCGTCCTCAACTAAATTAATAAACCTCATCAAGTTACCAGTTAAAATGCAGAAGATGAAACATTGATTTTGAAAGGCCTCCATATTGGAATTGCTTGATGGAGTTTATTAATTTAGTTGAGGACGACTGACCTACCAGGTACCAACTTCTTCATCATCATCATCAATAATCAAGGATTAAGCCCATGTGGCTTGTTCCGGTCTCATAGATTCTCATTCAAAAGTTGGATCCATCTCTTCTTCGGTCTTCCAACATTCCTGCGTCCTTTTGGTAAGTATTTAAGTATAATTTTGGAAATGCGATCATCTTCCATTCTTTGAACATGTTCTTTCCATTTTTCTAGATTTTTTAATCTACTCGTATCTAAGAGTTTAAAGATATTTAGCTCATTTCTAATATCTTCACTTCTTCTCTTATCTAGAAGTTTGCAACCAGCCACACTTCTCAGAAATCTCATTTCAGCTGCTTCTATGATCTTCTCTTCTCTTTTAGTTAAAACCCAAAAGTCACTACCATACAATAGTAAGGGGAGTGCCACGACTTTATGAAATTTTAGTTTTGTTTCTTTTCTTGTGCTTTTAAGTATCCTTTTAATTGTTCCACATATATAATTAAATGTATTAAGCTTGTTAAATAGATCTTCATGTTTAAAATAGGAAATTTCATAACCCAGGTATTTAAAATGGTTCACTTGTTCAATGTGTTTCCCCTCCAGAATTATTTTAGCTCTTACGGTATCTGATCCCTTAAAAGTTTTACTTATTGATATTTTGAAATTATATTTCTGTATAATGTTATTTAACTGAAATAGCGATTTCCTTAGACCATCTTCTGAACTAGATATTAGAACTAGGTCGTCTGCAAAAAGTAAGGTATCTAACATATTATTTCTTATTTTGAAGTGTGAGTCCAAATTTATCTGCCAATTATATATGATATCGTCAATATAAATATTAAAAAGGGAGGATGAGAGTGGACATCCCTGTCTTACACCTCTATTTATTGTTGCTGTTATATTGTTTTATTTTTGCTTCCAGTTTCTATTGTTATTTTATTTTCTACATATAGACTTTTTATTGCCGTTATTAGGTGGTGAGGTACTCCTTTCTCTTTCATTATATTCCACAACTTTATTTATTACATAACCTTAACGGTGCTTTAATATGAATTATAAAAGTGTTGAAAGTTATTGAATGTCAGACAAAGTTGCTTTCCATTCTTTAGTGCAGGTATCTTCAAAGGAATAGGCCTAACAAGCGTCTATGAGTAACAATATTTTATTTAAAACGGCAGAATTAAGGTCATAAGGCCTTATATTCCACTAAACCAATAAAATAAGACAGTTTATACAAAAATTATTTATGCATTGTAAGTAACCAATATTACAACATTAATATAAAAATTGATTAAAAAGTATGTAATAGTTTTAAATACTACCAACCTAACTCACGGCACCATCGAACCCGGGGATTCACGGCCGCATGGACATATTATCTCCATACGTCACTCTTCTGAGCTTGTATTTTCCAATCATCCTCCGTTTCAAATACTATAGTAAAGTAAAAATTAGTAAAGTGATCCCACAACAGGCCCGGAGGCCCTTGGGGTAGTAGGAGGTTAAGGCTCCCACTTTTTTTTAGACAATCGGCACTTTATGTCAGCCGGGTTGTCAGCCCTGCGTGACGGCCGCCTTTACCCCCAGAACAGGCGTCTGGTACTCATTTCCGTTAGAAGCTCAGTCGACCCTAGGGCCATAGTGCCGCCAGATGGTTTGGGTCAGTTTAAAAATCCTGACCCCAACGGGACTTGAACCCTCGACCCTCCGGCTTGTAGCTCAGTGCCTTAACCACTACGCTACGGCGTGCCCCCTTCAAATACTATATTAGTTGTAAATCATCGTAATCAACATAATTAACCTCAAGGATTGGTTTCTTCACCAAAATTATCTTACTGGATTGACCATCTGTTTGTATGTCTTATGAAGTTCCTCTTGCATAATGGTATTCAGTGTTAAGGTCCATTCATATAAAAAGTTAGACTTAAAAATAGACATGAATCTTTATATGTGATTGCCACCGAACACAAATAGCAACACTACTTTCGAAAAATTAACATAAAACCTATCCCTGCAACCACTACATATACAGTGTTCTGCCCAAGAGCAGGTCTTTCACTACAAACTCTGCATTCTCCACTCTCTCCTTAACTCATGTTTCCTTTTTGTATCCGCACACAAACCATTTATTTTATTATTGTCTGCCATCTCATGCCTTTTTCTGCCTCTTTCTTTCCGTTGACCATTCCTTCTAGGGTATCCGTCGCAGGCAGTTTCTTCTTAGCCAGTGGCCAATCCAATTTATTTTTTCTCTTCTTTCTAAAGTTGTTAATTTTCTTTTTCTCGTTTTTTTTATTTTCATCTCTCCCTGAAGACACACACACCCTTAAGTGATCTAATAACCCCTCTTTACAACCCTACTTTCTCCGGCCTGACATTACGTAAATTAATAAATTTCGTAACACTACTCTCACATTAACAATAACTATGATTTGAGGGAAGTAGATTGTACAGGGAATGATTGGAAAGCATTGGCTCAGGATAGGGATGTATGGAGAGCTTATGTCCGCGCGGCGATGAACCTACGGGTTCGATAGTGCCAGTGAGTAAGTAACACTACTCTCACACACCTTCATGAACACATATGTATAAGAAGCCGAGAGGACAATTGATAAGGCTCTAAAGCAGCGAGAGCAGGCCTACACCTGCATACCACGTGCACAAATCCAACTATTAATAACGAAAAACGGAGACCGTAGATAACAAACTAATATCAATTACAAATGACTATTTAACACATGCTCCAAATGGAAGTCAATGGCCAATCACGTTACAATGAATTTTGTTTTACAACCAACGACAGTCGTGTTTCACCTCGATATTTATTGAATTCTGTTTACCAAAATAAAGAAAAAGCTCCTCCTTTTTAAAATTCTGAACAAGTCAGAGTATTATTTTGCAGTGACTGACTCTCCAACAAATATGTTCAATATAGCAAATAATAAAACAGGTTCGTTTGAACTACACATTTAATAATTGTATGTTCAATAATTGTGTTTTTAAATTATGATTTTATGGAGTTGATTCCTAAAAAATAATTAATAACATATAATGTTCGTTATAATATATAGTTTGATGTTTCATTTTTTCTCCACTAGGGTGCATTCTTACAATATTGTGATCCTACTTGACAATAAATAATGATTTAGTTGCAGTGGATGAACAAATAAAACAATCAAACATTTATTAATTAAATAAAACACTTCTGATTTGTTTTGAAACATCGTCGTTTACATTAAATATATAAATATGTTGAAATAACTACATTTAAATAATGATCTTTGAGTAAACAGCTTAATTTTATTCGTTAAATAGTCCTAACACATGACACTCTTGATTTCCAAATCATCTAGATAAATTGGACATCAGTCGTGGCAGTACGTATGACAAATGAACACCTGATTTAAAATGATTCCACTGACGAGATAGCAGCATCTTTCATACATATACGAGTACATAAACTGCAATAGGCAATTTGCTTGGTGTAATCCAGTTAAACAACCGATCAACTCAGCCTAAATAACAATATATGAAAAAAAAAATTGTTGAATGATCTGTATAAAAATACTTACGATTATGAAATGTTTATAATCTCTAAACAAAGTAATGACGCCATTGTACAACTTCTGAATCAATGTTCTATTATTGGTCTATTCTTACGTTTGGTAGCTGCAGATATGAAGGCTTAGTGTTAGAAATGAATGGAAGTCTGTTTCAGAATAATAATCTGACATTTGGATACTAAAACCAGTAGTCTAATTTCATATATTTATAATATTCTCAAAACTCCTTCAAACATACTTATAGGATTTTTAGATATGCGAGCCAATTTTCTGTGTTTTTTTCTATTTCGTTATAGAAGCTCAGCCCTCGATATTAATTTTGGCCCATGGAAATGAATTCTTCATTTAAATAAAGTTGCCCATTTCAATGTCAATGATTCAAAATTCAATTTTGCCTTAATTAAGTGTTGTTTGGGCCTGATCATACCAATGTATTCTTATGACATTAATATCTGATTTTATGCAAATCTTTCAATTTCATTTCTGGCTAAATAATCCTTCGAGTCATAAAATCTGTAAAATATTGTAAATGTGATAATTTTAAAGATGAGAACTGAAGGAATCAATGTTTCAAGTTTTTTTTTATGGAAAATAAAATCTTCTTCTTCGGCTTTCCCTCACGTATAGGTTTGCCGTCTTCAGTTTCCATTTATCTCTATCATTCCAATCTCCCTCTTCCGAATTAATATCCTCCATTATTGTTCTGACGTAGGTTTTCCATTTCTATCTTGGTCTGCCACGTTTATTTCTTCCAGGGGGTGACCATTGGTATATATATTTTTGGCCATCTTTCGGAAAATAAAATACCGAGTTTAAAACAGTTAGGCCAATGTCACCTTAGTTTGATTTCCGTTCAGTTTGATAACCCGAACGATGTTAAATAGTCCATTACCTATTGCTAATTCATTTTTCTGTTATATTAATGAAATTGTCATTTAAAGACAGAAACGTCAAAACAATAAAGAAAAAGCAAAGAAAGGGCGAAAAATAAGAAGGTTGGAAGGAAAATAAGGTAATAAAGAAACATGAGAAATAAAATGGAGTAAGTGAAATAAATTGATGATTAAAAAAAGAAAAAGAAAAAATGGAAAAAGAAAAGAAGATACAATCTTGGTATTTCATGTTCAAGTGTTGATGTGAATAAATTTTAAGTTTTAAATGGTCTGTAAAATCTAAATAAGTTTGAGTGAAAAAGAAAAAATGCGGAACCGTATATTTAATTTAAGGTTCAAGAAAGGCGTGTCGTGTTATAACAAATGAAGCAACATCATCACCAGAAATACGTTCTTGATGCTATCTGTGCTATTTAATATAATTGAGATGTATTTTGTGCGGACGCACTTTCTGCGTGAATTACATATGACACTTAATGTATCAAATGACACAAGAGTCGACTGTCTGTCGGCGTCACTCCGTTTTTAAAACACTTTAACTTATTAAAACGGAACATTAGAAAAGTAGAGAATCATTCGACAGTGGATTACGTCATCTAATACCAAAATTAGAAACGTCAGAAATAGTAATTTTACGATCAAAATAATTCACACAGAGGAAAACCGTGCTATTTCAGATGGGAGCGTGTAAACTTCCCGAGTAGCGGGTCCGAGTTTGATACCTGGCAGGGTTGGAAGTTTTAATCGTAAAATGTTCAACAAAGGGCTGTGATTTACAATTTATAATCGCTATATTTCGCACCAGATATTGGTGCGCATTATCATCCAAACTCATCCACAATACATATTTATGTTGAGAAGGGAAGTGATTTGCATTACAGAGACTTTTGACAAATCAACTCCTTTCAAAAAACGTTAAACTGAAAAAATATAAAACTATTATTCTACCAGTTATATTATATGGATGCGAAACATGGACTCTTACTTTAAGGGAGGAAAGGAGATTACGAGTATTTGAGAATAAGTTCTTAGGAAACGTTTTGGACCAAAGAGAGATGAACAGACATGTGAATGGAGAAGACTTCATAACAGTGAATTACATAGTCTTTATAGGAAGCCAGATATAATGAGAACAGTTAAGTCTCGTAGACTGCGATGGACGGGACATGTGGCACAAATGGGGAATGAAAGATGTGCATGGAAGCTTCTTGTAGGAAAACCAGAGGGAAAACGCCCAGTTGGTAGACCAAGAATGAGATGGGAGAATAACATGAACTATAATTTGGGGAAGTCGATTATACAGGGGATGATTGGAAAACATTGGCTCAGGATAGGGATGTATGGATAGCTTATATCCACGCGGCTATGAACCTACGGGTTCGATAGTGCCAGTGAGTTAGTTAGATAGTTAAGGAAGTGATTTGTGCGATGCATGGACACGTTAAGTATGAGTATTTTTCAGCAGGAGTAGGCTATGCTGTACTTCCAGAGAAAGAAAGTCTCAAGAAAGAATGCGGCCGAGTCGAACGCCACGCGAGTCTAGGTTGTATTGTACACTTAGAAATAATAGTTTGGCAATGCACTGTAACCATATGTAAAAACTAATATAACATTTAAAACTAGTGTGACGTCATATGAATATTATAATCTAACATAATAATCCTGCTAGATAGTGTGGATCTGTACCAAATTATATAATTTGTTTTTATTTACAGTACAACGATATAACAATCGGCACTTCAACACTAGCCAATGGCATTTAAACTCAACACTCCCCCGTTTCTCACCAGACAGTCTTCCCCTCGCGGAGACTTTCTTTCGCTGGTAGTACAGTACCGGGTTCCACTTTCTCACTTCTCTTCATCACATCACCCCGTTTTTGGGTGTGATTATATTTCTTTTGGACTTATTTTATTAAGATTATGGATTTGTGTTTCAATAATTCTTGCTAGAGAGTCAGTATTTCGGGCGATAATGAAAATAACTGGAACTTTAACAAATTTTGTAATCTTATCATCTATACAAGAGTTTTCGAAAAAAAAACAATGAGTTCTAAAATAATAATCTGAAACCTGAACACTCACCCATCCTGCACTCCTCTTTATTCCTAATACAATTATGTATCAGCTATGTAAAGTGGTCTGCCAAAGTGGTTCATAAATTGAAAATAGACCACATTAACCCATTTATCCTCTGAACCTGGAGCATAAAAAGAGAAGCGCGCAGTTTTTGGAACACGCAAGGTTACACATAATTTACAAAGAAATTAAATATTACATGTTTTCGCAAAATAGGAATCTCCACTATGTGTATTCGGTAGCCTTATAATTAATTTCCATGGTAATTCTGCCGGAGGGCAGGTCTTTCACTGCAATCATAGCATTTCCATGCTATGCTTCGCAGCTTTACTAGGGAAATATAGGTGTGGTAGCTTCCCGGTGCTTTCCACACGGTGAAGAATGATGGTGATGATGATGATAAGGATGGTGATGATGGCCGGATGATTTTCGGAGACCTTTGGGCCTAAGCTTCCTGACATGTCTTACAGGTGAGGAAAAACCCCGAAAAAACCTCACCCAGAACCGTGTCCCGAACGGGAATCGAACCAGGGTCCGCTGCGTGACAAGGCAGCACGCTACCTCGAGACCACAGCGGTGGACTGCCTTATTATAATATGACTTAGATATTGTTACATTAATCTCCATACCTTCTAATTTTCTATTTTGTAAATTTATATTTTTAAAATTCCTGAATCATTATCTATCTCTTTGCCGATTCTGCTGTTAAAATCACCAGCTAATATAATTTCTCTTGAGGTCCCGATCTCATCCATAATAGAATTTAATGTACTATAAAATGTATATTTTATTAAATAATTCCCATCCTCACTAATTCCATATATTCCTAATATAGAGCATTTTATACCAAAAAGAGATACATTTATTAATTTTAATTATGTTTTCATTTATTGCTTCCCAGTTTGTGATATATCTCATATTTCTTCTTGATAAGTATTGAAACCCCTCTTTTAGCCCTTTCATTCTTTTTAACACCACTGTAAATGTGAACGTACGATCCTAAAGTTTACATTCCTTCTCCTTTCTTCTTTGTTTCTGTAAGTACGATTATGTCCTGCTTCAAATCCTCCATCTGTTTAAGGACCTCCTCCATTTTATTTCTTATGCCTTGTACGTTCCATGTTCCAATTAGCAGAGTTCGTTTCCATAGCTTGATTCGTCTTCCTTTTAATCTGACCGGCTTAGCCTGAGGGAAGACGAAACAGAGGAAGACCTAAAACCTCCTGGAGTTAGGGAATATGTTTATATATGAAGGAGAAACATCTACAACCAGGAGATTGGATGGACCGACAAGACTGGCTATTAGGAATCAGACGATGTCAAAGACATTAATCAACCGATGATCTATCTATCTAAAATTCCTGAATTAGAGGAAGGGTTAAATTAGTACAAAAATATTTTATATAATAAGGAAAATCATTGGTAAAAGAAACATCTTATTTGACCTGCATAAACAGAGCGCTGCAGTCACAAGGCTGAACTTTTTTATGTTATAAAGGGAGTGAGTGGTGAGATACAGGCTAAGTGTATAAACAGTGTCAAACTATGGAGGGTTGTTTCCTATCTAAGTGACAACATTTAAAACTCGGTAGCACGGGAAATTCCGTGCTTCCATAAACGGTGAATCTTTACATGGTGACCTTGAACTGTAAGATATCGCCCAGCATCTTGGTTTCTACCGCAGAACACAACTAAGCAGAACATTCACGTCAAGTCATGGCCATTTCTCCTAATACACTTTCCACAGCCCTTCATTTGAACGCAGTCTCCTATTTCTAGACTTCTTTTTAAGAGACCAGCCCCATAAAAAATCAATCAGAGAAGCGTCAGGCGACTTTAAAGGAATATCGCTAAATGTCACATCATGTATTTCAGATTCCCGTTTCATTTCCTCCAAAAAAAAATTGTGAGTGGTATAAGAGGGTATGACTACAGGCCTTACACTTGATGAATACATATATTTAGTTTTTGTTTGATAGAGGGCAGGAATCTCATGTCGGTAAATTAGTGTAAGAACATCATCCTAGTAGCATTTTGAATTGACTTTAGCTTTTTTTTCAACACTTCGGATGTTTAATTTGCAATTATAGCAATATTCTGCAATGATCATATAGGCCTATCCCATTGAAAAGGTGCCTCACCATTCTCTGCACCAATCTGCGAAATGTTTATTACTTTTAGAAGCGAACTATCAACCATCCCATGCTGAAATCTACCTTGAAATTTATTTCAGAGATGCGTTGTGATGTACAAAAGACCGTGTCCAAAAAAAAAAAAAATTATACGCCGTTTTCTAACTGCAAGGTACTAAAATCCAGCGCCAAATCTCTCATTAAAATGTAGGGAAATAATACAGCTCCTGTATTTGCAGACTGGATAAGCCTCACCACTCGCAGTCCGCGCCGCGTCCCATCCCACTTCATTGTGCTCTTACTCAAGCAAGGGTGTACATTTGCTCCGTACAGTGGGTTACCATTGCTAGATTCTGGCTTCGATTTTTGTGCTTTTCAGTTAAAAACTGTAGTCTATGTCAACTCAGTACACAATATACAATGTATCAATAATTGTAAATTCACAATTGCAAATATCTTCATCATAGTTCATTCACTAATTTAGGCTACTTGTTGACCTGTTTCAGCCTCAATAAAAAAAATGTCAAAAATGATTGACTATGCTGCTCCAAGGAGGCGTCGCACTCCCCACTTAGAAGAGGATGTACGCGTTGAAGAGACCCCATCAAGGACAACTTAAACCATTTCGCGTGCAATGGGTTTGCCTCATACATTTGTCTAAGAGGTTCTCAATGAGCAGTAATCCTTGACATTGGATTTTAGTCACGAAATAAGTGAATGCTGAGTTGTGTAAATGTAAAAGGTAAAGTTATCCCACTACAGGGAGGTTAAGGTCCCCACTTTTTCTAGACAATCGGCACTTGATGTCAGCCGGGTTGTCAGCCCTGCGTGATGACGGCCTTTATCCCCAGGACAAGAGGCTTGTACTCATTTCCGTTAGAGGCTGAGTCGACCCAGGACCATGGTGCCACCAGAAAGTTTGGGTCAGTTTAAGAATCCTGACTCCAACGGGACTCGAACTTTCAACATTTTGATATGTAGCACACTGCCTTAACAACTACACTACCGCGTGCCCAGAAAATAATGGTTAATTATATTTTCCCACATAATTTTTTGGCCAATTTCCTCTGAGTAAAATGTTGTATGCTCTTCTTTCATTCCTCATTCGTGCCACATTATATATTACAGGACAGGACAGGGGGAAGAGAGGGGGAAGAGAGGAGGGGAAAGAGGAGAGGGGAAAGAGGAGAGGGGAAAGAGGAGAGGGGAAAGAGGAGAGGGGAAAGAGGAGAGGGGAAAGAGGAGAGGGGAAAGAGGAGAGGGGAAAGAGGAGAGGGGAAAGAGGAGAGGGGAAAGAGGAGAGGGGAAAGAGGAGAGGGGAAAGAGGAGAGGGGAAAGAGGAGAGGGGAAAGAGGAGAGGGGGAAGAGGAGAGGGGAAAGAGGAGGGGAAAGAGGAGAGGGGAAAGAGGAGAGGGGAAGAGGAGAGAGGGGAAAGAGGAGAGGAGAGGGGAAAGAGGAGAGGGGAAAGAGGAGAGGGGAAAGAGGAGAGGGGAAAGAGGAGAGGGGAAAGAGGAGAGGGGAAAGAGGAGAGGAGAGGGGAAGAGGAGAGGAGAGGGGAAGAGAGAGGAGAGGGGGAAGAGGAGAGGAGAGAGGGAAAGAGGAGAGGAGAGAGGGGAAGAGGAGAGGAGAGAGGGGAAGAGGAGAGGAGAGAGGGGAAGAGGAGAGGAGAGAGGGGAAGAGGAGAGGAGAGAGGGGAAGAGGAGAGGAGAGAGGGGAGAGGAGAGGAGAGAGGGGAGAGGAGAGGAGAGAGGGGAGAGGAGAGGAGAGAGGGGAGAGGAGAGGGAGAGGGGAGAGGAGAGGAGAGAGGGGAGAGGAGAGGAGAGAGGGGAGAGGAGAGGAGAGGGGGAGAGGAGAGGAGAGAGGGGAGAGGGGGAGAGGAGAGAGGGAGAGGGGAGGAGAGGAGGGGAGAGGGGAGAGGAGAGAGGGGAGAGGGGAGAGGAGAGAGGAGAGAGGGGAGAGGGAGGAGAGAAGGAGAGGGGAGAGGGAGAGGAGAGAGGAGAGAGGGGAGAGGGGGAGGGTGAGAGGAGAGATGGGAGAGGGAGAGGAGAGAGGAGGAGAGGAGAGAGGGGAGAGGAGAGGAGAGAGGAGAGGAGAGAGAGGAGGAGGAGAGGGGAGAGGAGGAGGGGAGAGGAGAGGGGAGAGGAGAGGGGAGAGGAGAGGGGAGAGGAGATGGGAGAGGAGATGGGGAGATGGAGATGGGGAGAGTATAGTGTAGATTGGATTGGGATAGGAGAGGGGTGAGGAGAGGGTAGAGTGAGAGTATATTATAATATTTTTTTATTTTAATTATATTTATATTATATTTTATATTATTTTATATTATATTTATATTATATTATATTATATTATATTATATTATTATTACCATTACTATTATTAACAAAATCGTCTAGGCTTCCTATAGAATTAGTAATGTACAATGAGAATAGCTGAATGAAATCTCTGGTCAGGTTAACACGAATGTCAAGGAGGTATATTTATCGTGTACCACAAAGTGCGTAAATTTATTATCTAACAAGGGCTTAGAACGCATCGTCTTAACGAAGTTTACAACTCGGCGTCTCCAATTATGGTTGTGAAAGTATGTACAATCAAACCAGTTTGTGTTCGTAGCTATAAAAATGCAATTGGGAATTTAGCCATGAGGTCATACTGTGTTTCGACTCTACCAACAAGGAATCAAAACAATTTTTATTTTGTTATTCATATTGCATTTCATTAAAGTGTTTTCTATCGCATCAGAAAGATTAGTCCAAGAAGAAAATACTTCCTGCAAACTTCTCTTACAAATGTACAGAGACTAAATAAGGAATGATGAACTTAACATCGATATTGAGGCTACAAAGGCATTTCTATATTAATAACACTTGCCAACATGATATTTGTCTCATGTGTACCAATAGTTGTACTTAATACAGTTTTTTTTATCGTGTTTTCAAATATTTATTCGGAATTTCTCCATCACCCACAGTTTTTTTATTTCAATTTCAATTAATGGATTTAAATAATTATTCTTTAATAATTTTTTTTCGTCCATTTGTACATTGTAAAATAAAACTAAATGAGCTAACTCAGGAGATTTCGGCTATGGAAAAGATATATCAAGGCAAATGGATTCCTAATATGCTGGCCGATTATTGTTGGACCATCATGAGGTATGCTCCACAGGCGAAATATAGCAGAAAATAATTTCTTACTTTCTAGGTGAGTTCGAATGTTCGAATATTGTGTAGTTACGAATGTAGAAAATATTAATGTGTTTGAAATTATAAAGTCCTGTCCCTCGGAAACCTTGCGTGAAGGAGTAAAACCTATATCATATTTGAATTCAGGAGAAAAAATACTATCAGAATCACATATTTTTCTTTTTGAGACAAGAAAAGTATATTTTTTGTTGCTCAGTGTAATTTATAGATGGATAGATAGATAGATAGAATAGATATCCAAGTAAAATAAGTCTTGCGCCTTAGTCTAGTGGTTAAGGCGCAGAGCTGAGGACTTGCGCTGGTTCGAGTCCCCTAGGATAAGATATTTTCTAATGGAATTTCGGCCGGTATGGGACTGGTGCTTATCCAGGATCGTGAGGAATTTGGGTAGCGGCTCCAGGTTGAGAAAACCAGCTATAAAGGCTGGGGAACCCGATATGCTGACTACGTCACCCCTATACTGGCTGGATGATTGCCTACTCCTGTGATTAACACATGTGTATGTGAGCCAGCAGTAGGCTGTAAGCCACGAGTCTTCTAGCCCTGTCGCGCCATGGAGTTTATTTAATAAAATTAAGTCTTATCCAACTTTTTGGAACCATTTGAAAGAATTAGACTATTAATTCGATTATTACAATTTGTAATTGTTAACTTACAAGGCAATTTAATTGAAGAATTTTACGTAGTCTATGTCTTCTATAGTGGATCATATGCTTTAACGTGCGGTGTCTTTTTTCCATTGGGCTAGCGCACGTTCGTTAGCCTAGAGCAGTTCCCGTTCAGACGCCGCCGAGCAAAACACAAACACCGAACGCACTGTAGAAATATAAATTCCACTCTCGAGGGAAAATGAGATCCTAAACCTAGAAATACACCACAGTTTTTTAGTATGTACCACATAAGACTGGTGACACTGGACGGATCGTTTTTCAACTTTTCCTCCAAAGTAAATCGTATCCTCGAATTTTAATTACTCCAAAAAATTCTATCGTCTTTGCCTGGGATAGACCTCGGATTAAGAATACTTCAAAGATCTACAAAAAATGTATTATTCGCTCAGTATTAACGCCGTATATATTTTTTTTTTCCGAAAATAATCACCGGGATGGAGGATGATGTAATTTATCATGCCACTATCTATTTGGTACGAATTCGTCGGCTATAATGTCTCGTCCAGATAAACTCGAGCTCTCAAATTTCCGTACTTAGTACATATAAAGCTAAACTTGGACAATTAAAGCTGTATGAGTGGGGGCAACATAATCCCCATAAGGACCAATGCGCAGGAAGGTTTATGCCAGTTTAAATTTCCTCACCCAATAGGACTCGATTACCGGAGTGTGCGAGAAAAAGTTCTTAGTAAAATATTTTGATCAAAGAGATACGAACAGACAGATGAATGGAGAAGACAATAGTGAGCTTCACGATCTTATTGGTAAACCAGATAGAATTAGAACAGTTAGTCTCGTAGATTGTAAAGGGCATAACAAAAACCAGAACGCCTTGTAGGAAAACCAGAGGGAAAGTAGATGATGGGTAGAGTAACATTAACCAAGTTTGAGGGAGCTAAATTATATACGGTAGGGGATGTTTGGAAAAATATTAGTTCAGGATAGAGATGTATGGAAAGTTTATGTCCGCGCGGCAATGAATCTACAGGATTGATAGTACCACTAAGTAGTTAACAATAATAGTAATAATAAAACATAATAATTATTAATATAGTTATTATTATACTAATTATTACTATTATTATGATTATGATTATTATGATTATTATTATGATTATGATTATCATTATCATTATTATTAATATGATTTTTATTATTATTAATATGATTACTATTATTATTATTATTATTATTATTATTATTATTATTATTATTATTATTATTATTATTATTATTAGAGGTGCATGGAAGCTTCTTGTAGGAAAACTAGAGGGAAAACGCCCTGTTGGAAGACCAAGAATGAGGTGGGAGAATAACATTAACTATGATTTGAGGCAAGTAGATTATACACGGGATGATTAGAAAACCGAAACTCAGGATAGGGATGTATGGAGAGATTATGTCCGCGCGGCTATAAACCTACGGGTTCGATAGTGCCAGTGAGTTAGTTACTATTTATACTACTACTATTATTATTATTAATATTATTATTATTATTATTAATATTATTATTATTAATTATTACTAATATTATATTATCTTCTTCCTTTCAAGTATTAGGCCAAGGCCTGTTACGATCCTATAGAAAATTTTCCCTCCAGCGTTTCATAGGACAGCCCAGAGATCTTCGTCATATTGGTATATAATAATAAACAGCTTTGGGGATCCGAATTGAACTCGTTCTTTCAATATGATGTTTCCAATTTAGTTGGTACTGTTTAATATATTCCAAAATTGGCGTAGTCTTCAGTTATTTTAAGATATCGGTGTTCCTTTTCCGATTCCATCTGGTGTAACCCGCTATTCTACGCATGAATCTCATTTCACAAGCCGTTATTCTGCTTTCAGGTTGTCTTTTTAATGTCCATGATTCACTACCATTGTATTATTATTACTACTATTATTATTATTATTATTATTACTATTATTATTATTACTATTATTATTATTACTATTATTATTATTACTATTATTATTATTATTTTATTAATATCATTATTGAAATGGTCATCTGAAGGCAGAGACATAGATCAATTTTGGATCATGTAAAGAGGTGCATGAACAAAATGAACTAGACTTACAAGAGATCAGACATAATATTAATCGTTGAAGTAAAACGACTGTAATGCACAAAATTCTTGAATTAAAGCAAGAATAAAATAATTGTTTACAAATGATATATTAAATTGACTTTACTTTTTAATTTAGCATGTCAATGACCTGAACGCACTTCTGGTTATTATTTATAATTACATTGTTGACATGATGTGCTGATATGTAGGGAAAAGATTGATGGCTAAATAAAACACAATTTGTATTGGTGAAATATAGAAAGACGACAGAAAAGTCAGTGACAGAGGAAAGAAGAAGATATTGTGAGCAATGAAAAAGTCGATGACAAATATCAGTGATGTGTGTACAGTGACAAGTATATAATGTAGAACCGTTGAAATTAAGTTTTTGCGATTGCAACACTGTGGAGCTATCCAATTGATCGTGACGTGTTCAAGTGTTAATTCCTCACAATACACTATGACAGTAAATCCAGATAGTTAATCAACTGCCCAGTTGTCTCGTTCAGCATCAACAACATATTTTATTTTCTGAAATTCCCACGACTAACCTTAAGATCAATAACAAAACTGGCCAAAACAAAAAAAAATGGCAAAAACCTAAAAATAGCATACAAAACTAATAATAAATTAGAGAACATTGTATCAAAAAATGGACAACAATATACACAATAACAAAGAAGTATACATATTTAAGTGCAATAGCTGTGAAATATTTTATATAGGACGTACAACTAGACGTTTTAACATCTAATATATAAAAATGATTGTTTTTTGTTTCTTTGTTCGTACTCGATTTTTTGTTTTGCAAAATGTTCAGAAGCTACCCGGGATGAACATAGGCTATAAAAGAGTTGAGATATCGAACTGCTACACCCTTAAAAACACCCTTTGTACTGAAAAACGTGAAAAAGTCCCATTGTCATCATTAAATGGCTTACACTGCCTAAACCATAAGAAATACAAAAAATTAATATAGGCCTACACAGAATTGAATATCTCAAAAAGCTCTACAAAAAAGTCCGCGACAGAATATGTTTATATTTTATAGATAACACACAATAGCCATTTTTGTCTTTCATTGATGTCAAGAAGATTGGGATAAGTTGATTCCCAGGCAAGCATGTGCTGCCATACCGTTCATCCGATTGTCATGGGGTTTTTTTGCAAAATATTCAGCATTTTCCAGGGAAGGTTATAGGTTATAAGAGAGTTTTAATGTTCATGCCCTTCACCCTCAAAAATCACCTTCTGTAGTGGAAAAACGTGAAAAAATGTCGCTTTTTGTAAGCTTAAATCTTACGCTGCCTAAACCATAAGAAATACTCAAAATTATTGTACACAGGATTGAATACCTCAAAAAACTGTACAGAAAAGTCCGCGACAGCATATGCTTATATTTTAAGGATAACTCACAATAACCAATTTTGTGTTTTCATTAATGCGAAGAAGGTCGGGATAAGTAGATTCCCGAACAAGCATAGCAGCACACAGCGGGTATTCTTTTATGGATAACTCAAAATAACGAATTTTGTCTTTCAGCTCATTTATGTCAAGTACATCGGCATGCGTAGGTTCCTGGGCAACGCCGGGAAATCAGCACGGGGTATCTAAATCAATAACGATATACTTTGTATTTATTTTTCCTTTCACTTATTCAACTAAATACAAAAACATGTTATAATTTATTTAGATATAGCGTCGCACGCTGGGTATTAGCTGGTAAGATATAACGAGTACTTGAAAGATTTTAAAAATAATGAGGAAAATCAAGTTTCGCTAAGCATGTTACAAACACAGATCATCAATTCAACACAGTAGACAACACCCTTTCAATTTACATAGAGAAAATTTTAAACGGAAGATAAGCATCTTAGAGGAAATAGAAATATCAAAGGAAACAAGAAATGATAGCCTGTTGAACGGAAAAACACCCTACTAGATCAATCCATTACACAACATGATAGTTAAACACAATCAGTATTCAATAGAACAACTTTGAAAATGGAACTAGTTCCGAAACACCTAGCTGATTATTTTAAACAATTTTAATTTGTTGAAGAATACTGCCATCACAGGTACAATTTTTCATCATCATCCGTATCATGACAGCTGCCGCCGTCTTCCGTAAACCAAACGCCATTCCTCTCTGTTCACCATTGATCTTCCTCCAATCCTCTGATATTCAAAGCTGTTTGTATCCCTCCTATCCAAGTTTTCTTCGGTTTTCCTCTCTTCCTCCTTTCTATTGGGATCCATTCCATAACAATTTTAGGCAATCGTTGCTCTGGCATTCTTCTGATATGGTCATACCACTGTAATATTTTCTTTTCTATATTGTCTATGATAACCGGCTCCTCTTGTACACCCATAATTTCCCTTATTCAGGTATAATTTTTATTGCTTTAAATATTTAAGATCATTATTTTCTAAATGGCTAAAGGGAAATTTTAATTAATGTGCCATCACCTCATTATGCCCGTTTTAATACTTACTCAAGTAGAATGTGGCTTTATCCACTTTCATTGTGACGCAGTAGCTTTTTTTTTATGAAATTAGAAATTTTAAGGATAAGATGAAATACTATGGTCATTGCGTACAATATATTATAAACTGTGATACACATAAATTAGGCACACGATCCCATCAACACATTGTCCTCTACATCCCTCCTCATCACACTACCTATTACTCAAAATCTTTTACAGTTTCTCTTGCTAGAACATGAAATTCTCTTCCACCCTATGTCAAAGACTGTCAAACTTTACCATCTTACAGACACAAACTTAATTTTTATCAAGTAACTGACAAACATTTCACTAATAATATTTCTAACAGTTAATATTTTTCCTTTTGTTTAATAACAATAACTTAGTATTAAGATTTACCATTACTTCTACCTAATGTCTTATACAGGCTAATAAATATGCGATAGATTAATTCATTAAACGGTTTACTACTTTCTTTGTTTTTCGAGCTTTTCTTCCTTCGTGTACATACTCTTTCATTAGTTTTGATTTCAATTATCTTTAAATTTATTGTATTAACTAACTCACTGGCTCTATCGAACCCGTAGTTCATGGCCACGCGGACATAAGCTCTCCATACATCCCTATCCTGAGCTAATGTTTTCCAATCATTCCCTGTATACTCTACTTCTCTTAAATCATGGTTAATGTTATTCTCCTACCTCATTTTTGGTCTACCAACTGAGCGTTTTCCTTCTGGTTTTCCTACAAGAAGCATCCAAGCACGTTTTTCATTTCCCATTCGTACCACATGTTCTGCCGATCGCAGTCTACAAAACTGAACAGTTCTTCTCCATTCGCATGCCTATTTATCTCTCTTAGGCCTTCCTGAAAACTTTACCCCAGTGGAATCCATGTCCACGTTTCTTTACGATTTTACGGTGAAAGATCGTCACTCTTTCGACCAAAGTACTTTTTCCGTCTGGCTTATCGCTTTCGACCTGTCTGGAATGGGTAATCATTTCGGTAGTAATGCTACCGCCGGCATAGCTCTCGAGGTCACTAAAGCACGCAATCCACTACATCACAAGGTAAAAATACCATGGAAAAAGTAAAGTCATGTATTACTCATCCAAGTGTTTTGTGCAGGCGGAAAATATGTTAACTAACAAACTGTCTTTCTCTTTCTATTCCTTACTATGTTGCCACTTCCTGTCCTTTGTATTATGCTGTTTGATTGGCAGGTCGAGAGCTGACAAATACCATGTATTTTAATGATCCGTCGTTCTGCGCGGTCAGTGGCAGAATGACTAACTTGACAACCCTGTTACTTTTGGGGTTACGTCTAGGAATGAGCTGGCCCTTCCTTGCCCTTCTCATTACATGTTGCCACTTGTGATTTATTGTGAGGGTGGTAACAGGAGAGACGACGAATACTGTGATTTTAAATGATCCGACCTCTTGAACGTTCCGTGCTTAAATGACTAATTTGACAACCATGTTAAGAATTTTCACACGTGTTTAGAGATTCTCCCCCCATATTTGACGTTGAACAATTTCAATACGTGATCGGATGTACAGTTTTCTCCTACATCCCTTCCACAGTTCAGTAGATCGGCGACACTAGCGCTAAAACTATTCCTCTCCGCCCGTGAACAGTTAACTTGGATGTGTAATAGTTCATATAATTAAAATCAAATTTATATATGTTTTTATTATGAGTTACTTCTTATCCCTTTTCATAACCCGTCAACTCTTCAATCAGGTAATTCAAGATGCGGCATACATGCAGAGCCGAAGTAGAGATTTACAATACCTAATCCGCCGGAAATTGAGCCCGAGTCACCGGGGTGGAAGGTAGGTGTTTTACAGACCACGCCATAGCGATAACCTTTTACTGGTCGAATAATATCAGTCGACTACTAGAAGATTTTTTCTTACACTCAAGTCAAATATTGACAGAATTAACTCCATGGCACAACAGGCCTAGAAGGCCCTTAGTTTACCATCCGGCTGCTGACCTCACATCTACATGTGTCAATCACAGAGGTAGACTATCATCCTGCCAGTATAGGGGAACATATGGTCGGCATGTCGGGTCCCCCAGCCGTTATAGCTGGTTTTCTCAACCTGGAGTCGCTACTTATTGTAGCTACCCAAATTCCTCACGATGCTGGGTGGGCACCGGTCCAATACTGTCAGAAATCCCATGAGAAAAGTTCTTCCCCCATGGAGACTCGAACCAGCGCAAGTTCCGTTGCTCTGCACCAAGGCTTCTTACCTTGACCGCTCGGCTACGGAGCGGGACATTGACAGAATTAGATGTACAAATATTACTGATATCGATTCCTCCTTCTAACCCAAAGTTAATTGAATATAATAAAAAAGACTGATGGAATAAGCTTTGTTTCGCATGAGAAATGTTTCAGAAACACCTTATGGCCGCATGTTTGCACTTTCCATTTAACACTCGACACGAGCCGGGCGTGTACACAGGACAAGAGCTTCCGTGTTCAATAGCATTCATCACCATTCTTTACACAGGCGTGTTAAAAGCCTTCCGCAATTGTTTTCTTATTTACACTTGTTTATCCTAATTAAATTCCTTCTATATTATCTGTAGGAGCACCTCATTTGTAATACAATGGCCACACTTTGAGCTGCTTATTATTTTTATCAGCTATATAAACACTTACCAACCCTCTCACTTTGTCCACCTTCTTTCCGATACTTCATTATCTTGTTTTTTTTCTTTTCCATTTTACTTTAAAAGAATAATGAATAATTATGGTTATTTCTTTGTCGGGATTTCAGGTCTCTGATTAAATTACCTTAAGCGTAAAATAAGCAATTTCTTAAAATGGAGGCGCTTAGTTTTTCTCATGTTTACCTCCGATGCATGAATAATACTAATAATAATATAATAATAATAATAATAATAGTTAATCTTTTTATAATGAAATTATCGACAAAACAATGATTTTCCGTCACACTCAAGATATTCGTCTTCTCCAATTGTTCTGAACATTTTCATCTGTAAATCCCAGTTCACTCAAACTTCTTCTCACACCATCCGCACAATCTTCTTTACGTCTTCCCTTTTATCTTTTCCCCACCTATTTTCCACTCCAAGACATTCTTAGGAATTCTATTATATGTCATCCTTTTAAGATATTCATACCGTCCTAATCGTCTCTCTTCAATTGTCTTTAATACATTTCTTTCAACTTTAATAATTTTCCTAATTTCAAAGTTTCTAATTTTTTTTAATCTGGACTTCCGGGATGATCTTCTCCAGAAATTCATCTTTGTTGCTAATAACTTGTTTGCAATAATAATCTTCTTGTAATCTTGTAAGCCCATGTTTCCCTTAACAGAGATTTAGGCGCTCTCCCCCTACAGGGAAGAATTTAAACCAAACTAATTTAGTTACACTTGTTTTCGTAAAGACGTCATTTGAGTGATCCGTGGTCAGCGTTCCGCCTCATACTGACATGCAATAATAATAATAATAATAATAATAATAATAATAATAATAATAATAATAATAATAATAATAATAATAATAATAATAATAATAATAATAATAATAATAATAATAATAATAATAATAATAATAATAATAACAACATCAATAATAGCCTAATGGCATTATTCATTTAATCATTATAATTTTATTTACGAAAATTTGCTGTGTGTAGCAGTGAAATGATACACATGGATGAGCCCAGCACTCAGTACATCAAGGGCTCTACTAAGCCATCTTGTCATGTCGTTCAGAGTTTATTAAATAAGCCAGAATCTTTATGATCCTTAGGGAGCGGGAATTTATGTGTTAAAAGTTAAATTTGTAATACAGATAGCATAGTGTTTACATAAATGAGATGTCACATTTCGCAACATAAACATAAACTTGCATAATATCAAGATAATATTGATATATTCCACAAAAGCATCGAAGAACTTTCTTAACTTATATTTATAAAACATTAAACAATTTATTATATCCACCGCTGTAGTCTCGGGGTAGTGTGCTGCCTTGTCACGCAGCGGGCCCGGGTTCGATCCCGGTCGGGACAGTTTTTCTGGGTGAGGTTTTTATCGGGGTTTTTCCTCACTTGTAAGACAAATGTCAGGAAAACTTTAAGGCCCAAACGGTCCCCCGAAATAATATGGCCATCGCAATCATCATTCATATTCATCTTAGGTTAGACTTAGGATTAGGGACTCTCCTGGCGCACCATTATCATCATCACCCATCATATCAACGGGGCAACGTAACTCCGCTTTCCAGGCCCCCCAACCTCAGAAGTGGGTTACAAGTACGCCATGCCAGGAGAGAAACCAGGAATGTCGAAAGACAAACCTGGCGCATTTGAAAAAAAATTATGTCATTAAAAAAATGCTTATTTACATTTGGCTTATACTATGTTGTAATCTTAACGTTTAGTATATAAAAACCCTTTCTCTAATGGTGACCATCATCGTCCTGGCATGTTATAGTCTAAGATCTATTACGTCTACAAAAAATCTCCTTCCATCTTTTTGCCGGACGTCCAATCGATCTCTTTCCCTGTGGTTGGTAGTTCAAAATTGCCCTGGGGATCCTGTTTCAGAACATCCGTCTAACATGCTGTATTCAATTATCTTAGTTTTTAAGGATATAATCCATAATAGGGTACATGTTAAGTTCCTGTAGTATGGAAGATGTTAATTATATAATTTTTACCTGGTAAGTCAGTCGTCCTCAACTAAATTATTACACTTCAAGTTATTCTAATATGGAGGCCTTTCGAAAACAATGTTTCATCTTCTGCGTTTTAACCTGAACTGATGGTGTTATATAGGTTGTATAACGGATTTATGTCTGCAGTTATGTTCTCGTTGAGTAGGTCTTTATTCCTTGCTTCTTTTTGAATCTCTATGTCTTCAAGGATGCTGATCACGTTGTTATTATACTCTCTGTGTAGTATTGACATAGAGTTATCGATTTTTTCAAATCGATTACCTGTTTCTAGTACATGTTTGGCAAAACTTCATTTTTCTTCATTAATAATCAATTTTTTTAAATGTTCCGAATATCGTGTGTTAAAGATTCTTATTGTTTTGCTTATGTAGGTATGTCTTCGTTTTTGATGTGATCATACTTGGTGTAACCCCTTATTCGGCGCAAGACCTTCAATTCACTTGCTATGATTCTATTGACAATTTCCGTAACAAAATGTTAATTCATTGGCAGATAATAGTCATGCCATATGCTATTATATGGCTATAATTCATATACTTACTAAATGGTCTAAGTGGGCAAAACATGTGTTGGGTATTTTAGTTGATTCACTCAAATACAATAGATGTTTGTCATAGAGGCAGGGCTAATGATAAAGTTACTGTTAGTAATTATAAATGATTTTAACAACCGGTTCCTCCTTGAAGCCCAATTAATTGAAGTTGTATGGACAATTGCATGACTATGATTAACCATTTTAGAACTTAAAATCAATACCGTAGGTCACACTATAGATATTTCGATACAATATTTTCATTACAATGTAAGTTGTATATTAATTGACGTAAGACTTCTGTAAAATGAAGAAAATATAGGCTTATTATACGACACAGCGGAACGTTTATCTTCAGTCATAGCAGCACTGTTGATGCATCGCACGGACGTAGACATGGACCATGTACAGTCAGTCAGGAACAGTTAGCAAATGAAGCACTTATATTGTTCATCATTGCTAGTATTTCCGCATACAAACATTAATTGAAACTCACACATTGACGTGAATCCAGTGTTCGCGGGATCACAGGGCATTAGTTTGCAAATTATCCACAAACAAAGCAGGTCAATGTTCCGCTGTGTCGGATAATAGTAGCCACTTATATTATAAATACAGATTTTTTTTGCGCGCGATAGTGCGTTTTGTCGTACTTACAGCAACGGCGACCATGATTGAAAGTTCAACTTCCTACATTTTGGGGTTGCCAACCTAAATAACTATACTGTAATATTATATATTAAGAGCCACATGTGGGAAGTAAAACCACTGACCATTATTTATACTACGTACAATGTATATACAAAAGTATATCAAAAAGGTAGTGTTAATATACATTATACGAAACAAATCACTGCATTTTATATGAATTGAACTTTATTTGAAACGATATAAAACAAATATGTACTTGCCGCCATTTTATAACTGCTTGGTGTCAAGGCCTGCTGTATTTTCAACTAATAAACACACATTGTCCACACTGTTAACGTTAGTCAGTTGTTTATAATGAACGCAAATATTTCCAAGTTATTATTTTACTATTATTTATTATTTTGAAAATACCATCGCGCAAATTTCAACAATATATCAGGGATGGTGAATCGTGATTGGTTCAACGTGTCAATATCCAATGCTTAACATATCAACAAAAAATAAAAATAACGATCTAAAATCTGAAACCACACGGTTTCTCAGTTCAAACCCATCCAGAACCATGAAAAATTCGTCATTATAAGCCTAGCACATAGGTCTGATCGTTAGTATAAAATCACAGAAACATAACTTGAATGGAGAAACCAGGTGCTAGTAAGAGTGATTTTGAGGGTCAGTTTAAGAGTAATATATAATTGATAATTAGCATAAACAACGCTGCAGATTTACATGACAGTAGGAACACCACGCCCACGACACACCCGGAAGTCTGTCAAGTTGGCAATATGAATGAATTAGCTACCGTAAGACAAAACATCCGCACATACTGTCACGGTTGTAAAATGTTACTAAGATTGTTAAAGTCAGGATAAAAATACGCATTAGCAAAATCGATTTTCTGTTTATTCAATTTGTATAAAAAAAATATGCTTGTCAATGTGTGTGGCTACAGCATTCTCTAGGCTGACTGATGTTACAATGAGCAGAAAATTGACAACTTCAATAAACAAAGCAAATGAATACATAATGGTCTTAAGCTTGTTATATACTCTACCGATAAATTTACATGCATATTGATCCTTTCCAGGTCTAAATCCTATTACACAGAAACTCTGGAACAGAGACGTCCTATTGGATTCCTTCACATATGAAATTCAATTCCGCGTCAATACCAGACTTATAAAAATAATTACAGAGTTGTTTTTTTTTACCTCTCCTCATTGTCTGATACGTATTTGTTTTGCAAATTTTGTTTCACTTGTTTACTTTTGACTTTTAACTGTTATATACATTCATATATATATATATATATATATATATATATATATATATATATATATATATATATATATATGATATGAAAATAAAAAAAGAATGCTTGAGTCGGGATTTGAACTCGAGTCTCTAAAGTCTGTACCTTTAGCGCTCTAACCAACTGAGCTACCCAAGAATTCCAAGACAAACATACAATTTTCTTATACATGTAGTATTCTCAATTCACACAAGAGGTAGCGGAAATATCATTCAACTGCCATCTAGCGGCTAACCTAACAGTTAAGCAAATTATTAAAGAGAATATTTACTTTATAGCAGTAACGCTTGTGTATGTATATATATATATATATATATATATATATATATATATATATAGAGAGAGAGAGAGAGAGAGAGAGAGAGAGAGAGAGAGAGAGAGAGAGAGAGAGAGAGAGAGACAGAGAGAGAGTCATTCAATGTACCCATGTACTGATGAAAGTGTAGTCTTCTTCTTCTTCTTCTTCTTCTTCTTCTTCTTCTTCTTCTTCCGAATGCAGTATTGGGTGATGACGCCCGTTCTGCGACTACAGAAACTGATCTTTCCATCGGTTGAAGGGTCTTCCGAGGTCTCTTTTGCCTTTAGGGTTGAGGTGGTAAATCATCTTTGGTAAACGGGAATTTGACATTCTCTGGTCGTGTTGGAATCATTTAATCTGATAATTTTGTATATGTTCAATCATTTCCCTACTATTCCACTGCATCCTTACCTCATCACTTTTCATTCTATCCCTTAATGTTACTCCAGTTAGTGATCGGAGGAATCTCATTTGTGAACTATTAATGCGGGATTTATCTTTTGCTCGAAGTGTTCAGCATTCACTTCCGTATAGTAGAGCAGGTTTGGCTATGGCATTATGAAATCTCAATTGGATTTCTTTCTTCATTTGTTTTCCAAAATTTCTTCTAATTATACCATTTAATCTGTTATATTTTTCTAAATTTGTTTCCACATCTTTTTGATTATGAAACTGTGATATATTATTACCTAAATAATTAAAGTTTGTTACTTGTTCTATTAGTGTATTATTTATTATTATTTTTACTCTCGAAAGTCCCTTTCCAGTGATTGCCATGGATTTGGTTTTATTTTCAGATATTTTCATGTTGTATTTTTCCAGGGTATTCTGCAATTTAAACACAAATTAAAACAATCTAACCCGGGGATTCTTGCAGCATAATGAGCAATGGAAGCCATTAAACCAAGATTTTAACAGCATAATAGTATTTATGATGCGAGGTTGGGAAGTGGTTTTTACAGAAACGAGGAAAAATGTTTAAAAACCGAGCGATAGCGAGATTCTGTAAAACACCTAACAAACGTGCGTTGTACATTTTTTTTTGCGCGATGGTGTTTTCAAAATAATAAATAGTAGTAAAATAATAACATCTTTGTTGGAAATATGTGCGTTCATTATAAATAATTGAGTAACGTTAACAGTATGGGCATGTTTATTAGTTGAAAGTACAGGAGGCCGTTAGACCATTATTGATAAAATGGCGGCAAGTACGTATTTATTGTTTTATATGGTTCCAAATAAAGTTCAGTTCATTTAATATGCAGTGATTTGCTTTGTGTAAAGTATATTAACCTACCTTTTGGTTATTTTTGTATATACATTGTACGTAGTATACATAGAGGGCAGTGGTTTTAGTTCCCGCACGTGGGTGTAAATGTAATATTACAGTATAGTTATTTAGGTTGGCAATCCCGAAATGTAGGAAGTGAACTTTAAATCATGTTCCCATTGCTGTAAGTACGACAAGATGCAATATCGCACAAAAATACATTTTTGATATTTTCTTTTTATTTTGATGTTCCACTCTAAATTAGAGTCAAGATACATACCCAAAATTTCAACAAATCTTGAATAACGTATTGCTTTTAATCTAGTATGATAAACGACAGATTGACAAGGGAAATGTTAAATATTTAGACATATCTCAAAAATAAAATAAATCATACTGAAATAACATTATCCCTAAACTATAGTGAAAGTAACAGATCTGTGGACCTCTGACAGCTCAGAATTTGAGAATGCAATCAATCTTGACAACAGCCAATCATTGCTTGATAAGATAACCTCTTACCCTCCTGCCTATTAACTCAAACATGCCCGCAAAATATGCAAGTTCCCCAAAATATAACCATATGGTTTTAGTTTAGATATCGTCCATTGCGTTTAGTAATAATAATAATAATAATAATAATAATAATAATAATAATAATAATAATAGCTTTATTTTACCTGGCAGAGTTAAGGCCTTAAGGCCTTGTCTACCACTCAACCAGGTTAAAAAAATACAAACAAAAAAATATTCTTAAATCTAAATTACAATATATATATATATATATATATATATATATATATAAACGATTACAAGTTATGAATACAATACAATTAATATTTATAATGTATTTTGATTTACTCTAAATTTAACGAATTAAATATATATGTACAATATATATAAAAAACGAGGAAAAGATTAATGACATAGTATAAAATTAAATAAATAGAGAAAAATTAATTATTAGACAACAGGTAACTGTATAAGCGTGACTTAAAGGTACCAAGTGTGCGGCAACCCCTGATATCTCGAGGAAGGAGATTCCAGGAGCGGGCAGAGGCTACTGTGAAGGAAGTAGAATAGGAGGAAGTGATATGAAGAGGAATTGTTAGCAGACTGCTATCTTGTGACCTAGTGTCAATATTGTGGTACTCATTTCTATTGCAAATATTAGCATCCAATTAATTAAGGAGTGTGACTATTACAATCGTTAATCATTATGCCTATTTTTAATATCTATGGCGAAATGTAATACGTCTGAATTATAATTGGACCGCGGCTATATTGTACCCCTCTTCTAGACTCCATTTGTACCGGTCAGAAGTCCAAAGATCCATTAATTCCACTTTACGTTCTTCTTGTGAGAATTTCCGATTCCATCCACCCACACTCCTACCTACCTATTTGGTGTAAAGAAAATCTCGGTTTAAAATCGACGTACCTTGGGTTCTTTAATTTGTACAGTAATTAGGTCTAATTTATTCCTAGAAATTCTAAGAAACGATATTTATAAAAGAAAAAAAGCCTCTGTTGAAGAGATTGTGAAGGAGCGAATAACCACTCGAAAGCTGAAGTTCTGGAAGGCAAAAGCATTTGCAAGTGGTAACGGACGTGTTAATATGCTGATGCTGACAGATATTGGCGTTGTTTTGCCCCAGGAAAGTGACTGTGCAAATTCCAAACATCAAGCATCCCTACAACCTACTGGACATTCATGAATGTCCGCTTGTGTTATTATTTACAAGGCTCTACACCGAGTGTAGGAAATGCAAAATGAAAGTAAGTTCAAGGACGACCACAGCGCAAGACAAAATGACAATTAAAACTCATGAAAAAGAATAATAATATGAGACAGCAGTATGATTGTAAAAAACAAAGGCAGAGAGCCTAAAGAAGCAAAAACAGACCTCGAAATATTATAATTATCTTTAATTAAACTCTCTATAGTAATAATTTAATATACGGAATAACTCGTTATATTTACGTAGGCCATTGATGAGTATTTTAGCACTCTCCCGACAATTTTACTTTTAACAAGAATTATTATATTTGAGAAAAACTTACATTAGCACGAATCGGTATTCTGAAGTTACTACAGCACATCTTCATTCAATGAGCATCGAAATAAAATAAATATTATATTTATTCTCCTTGTTATCGCGTTAATTAAAATATAATAATATATAACGTGCTTATCTTAAATTGTAATAAAGAGAGAAATAATAATTATTTTTAAAACAATTTAAAACAATCGATAAATTAATATAAAAATAATATAGCAGTGTAATCAACTAACCATCTATTGGTGTCTACAACAAAGTAATTAGCGATAAGAACTTCTTTTCTCAATTCCTGCCCACTTTTTCAACGCGATAATTATCATAAGTACTGCCACGAGTGATTTCCAAATTATCGATAAATTCACGACTCACGAAGTGAGTAGTGAATTTATCTACAGAATTTGGAAATCAAGAGTGGCATTTGTTAGGACTATTTAACGAATAAAATTAAGCTGTTTACTCAAAAATCATTGTTTAACTATAGTTATTTTAAAATATTTATATATTTAATGTAAACGGCGATGTTTGAAAACAAATCAGAAATGTGAGGTTATGTTCATTCACTGCTGCTTGATCATATTATTTATTGCCAAATAAGATCGCAATATTTTAAGAGTGCACCGAAGTGGAGAAATAATGAAACACATCAAACTATATATCATAATCAACATTACGGGTTATTCATTTACTTTTTTAAGTAAACAACTCAGTAAAATCAAGGAATCTTTTCATTATTTGCTATATTCAATGTATTTGTTGGAGAAAAATAATGCTTTGACCTGTTCAGAGAATTAAAAAGGAGGAGCTTTCTTTATCACAAAAGCAGGAGCTGATAAAGAGATATCGATAAAGAGCGAGGTGAAAAATGACTGTCATTGGTTGTAAAACAACATTCATTGAAACGTGATTGGTCATTGACTAGCATTTGTGGCATGAATTAAATAGTCAGAATAATCGTAGGAATTCAATGCATATGTTTTGTAAAAAAATCAATGCGGGTCTAGTAAGTGCAAAAAAATCCATAAAGGCGCCAAACATTTTTTTCTCCACTTTTTAGCTATGAAGAAAAATTAATTTGGATAAACAAAAATAGCACGTCATAGCGCAAAAAAAAATAAATAAAAATTCCTGAACACATGAAATCGGTTCACAACTTTTTTATAACAACTGAAAAGTGTAATTTTTCAACATTATATTACTTGGCCGTTCGTTGAAAAGACTTATTTCGAGGCTTAAATTATAGCCTTTTATGACACCATGAAATTTTTGTGCAAAATATATATAACTTTCTGCACGATTCGCTAAAATATATAAAAAAATAAAATAAAGTGTCTTATTAACATGCCATCCAATACTGCCAATAATGGTCCCAGAGAAAATCTTCAAAATTATTTTCATTCCCCAATAGTTGTTCTACAACGCGTCCTTCATTAAAAGTCAGCTAAATTCAATTAAATGCCTTAAAAATGCCTCTGAATACCGTGCTATTTCGGTCTGACGAGACACCTCACAGAGGGAGAAATGCCGGTGTGACGTGGGAACTCTCTCCATGCTCCGGCTTCGGTGGCGCGACGTGTCGGACTGTAATAACCCGATTTCTGGATTTTTTAGGTATTATTTATTCTTCATGTACTTTTGATTATGTGGCGATTACACAGGTATCCGTCAAGAACAAAAGCACTTTGAATACTTGCTGTGGGATTGTTATGGCCATTAGATGGCATATTACTGAGAAACCTATTTTTACGTTTTCGCGAATTGTGCAGAAAGTTATATATATTTTTACACATTTTTTTCGTGATAGATAAGCATAAAAGGTTAAAATTTAAGCCCCGAAAAATGTATCTACAACGATTATGGACGTAGTAATACAATGACGAAGAATGACACTTTATTGTTTTTATTTATTTATTTATTTATTTTTTAAAAAAGTTATGAATCGGTATTTATCTGTTCAGGGCTCATTTTTCATAAATTTTGAGGGCTATAACATGCTGGTTTATGTTTTTCCAAATTAAATTTTCTTCATAGCTGAAATGTGAAAAGAACATGTTTTGGCACCTTTATGCATTTTTTGCACCTATTTGCCCCTCGCCGATTTTTTCAAAACATATACATTGAAATCCTATGATTTTTCTGCTAATTATCGCGTTGAAAATGGACTATGATTTTTAAATACTCTAATTACCCAGTCCTAAATGTACGACCACTCTGCAAGTGTGATTAATTTACATCTATAAAAGAAAAATAACGTAATATTTAATTAAAATTAGACAACACATTTTAAAAATGCATTAATTGGTAGCAATACCTTATTGCCCACTACTCAGAAACAAGATTTATGAAGATGTGCGACCAATATGAAAGATATGAATGGGAAAATGTATTACTTATTTACACTTACCCACTGGTACTATCGAACCCTTAGGTTGATGGCCGCGGGGACATAAGCTCTCCATACATCACTATCCTGAGCTAATGCTTTCCAATCATTCCCTGTAAAATCTACTTCCCTCTGGTTTTCCTACAAGAAGTTTCCATGCACGTTTTTCATTCCCCATACGTGCCACATGTCCTGCCCATCGCAATCTATGAGACTTAACTATTCTCATTATATCTGGTTTCCTATAAAGGCCACGTAGTTCAATGTTATGAAGTCTTCTTCATTCACCTGTCTGTTCATCTCTCTTTGATCCAAAACTTTTCATAAGTACTTTATTCTCAAATACTCGTAATCTCCTTTCCACCCCTAAAGTGAGAGTCCATGTTTCGCACCCATATAACATAACTGGTAGAATCATAGTTTCATATATTTTCAGTTTTACGTTTTTTAAAAGGAGTTGGGAGGTTAAGAGTCTCTGTAATACATAATAGCATGCATTTCCAGAATTGAGCCCATGTTTTAGAAAATGTATTAGCAACCATAGGCACGCCGTAGCGTAGTGGTTAAGGCACTGAGCTACAAGCCGGAGGGTCGAGGGTTCAAGTCCCGTTGGGGTCAGGATTTTTAAACTGACCCAAACCCTCTGGCGGCACTATGGCCCTGGGGTCGACTCAGCCTCTAACGGAAATGAGTACCGGACGCTTGTTCTGGGGTAAAGGCGGCCGTCACGCAGGGCTGACAACCCGGCTGACATAAAAGTGCCGATTGTCTAGAAAAAGTGGGAGCCTTAACCTCCTACTACCCCAAGGGCCTCCGGGTCTGTTGTGGGATCACTTTACTCACTTTATTAGCAACCATAATACACATTTATATATTTTTTTCGAGTTTTACATGACATGAAAGAGAGACATGTTATAATTCCTCTTATCAAAGACATGAGGAATATAAGCTGTAAATCCTGGTAACAAAATGAACATATCTGACACGTTTCAACAATTTACAAATGTATGTGATAATTATTATTTATATATTTTATACTTAAACTATTTAATTTAGATGTGTAGTAAACATAATTTGAAGAGTAATATTTTTAATTTTCTCGGCCATATATTGTATGTATAGTTTTGATTTTCATTACATAAATAGGATTGCTGGCAAGTGATGATAACTACATGCTCAGAACAGGATATGATTGGCAC
The DNA here is from genome assembly GCA_030220185.1 of Diploptera punctata. Taxonomy (NCBI): domain Eukaryota; kingdom Metazoa; phylum Arthropoda; class Insecta; order Blattodea; family Blaberidae; genus Diploptera; species Diploptera punctata. The sequence continues at coordinate 244,506 of JASPKZ010006826.1, read as the reverse complement.
AATCTGTTGCCACTTTGGTATCAGTAACCAGACGACCCTGGGGAACATATGTTCGTGCTGTACGCCCCTTCTCCTTGGACAATTGGATATTTATAAAGCGTTAACGAGGTTGCAAAAGAGTTGCCAAAATCTGCAAGCGCCAAATCGTCTAGGATAGTAGAGTCAACACGCAATTTAACAAAACGTTTAAACTATAAAGAAGACAATATATCAAGTTGTTTCACTACATTTGACAATGATTTAGCGTTCTGAGAAAAAAAAGTAATAGTCCCTACTGCTTAGTAAATGATGAACTATTATAATGTCCACATGTTACAACATAGTAAAACGCTTCTTATCTATTGCCATACTTTCCAAACTCGAGAGATATATTTATTTATATGTATAGCCATGAAAAATCACCACCTTTCTTGCAGGTTAATATTAGATTCCTTGTAAAATTATGCCATTCAAAGTAACGAAAACCCTTTTAGGACAAATAGTTAAGATTTTTACGTATAATTGATGTTACACCTCACATAGTAATAATTATTTATCTTATAAACAAAATATCCTCAACTCGTGTTCAACTCAGGGTCGAGGAATGAAATAAGATGAATCCCCTATATCCATAGGGTCTGAACGAGTGAACGACAAGGGTGCCGGCCGACCACTCATGACGTACCATCACAGGGGCGGATGAACGAAATGAAACGAATTGAATGAGATGAGTATGGAGAAATGGTGGAATGAAATTTGTGCAGGGGAAACCACTAAACCCCGAGAAAAACTTGCCCAACACCGTTTCGTCCGCCACGAAACCCACATCGAGTGACCCGAGACTCGATCTTGGGACCCCAGCGGTGAGAGGTGAGCGTCTAATCGCATTTGCCACGAATCCGCCTATTTATCTTATATCAAAATTAATAAATTTCTTCATATTTGAGCATTTATTTATAGTAGAGCATATTTAATAAGTCAACATTAACAGTCATGTTAATAGTGATATTTTTTCATGTCTATCTGCTGTTTCATATATCGCTTTTGAATTCACAATCATTAGCGTTTGGACATAGCAGAAGCCAGTTTCATGACATGTCCTCCTACTAATAAAATGCACCAGAGATTTTCTGCACTATCACTGATTGTAAATCTCAATAAAGAATGAGAACAAAATAATACGATTACCGATGTGGCTTCAGTTTGAACTGCGTGACGTTGCCTCGTATTTCATAAAATGCCATAGATTTAATCTCCAACTCTGTCCTGTATTTTCCATATAGGGTTGTCGCATGAAAATGCTATGATTGCGGTAAAAGACCTGCCCTCGGGCAAAATTACTATGGATGTGTGTGTGTATATATATATCAAACAAACTTTCACAAGTTGTTCAGTGTTTTCTCAACGTTTTGATATGGTCTCCGGTGACTAATTACCGAGTATTTTCATTGCGTACAAATCATTCCTCGAATAGACCTACGTCCTCACACATTTTTGGAAAATGTGACACTGATAATTCGCAAGCATTTGTGGTTTAAACATGATGCGACGCCAACACATTTTGCAATGAATGTTAAGAAATAATTGTTGATGAAGAGTTCGGGAAAACATGGATTGGTCGTGGTGGTCATGTAACGTGACCAACTCGGTCACCAGACCTGGCACTCATGGATTTTGCTGCTGAGGTCACATGAAGAGCCTTGTATGTATGATTCCTGTCGAAACTCTGTCGATCTGATTTCTAGTATTGTAGCACCCGATGATGTGTGCCAATCTCCTAAGATTTTAGAGCGTGTGCGACAGTCCATATGGCGTCACATGAGGTTTGTTGTGATCATTGGAGTCGAAATTTTGAACATATTACTTTAAACAGTGTAAGAATGTAATTTTGAAGTAACTATATATTACGATTAAAGAGATAGGTGGTTGAGGTACACCAAACTAAAACAATTAAATAACTCGGTAATCAGCCACCGGGGACCTTGGGTTACTTCTATCTACACACTCAGAAAACATCCCTGAACAACTTGTGAACGTTTCTTGGTAGAGTTTGTATTCACCCAATATATACTGTATATACATAACAAGAACACGTAAAAGTTTTTAATGTTCGCGAAAATAAAGGTCCTCTGTTATCCTCTATATTCTGACAATCATTAAACAGTTCTAGAACGATTCTAACAGTATATTTATTCGAATAAAATAAAATAATTATCCTCAACTCGTGTCCAACTCAGAGTCGGATCTAGGGATGAGATCAGATGAACCCCTATATGTAGAGGTCTGTGAATGACAATGGTGCCGGCCGACAACGCCTGACGCACCATCACAGGGGCAGATGAACGAAATTAAATGGACGAGATGAATATGGAGAAAATGGTAAATTAAATTTTGGAAAGGGAAAACGGGAGAAACCCCGAGAAAAACCTGCCCAAACTCCGTTTCATCCACCACGAAACCCACATGTAGTGACCTAGACTCGATCTCGGGACCCTAGTGGTGAGAGGCGAGCGTCTAACCGCTTGCGTCACGGAGCCGCCATATTTATTCTACTAAAATAATGTATTTACTAAAATATTTACATAGAGGCTATTAGCTCAAGGCGAAAATATTCATATACATGTAAATGTATTATTATTTTCATTTAATGAATTGTGAATTATTTATGATTAATAACGAAATGCAATGCGGTAGTAACTTATCAATATAAAATTTGATTTGACGATTTTAATAACCGGTGGATATGACTCTCAGGCTTACAATATTGAGTAACACTAAGGAATTGGGACTGGATACAAATATGGTCTCACATAGAAATACATTATATAATGGAAATGGAAATGGACATATGAGAGAAATTTTGAGGAAGTGGCTGAATTCAAATACCTACGAACAGTAATCACAAATAGGAATGAGATGCACGAAGAAATTAAACATAGCCTCAATTCTGGAAATGTGTGCTATTATGCATTACAGGAAATCTTGACGTCCCAATCCCTTTCAAAAAACAAACTGAAAATACACAAAACTATTATTCTACCTGTTATATTATATGGATGTGAAACATGGGCTCTTACTTTAAGGGAGAAAAGGAGATTACAAGTATTTGAAAATAAAGTTCATAGGAAAGATAGACAGGTGAATGGAGAAGACTTCATAACAATGAACTACATGGTCTTTGTAGGAAGCCAGATATAATAACAACAGTTAAGTCTCGTAGACTGCGATGGGCAGGACATGTGGCACGAATGAGGAATGAAAGACGTGCATGGAAACTTCTTGTAGGAAAACCAGAGGGAAAACGCTCAGTTGGTAGAACAAGAATGAGGTGGGAGAATAACATTAACTATGATTTGAGGGAAGTATATTATACAGGGAATGATTCGAAAACATTAGCTCAGGATATGAATGTATGGAGAGCTTATGTCCGCGCGGCCATGAGCCTACGATAGTACCAGTGAGTCAGTTAGTTTGTTACACTCTGAGGCAATTCGCTAAAATAACTATAATTAATAACCTTACTATTCCTACTATTACATTCCTATTCTCTTCTCCTATATAATAAAAGGTGGTTAAATTAAAATCACCACATATTGAATAATAAAATTAACGAGTTATTGTTAAAAACAAAATATTTTTAATCATTGCGAAAAATCGTCTGTGGAACTCAGTTGTTGTTAAAAACAAAATATTTTTAATCATTGCGAAAAATCGTCCGTGTAAGCCCATTCCATGTTAGAATTTTGTGTAGCTACTATTATCTGTATTCCCCACATCTTGCTAAATTACATCATCGCATAATGTCAATACTCTCTCCTAATACATAATCTACCGTCTCTCTACTTTTTTCTTTCTTAGTTATAAAATTGCTATGAAATGAGTCTAGCATGAAATCGAAGCATGTTTTTTACATTAATATTTTTGGAGCACATAATATGGGCGTCATTTTTAAGACCCCCCCTTTTTTTACTGCAAACGTGCGTATTTTGAGTGCAAGTTTAGAGGCAAACAAACCCATTTATTACATGAGAGTCACGCTTGAGTTTTTACACACTGATAGACAAAGTGGGGTCGAGTTTTGAGGGCAGCTCTGAAGTTTTATGGTTAGTTACTAGAGATGAGATGTATTTAAAACATGCAGACTAAAGCAGAGTGTCATACTGGGTTTATGGCTTTCGCATAACCCTAAGCCCACAAAAACTGAGTTGTAGAAGTACATAAAGTTGTGCACGTAATGAATCCTCCCGAAATATAGATGCATGTTGCAAATTAAATGCTTATTTCGCAGTTCTTATCATAAGTAATACCACGAGTGATTTCCAAATTTATCTAGAGAATTTTGCAAATCAAGAATGGCATTTGTTAGGACTATTTAAGAATAAAATTAAGCTGTTTACTCACAGATCATTATTTAAATATAGTTATTGTAAAATATGTATATGTTTAATGTAAACGGCGATGTTTGAAAACAAATGAGAAACGTTTATTATGTTTCATTTGTTCATCCACACAACCAGATCATATTATTTATTGCCAAATAGGATCGCAGTATTGTAAGAATGCACCCTAGTGGAACAGAAATGAAACACATGAAACTGTATATTATAACCAACATTACAGGTTATTAATTAATTTCTATGATGTAAATATGCCAATTATATTTTTCTGGAAAGTAAATACCTGGGAAATAATACATTTAAGAAAGTGCGTACAGTGATTTATTTTTATTGTGGTATAATCAATTGCTACATTTTTTCTATTATATCTCGCAAGCGGTATCTGGTTTAATTCGTGCACTATATATAATAATAATAATAGCTTTATTTTACCTGGTACAATCTGGGAGCCATCTAAATATATAAATGCTATATTCAACATATTTCTTAGAGAATCAGTCACTGCAAAATAATACTCTGACCTGTTCAGAATATTAAAAAAGAGCTTTCTTTAATATGATGAACTTGAGTTGATAAATATCGAGTTGAAATACGACTGTTTTTGGTTGTAAAATAAAATTCATTAAAACGTGATTGGTCATTGACTCCCATTTGTGGCATGAGTTAAATAGTCAATATAATTACTACTAAGGATACCTTGTATAAAATGTAAAATAATTTATTCTTGAAAAATTAAATAAAGATGGCATCAGTTTTTATTAGCAAATATAGTTTTTATAAGTCCACTGCTGTGGTCTCGAGGTGGCCTGCTGCCTTCTCACGCAACTGGCCCGGATTCGATTCCCGGTCGGGACAAGTTTTCTGGGTGATGTTTTTTCTCGGGGTTTTTCCTCGCCTATAAGACAAATGTCCGGAAACTTTAAGGCCCAAACGGTCCCTAAATATCATCTGGCCATCAGTATCAACACTAACATATTCATTAGGTTTAGGATTAAGACCAGTCCTGGCGCAACATTACCATCTATCAACACCTATCCTATATCACCGGGGCAGTGTAACTCCGCCTTCCAGGTGCCCCAACCTCAGAAGCGGGGGAATACCAGAATGTCGAAATGAAAACGTGGTGGCATTGGAAAAAAAAAAATATAGTTGATAAATGTTTACTGATAATTATCATGGGTGATTTAAATGTATTAGTTTTATTTTACTCCATCTCTTTCTTTTGCCATTGCAGTGTCGGGACTTCATCTCTGTTGTATGTAACAGTGTTGAGATAATTCGTGTCGTGTGCAACACGCGATCAGTTTGCAGTTTAGTTTAACTTAAAATCACTTCTAACAAATTAAATTTTGAAATGCCTCTTTAATAACAGAGATGAGTCGATTTTTTTAGTCAATTAGTAGCACAAATTCACCTCTTGTTTTCCCAATTCAACAATGAAGTTATGGGCCGAATGTTTAGAGTGCGCGATGTATACAGACAAAAGGAAACAATTTATAAAATATTATATTTGGAGTGTGCTGCTGGATCCTGTTAAAAAGTGACGTGTAGAGACCGACAGCAAAAATGCTCAAAGGTAAATCGGATAGACATGAAAACATAAATCAACAAATACTGAGTGAAACAAAAGAAGTTACCTGTATACATATTTAAAATCAATGGTAGGACAATATTTTTTACCACATAATCCGTCACAATAATTTATTTAAGACCCTTATATTATTACAGGGCAATTATTAAAAGTATTATACTTCCTATACTGAAGGACAATATTTGGGGAATAAGAAGGAAGACCAAGAAAGGACTGTTTTGAAAGATGTAACAAAAACAGAATGACAGGACTATCTAGAAATGAAAAAAAAAAAAAAGTAGCTGGAAAAAGAGAATGGTTTCAGTGACAATGGATTGCCTTTAGAAGATGATCCATCCATCCATAGTAATTCTGCCCACGGGCAGGTCTTTCACTGCAATCATAGCATTTTCATGCTATGCTTTGCAGTTTTACTAGAGAATTGTAGGTGTGGTAGCTTCCCGTTGCTTTCCACACCAGTGAAGGATGATGATGATGATGATGATGATGGCCACATGATTTCGGGCACCGTTTGGGCCTTAAAGTTTTCCTGACATTTGTCTTACAGTGAGGAAAAACCCCGATAAAAACCTCACCCAGAAAAACAGTCCCAACCGGGAATCGAACCCGGGCCCGCTGCGTGACAAGGCAGCACGTGGCCTAGAGGCCATAGCGGTGGCCTAGAAGATGATAATAAAAGTTACATTAAAAAAATAATAAGCTCAATTAGATTTTAACAGTTCGGTTTCATCCAAGATTTGGAGAAATCTTACTCAATTCTATACCCCAATTTAAATCTGGATGGGTATAGTAAATCATCTTCCCGTGTGCGGCGTAATGCCGGGTTGAGGGATGACATGAAAAGAAGAAAATATTATTGAAAGTCTGCGATATAATCAAGGATGCCGGATGACCCGGTCTGTTGGACCTTCATAAGAGCAGATGAAATTAAATGGATGGCATGAGGATGGATAAGTGGTGGAGTGAAGTTTTTTTGGCAGCGAAAACGGGAAAAAGGTCCCGAGAAAAATCTGGCCTGGCTACGATTCGCCCACCACGAATCCCACATGGAATAACCAAGATGGAACCCAGAGGTGGAGTACGAGAGCTCAAGAACGGAGCCGCTTTAACGCTACATTAATATGCATTATACATAAGCTTTAAAAAACTTTTTGTGCGATAGTGCGTTTTGTCGTACTTACAACAATGGAGACCATGATTGAAAGTTCAACTTCCTACATTTTCGGGGTTCAACCTAAATAACTATACTGTAATAAAAAAACTATACTTAATATTACATATTAAAAACACGTGTGTGGGAAGTAAAACCACTGCCCTCTATGTATACTACGTACAATGTATATACAAAAAAAAATTCCAAAAGGTAGTGTTAATATACATTATACTAAACAAATCACTGCATTTTAAATATACTGAACTTTATTTGAAACAATATAAAACAATAAATACGTACTTGCCATCATTTTATACTAATTGGTCTCACGGCGTTGTTATTTTATAACTAAATGGTCTCACGACCCCCCTGTTGTTTCAGCTAATAAACATTGCCCGCACTGTTAACTTTAGTCAGTTGTTTATAATGATCGCAAATATTTCCAGCAAATATATTATTTACTATTATTTATTATTTTGGAAACACCATCGCGCAAAAAAATAATGTACAACGCACGTTTGTCAAATGATTTACATAATGTCGGAAATTAAAAACCTCGCTATCGCTCGGTTTTTAAACATTTTCCTCGCTTCTGTAAAAAGCACCTCCCAACCTCGCATCGTAAAATATTATTTCATTACAGTTCCTGTAGATTGTCAATTATTTGTATAATTGTTATCGAAACGATACAAATTGGAAGACAGGTTTGTGGTTTAGACTTCGGTTGTGCAATCCAGTCATTGGCTATTAACCTAGATTATTTAAAACTGTTGAATATTATCGTTGTATCTTCTTCTTGTCAATAGTGGCTTTAACCAAACATCTAGAAAAGTAAATGTTGAAAACATTCGTGTTGTATTTATGTAAAAGAGAATCCCCACGCGGTATAACCTATATCCTAATATAAATATGTATGAAAAGACATGCGGAAGTATTAGTGTGGGAAGAACAAATCGGATTGTGTACGTTGGAATTGACAACTGGCGCCTGGCTTACAACTGTGATAGCTTACATTGGGCTCAATGATTTGTTCAAATCTTAATTCACGCCTCTTCACATTCTCTCCATGTCATGGCAAAAAGTCCTTCTAATCTCTAGGTCTCATTATTATTAATGTTTTTGTTTCACCATCTTTGGGGTACGTTAGTACAATAATTTCTCTGTGTCTTGTTCCTTTCTTAGCTCCCAGTATTTTGTTCATTCTTTCTGATCTTCTTATCCTCTCTTCTTCGCCGATAATATTTTTGGATTTTGTTTAAATTTATCTTGGAACCTAATGTTTTCATCTTGAATAATTAATTTAGCTGTTCGATCTATTATTGAACTTTGTGCAATCTTTAAATCTATTAGGTCTTTATAAGTTTCTTTAAACCAGTTGGGTTTCGTGGTTACGAAAAAAAAAAAATCAAAAATTTGTTTCGTTAATTTGTTATATTTCATTCTGAGAAGATGACCGTAAATGTATTCTCTTTTTTGCATAATATCTGACATTTTTTAAAATTTTTTGTATTATTATTTTATTACATTCCATATATTGCACATTGTCAATATTGTGGGACATAAAATTACAGATCAAAGTCCCAGAAAGAAACCCGGCTGTACTGCTCTTTTTAAGCTACTTAAATTAATAAAACAATATAATTACAATCACAATAAACCATATAAAGAATTTAAAAAAATGTTTTTAAATTATTATACTGTCACCATTGATTAATTTTCCTTAAAAATATTAGACGAGTCTCCTGTAAGAGGGTCAATAATTTTAGCAGGAATTTTGTTAAAATTAGGAGGATACGGGTTACTTCGGATATATAATTTATTAATGGGGATTGGTTGTAAAATAAATTGTATTTGAATTTCTGTTAGAGTGGTAGCGGGTACTTTGGTCAGATTATTAAAGTTATTTCGTATTCAATACAGTAAATCGAAGAGTTTACTACGAAATGTTTCATTGGCTAGTGTTGTGTCTTGTACAAAATTCAGAAACTTTGTATAAATTGCGACACATTTTAATAATAACCGATTTTTTAACTGGATTTACGTGTATTTAAGCAAGTTCAGTATGTGTGAACTAGAGTGTAATTTTTCAGGTATTACAACTGTGGAGCTGAATACTGTAGGTTATCATTTTTTCTATTAAGCAAATAATTTCACGACGATATATGTAGGCTATATTTCCTGTATTTATCTCTACCGGTATGTGTAAATCAGCTTGAGTAAACCAGCTATAACGGCTGGGGGACCCGACATGCTGACCACTTGCCACCCCTACACTGGCTGGATGGCTGGCTTGCAGCTTTACTAGGGAATTGTAGATGTGGTATCTTCCCGTTTCTTTCCACAGCGGTGAAGGATGATGATGATGATAATGATAAGGATGATGATGATGATAAGGATGATGATGATAATGATAAGGATGATGATGATTATGATGGCCATATGATTTCGGGGACCGTTTGGGCCTAAAGGTTTTCTGACATTTGTCTCACAGGTGAGGAAAACCCCCAATAAAACCTCACCCAGAAAAACTGCCCCGACCGGGAATCTAACCTGGGTATTAGTTCTTATTAAATAATAAATCAATGGTTTATAAACTAATATATTTAGATATTTTCTTTAAACATACGAACCCGTCGGGTAAAATAATTCCTCTTTACATTTACACCATTTGTACTAGTCAGTTACGGTTGTAAAATTTACATACATTTCAAGTTTGGCCTACTGGATGAGCTATAATCTGATTTCTAAGGATTTCTCGCTAGTGCATAGAATTATGTGAGATTTTGTACTCAACTAGGTCCATGACCCTGCAAATTCACGATGTTCCGGAAGTGTAAGCAATTTGGGTATGCTTGTAATACAAAATTATGATTGTGTCATTCTGCGCAATTGACCACGGTTTTGATCTTAGCCAAGTCACGTAAATAGAGCTACGTTATATGCTTATTAAACTCCATGGGATACTAAACATACATACAGAGCATGTGAGCTACAAATTAAAGAAGACCAGATAGGAGGTCTCACAACATATACGTATGTAAAGGTAGATAATAATAAATAAAACTGCAAAACACATGTATTTAATCAAGCCTGGAATGTAAACGTGACAAAGCAGTGTCAACTGGAATACTTTTCTCTTATACTTAATCCAATTCGATCATTATAAACCCATTTATTCTAATATTATCAATTGCAACTACATCTACGTAGGCAGATTTTATTTGAATTAAAAAAAAATCAGCTGATCTTTCATTTAGACAATAAAGGCTAAATCATTACTCAGCACTTGAGATTATAAACACGGTCTTATTATTTTTTTAGTGTCTGGGTCATTTAATCTTAACAAACGTTATATTTTATCTACACTTTCTCTTCTCATATGGTTCGTGAATACGGAATTGAAATATATTTGATTTTTTTACATAGATGATTGAGCAACTGTATCCTGAAACCAAATGTTTATATTCTTTTTTGCAGCTTATACATACTGTTGAATTTCTTATCTCCGATTAACTATTCGGTATGTAATTCAAAAATGTATACTGTATAATTATATGGCGGAAGATTATTGAGAAGGCCAAAACAATTAATTTTGAAGTTGTAGTGCCTTAAGATGATTATCATCATCAGCAGCATCAAGGATTAAACCTACTGGTATGTTCCGATCTTATGTTAGAATTGGTCTATCCATCTTTTACTGGGTCTTCCAACATTTCTTCGTCCTAGTGGTTTGTAATGAAGAATCTGTAAGATGGCAATGATGATAGAATTATATATTAATAATAATAATAATAATAATAGCTTTATTTTACCTGGCAGAGTTAAGGCCTTAAGGCCTTGTCTACCACTCAATCAGGTTTAAAAAAAATACAAACAAAAAATAGTCTTAAATGTAAATTACAATATATATATATATATATATATATATAAACGATTACAAGTTATGAATACAATACAATTAATATTTATAATGTATTTTGATTTACTCTAAATTTAACGAATTAAATATATATGTACAATATATATATATATAAAAAAACAGGAAAAGATTAATGACATAGTATAAAATTAAATAAATAGAGAAAAATTAATTATTAGACAACAGGTAACTGTATAAGCGTGACTTAAAGGTACCAAGTGTGCGGCAACCCCTGATCTCTTGAGGAAGGAGATTCCAGGAGCGGGCAGAGGCTACTGTGAAGGAAGTAGAATAGGAGGAAGTGCTATGAAGAGGAATTGTTAGCAGACTGCTATCTTGTGATCTAGTGTCAATATTGTGGTAAGAGGATAACTTCTCAAATCTAGATGCCAGGTAAGTAGGGATGTAGGAATTCAGAAGCTTGAAAAGTAGTGAAAGAGAGTGCAATTTACGTCTGTCAGTAAGACGGAGCCAAGAGAGGTTATTAAAGTGTTCGGAAATATGGTCATAACGGCGGATATTGAAAATGAATCGAACGCAAGCATTATGAACACGCTGCAGTCTCTGCGACAAGTCATAGTTTAGATCATTATATATAATGTCACAATAATCGAAGTGTGGTAACACAAGATTCTGCACAAGGATTTGTTTTAACGAAACTGGGAGAAAATTCTTTAAACGTCTAAGATAATGTAAGATGGAGAAAGTCTTTTTACATATGTGTTTCACTTGTGTTTGCCAGGTTAAATTTGCGTCTAGATGTAGTCCAAGATCTATTACTGAAGAAGAATAAGGGATAATTATATTATATTATTTATAGTAATGTTATATACACAACAGAGAAGCTACAATATGTTATATTTTAGGTTACGAGTGCACTTTTTTTTCCCCTGAAAAAAATAAGGAATTACTTAAAAATTGCTTGAAATCCCATATTTCATATCATAAAAGGTGATTAACACTTACGTTGGCAATGTATCCTTTATTATAATAATAATAATTTTATTGCAGCCAAATAGCCAGGATTAAAGTAGAATACATTTTACATATTTGCATATTCACACATGGTCATATCCTTTATTATACATCAGTTGTTTAATATATTTAATATTGTTAATAAAACAGAAGAAAACGAACAAGATTAAAATCACTAAAATGTGTGTCGAATTAAATAATGTACCTAATAATAACAATTATATAAGATTTCGTTTTCAATGCGGTCCGCCATACTTACATAACTGACAAGAAAAATTAGTGATATACCAATCTAAAGTTCATGTGTAGGTAAAACATGACGATGGTTAGAAAAAATTGAATGGTTCTCATTAAACAACTAGCTAATACCCGGCGTGCGCTGCTACTCCTAAATAAATTATGCGTTTTACGTTTAGTTGAATAAGTGAAAGGAAGAATAATTATAAATTTATATCATTATTTTTAGATACCGCGTGCTGATTTTCCAGCATTGCCCAGGATCTACGTATCGCGATGTATTTGGCATAAATAAGCTGAAAGAAAAAATTCGTTATTTCGAGTTATCCGTGCTGCTTCTCTGCTTGCCCGGGAATCTACTTATCCCGATCTTCTTGGCATCAATGAAAGATACAAATGGTTATTGTGAGTTAACCATAAAACATAAACATATGCTGTCGCGGGCTCTTTGTACAGGTTTTTGAGATATTCAATTCTGTGTAAATGAATTTTGTGTATTTGTTATATTTTAGGCAGCGTAAGCCATTTAAGCATCAAAAAATTATTTTTTCTCACATTTTTCACTACAAAGGGTGATTTTTAAGTTAAGGGTGTAGGAATTGAGTATCACAACTCTCTTATAGTCTATGTTCATCATGGGAATCTCCTGAACAGTTTGCAAAAAACCCATCACAATCGGATGAATGGTAGGCAGAGCATAAAATACGAACAAACAAACATTTTTATATATTAGATATTATACCTTATTTATATATTATACCGTGCCCATACTGAATTATTAATATAAGCTTTTAACTTACACCACACTTGGCTATATGAAATACTGGTATCAAATTACAATAGAAACTTTTAGATGTCACTTGATCTAACGACACTTGATGTACTCGTAAGTCCAAGTTTGTCAGAAATTTAGGGTTCTTCTCAAGTTAATCTCTTGTCAGCGAAACCATTATTCTCTCCTTTCATCTATCCTTTTCATTTCTCAATAGTTTTGGCATCCTATGATTTTTGTTACATCTTTTAAAAGTTTTACTTCCCCCCCCCCCCGAAATGCTTCCTTTAAAAAATTGTTTTGAGTGAATTATTATGACGAAGTATGTAGAAAAAAAATTGAATTTGAAGATTTTTTAACTATAGTTTCTTCTCCTTTCATCCAGTGATCCGTATATGTCGGTTTGTTGTTTATGCCTTGGTAATCACCTCCGCAACCAAATTTTTACTGTCATTTTTGCGGACCCTATCTTACACAGGCATTTAACAGCACACTCCAAATATAATTTTTTATAAACTTTTTCCTCTTCTCTATTACCTACATAATAAATTTATATTATTTATATAAACTACATGTAGAGGTCGACACCAATAATGTGAAATGTAGTTTTAACCTCCCGGACCTTCCAACGCAAATCGCGAACATCCGTGTACATTTAAGAACATTGCTGAATTCGGATCAGGTTCAATTAGACAACTTCTCCCTAAAGTGAATTACACAAGACATCATATAGCCTAGATCTGTTTTGGTTAGAGATATCTGTAATGGATTAACAGAGAGCGCCGCATTTCCTGCATGCAGAAATCAGTAAAACTAACGGTAAGATAATCGAGCACCTAAAAGTTCGCCTACATCAAAGTAAAAAATTCAATTAATAGCCATATGGCAGTAGAAAAGAGAAAGCTTTTATCTTATAGCGAATTTTCAAGCAGTGAGCGTGTTATGAGATTATCAGGACCAGCTTGCATTGCTTAGTAAATATCTTAAGTGCTTCTGGGTAAATCACCAATAGCCTCACATTCAACAGAAAGTGCTTTCATTAAACAAACACCTGACTATAAAGGCTTATGGAACTCATAGGTTCGATGTAGCATTCACTAAGGTCATCTACAGGCCTTGTCTCAGCTTATTTTTGATATCCAGTTCCTTAAGATCCATCTGAATAATATTCTCCCATCTACATGTAGGCCTATATGCTTTCATAATTTACTACAGAAAGTTCTAAGATTATGACTATATGCTTTCAAGTGAAAACGGTAACTATTTAACTCACTGGCACTATGGAACCCGTGGGTTCATTGCCATGCGGATATAAGCTCTCCATATATCCCTATCCTGAGCCAATGTTTTCCAACCATCCCCTGTATAATCAATCTACTTCCCTCAAATCATAGTTCATGTTATTCTCCCACCTCATTCTTGGTCTCCAACTGGGCGTTTTCCCTCTGGTTTTCCTACATGAAGCTTCCATGCACATCTTTCATTCCCCATTCGTGCCACATGTCCTGCCCATCGCAGTCTACGAGACTTAACTGTTCTCATTATATCTGGCTTCCTATAAAGACCATGTAATTCACTGTTATGCAGCCTTCTCCATTCACCTGTCTGTTCATCTCTCTTTGGTCCAAAAATTTTCCTAAGAACTTTATTCTCAAATACTCGTAATATCCTTTCCTCCCATAAAGTAAGAGTCCATGTCTCGCATCCATATAATGTAACTGGTAGAATAATAGTTTTATATATTTGCAGTTTAACGTTTTTTGAAAGGAGTTGGGAAGTCAAGAGCCTCTGTAATGCATAATAACACGCATTTCCAGAATTGAGCCTATGTTTAATTTCCTTGTGCATCTCACTCCTGTTTGTGAAAATTGTTCCTAGTATTTGAATTCAGCCACTTCCTCAAAATTTCTCTCATTTGTCATTAGCTGTCCATTTCCATTATATAATGTATTTTTATGTGTGACCGTACATTTAGTTTTATTGATATTTACTTCCAGTCCCAATTTCTTAGTGTTACTCAGTAGTCTGTGCGTGTTTGCCTTTAGTATCTCCTCGCTATCGGCCAATAGTACTACACCATCAGCATAAACCAACAGCTTATTAATACCATTGAGTTGTAGGCCTTCTTCATCCTCTAAAGATTTGATGGCATGCTCTAGTACATAATTAAATAGTAGAGGAATAGTGCATCTCCTTGCTTCAACCCATTGTGGATTTCAAAAGTATCCAAAAACTGTTTGCCTACATGCACCCTACTCTTTGTGCCATTTAGACACATTCGTGTAAGTCTAACTAACATTTTGTGAATTCCGAACTCTATCAAGATACTATATAAATTCTCCCTCTTAATTGAATCGTATGCCTGAAAATGGTAACAGCTATTGCACATTATAGCAAATAGGCCTATCACAAAACGAGTTCCTCAGACAGTATCATTTCAGTCCTGTGTTCAGAGCCGATTAAATTTATTTTTGTGCCTTTCCTCACTTGTCAAAACAAATTATTGAATGAATTTTGATTATCAAGATCTATTTCGCTATTGATAATGTAATAATTTTAGATGCCATTAAACATTAATATTCAATGAATTTGCATATCGACGCTAGGAAATGAAAATCTCGTAACTCCATCAGTCATTGAAACCCACATAACTCCAGTAGCCAGCACAGAAATATGATATGCATAACCTGTTGAGAATACGGACTACAAATGTATTAATAACTTGACTTGTATTATGTAGTAAATATGTGGGAAGTATTGCTGTATCAATTTTCATAATTATTTCATCATCATCATCATCATTCCTCACGGATTAGGTCTTTGCCTGTTCCGATCTCACATCTGTTCAGCCCAGCGCTTTCTTGGTCTTCCCTCCGATCTTCGTCCTCCAGGATAATACATCAGTGCCATCTTTTGGTATCCTATCCTCTGTGATTCTTTGCAGATGTTCTATCCAATTGTTCCCGTGTTCTTCTATTTGTTGAAGAAGTGATTATATTTTTAGTTCCTCTCTAATATTCTCATTTCTAATATGTTCCTCTCTTGTACAACCTTTCACAGCCCATAGGAATCTCATTTCCGCTGCCTGAATTTTACTATTTTCTTTTTCCTTCAGGACCCAGGCCTCACTTCCATAAATCGCCTCTGGTAGTCCCATCGTTGAGTAAAATCTTAGCTGCGTATCCTTTCTTACTATATTCCTCGGTGTTCGTCTGATTGTTCCACAAATATGTTGAAATTTCTGTATATCCTTATTTATATCTTGTTATATTCCATAAGTTATATAGCAGCCCAAATACTGGAAGTATGAAACCTGTTCCAACACTTTATCTTCTAATTCATATTTATTTAAAAGTTATTTGTTTCTCCTGTAAAATTTACCAAAATGGAGTTACGAGGTTTTCATCGCCCACCATCGATATGTAACATGAAAACATATAGGCGTATACATGGAATATAACCAAAAATGCAAACCTTCCAAATTTAAAGAATAAAAATAACAAGTATCATAATTCATCGCCATCAACGATTAAACCATCCAGTTTCGTCCCCCTCAAAAAAACATTGTTTATTTAAAGCTATTAATATAGCTCATTTTTATTTTGAGGTTATATTTACTTAGACCTATACGGCCTTCATGATCACTGTCATGTCTTAATTCCTTTCATGAGAGAAAATATTTTATTGTTACGTGGAAACAAACATTGCTCTGCCCTTCATAATCATCAAGGATAGACATAAAGGTCCGTTCCAATCTCATGTTAGAATTAGTCTATTTTTCACTGGGTCTTCCTACATTTCTTTGTCCTATGGGTTTTATAACGGAGGCAATTATATAGCGCTCCCAGAAGATGTTAGAATTCTAAGACGAGAGATTTTTTAATTTTTTTCCGGAATATAGAGTGGCTGAAAGGAAGAAAGAATTGCATATAAATTGTAACCAGATTTAAATACAGTAACCAGTATCCTAACTGTTCAACAGTACCATATTGCACTTATCTCTTTTCGTCTTTATTTTTATGTTTCTATGCTAGAAGGGCATAAATAGTAACAAGACTGTAGGCCCTAAATGAACAAGTTATATTCTTATATTAAATTAAAATCTGCCCAAACCATATTATTTAAGGCTCATTTATTGTATAGCTGGCTTAACGTGACAGAGAGAGACATGGAGATACAAAGGTAGATGATTGACCGCTTTAATCCAGTAATAAAAGAAAGAACCCACCCTGTTGTCAGATTTCGTCTTCCCCCTTTCCCCTATTAACATCTGGTGAAGACACAACGACAACACTGGTGCGAGTGAGAGAGGTGAGTACAGTTGTCGCATTCTACAAATTTCTCGTAAAGTTAAATCAGAGAGACTTTAGTTCCTACATTACGTTTGATGTCACAACATATTTCACCCTACATAAACAACATTTTTGCAAGAAAAAATTCCAGAATTCTAAAAATGTTCCTTCAAATTTTAGCAATTATCATGTTTCGTATTGTATAAAAATACAGCAAGATAGGCCTATTATATACCTTTTATAACAGTTATAATTTTAGTATTTTATTTAACGAAACTCAGTTTATTTTCGTTTAAATTAAAATCTGAAACAAATTAGGGGCTCTTATTTTATGTTTGATTTTCATAAATCTAAAACATGAGATCCGAGGTTTTAATTTGCTTCCGAAGGCAGCAATATTAAGAAATTTTACCGATTAAAAATTAATCGACCCAGATCCCATTTCAATTCGCGATAATTGGATTCAGAAAGTAGTATGTAACCATGAGGCGATTAGAAGCAAAGAGGTGTAAGTTATTATTTTTCGCAAAATATAAGTTTGGTGCATGACTGCATAATATTATTTAGTGGCACAGGAATATAAATGTATGCGTTAGGAATACATAAAGTATGATTGTTATCATTTTCAATTGCTTATGATTTTCAAGTACAACTTCAACATTAAAACTGATTTTCTCAATAGTATAAAACTTGCACACCCAGCATCGTGAGGCATTTGGGTAGCTACAATAAGTAGCGACTCCTGGTTGAGAAGACCAGCAGTAACGGCTGGGGGATCTGAGATGCTGACCACATGTCACCCCTACACTGGCTTATGATCGTCTACCTCTGTGATTAACACATTTGGACGTGAGGCCAGCAGCCGGATGGTAGGCCAAGAACCTTCTAGGCCTGTTCCCTTTGGAATTGGAGTAGTAAAACTAGCGCTCCTTTGCTTCAACCGTAACAGCACGAGGACCACCAGTTCAAAACTGTGCCTATATATGTATTTTCTCATTTGCAGTATTATATACTTTATTTCTAGAAATGATATAATCATAAACACGATTGTGTATGAAAAATTTGTTTCCTCATATTAAAATTTAAGCAGATCCGAAAATTGTGCTCTGTCATTGTCAGTGTTTGTCGAGTTTTAAGGTCGTTGATATTAATCCTAAACCAATAAATTGATTGTACGATAGTGTAAAATGAACTTTCAGCCGTTAAAATTGTTTAGATTAAAATTGACCTATTTGTTATTTTTATTTAGAGTATTTTGTTCATCTAATAGATCTCAATAAGTTTAGAACGCTGAGTCGGTCAGAAGTCAACAGCCGCCAGATACAAGCCATGTCAAATTCACCGACTCTTTTGTTTATTTATGCAAACTCCTGGTGGCAGGATCATGTACCCAAACGTTTGTATAGAGAACTTCTTTTGCTTTTATTATTTTATTTACTCCATCTCCATCACACTTGCATAATCTTGCAATGTATATGGAGGCCAAAAAAATAAAAGCAATAATGAGATGGTTATCTTGACACATTTATAAATGATCTGGAGGAGAGAGAAGCATATGAGGGATGTTCTACAGTATTCATTCATAAACTCTGTCGCCTACTTTCATGACAACTTTTATGTAATTTTTATCAACACGTAATTAATGGGGAAATATTAAAATGCTGAAAGTAAGTTAATGAAATGAAAATATTATAAGTATTAATATAAATTACGTATAATTGTGCATTAGTATTTATGTGCAGCAGGAATTAAGTAAATAATATGACAATACTTTATATATTAACATAATATTATACCTAATACATTTACTTAATAACAACTGTTATTCTCCCAGTCATATGGATGGGAAACGTGGACTTTTACTTTAAGGGAGGAAAGAAGTTTACGAGTATTTGAGAATAAAGTTCTAAGAAAAAAATATGAGCAAAAAAGAGATGAACAAACAGGCGAGTGGAGAAAACTAGATAATAGTGAGCTACATAATATGTATAGGAAACCATATATAGGCCTAATAAGAACAGTTAAGTCTCGAAGACTGTGATGGACAAGACATGTGGCACAAATCGGGAATGGAAGAGGTGCATAGAAACTTCTTGTAGGAAAACCAAAAGGAAAGCGCCTAGTTGCCAGACCAAGAATGAGGTGGGTGAATAGCATTATATTATACAGAGGATGATTGGGAAATATTAGTTCAGGATAAGGATGTATCGAAAGCTTATGTCCGCGCAGCCAATAACCTAAGGGTTTGATAGAGCCAGTGAGTTAGTTAATTATACCTAACTATATAGATTGAATTTCATATCATTCTGAAAGCTTGGCATATATGGACTTATTCGAATAACACTAAATGTATGTGATACAAAGTTGTCTAAGAAATTATACAGTTTAAATAACATTCACGTATATTGGGTGAAACAGAACTCAACCGACAAAACTTTCACAGGTTCTTCAGAGTTGTTAGCCGGGTGTTTTGATATGAAACCATGGTTTCCCGTGATTTAAATGTATTGCATAGTAATGTGTTATGTGTTAGGCATGTGATAAGATGGGTTCTCATAGAATAAAAATAACAAATATTCAAATAATAAATTTATTTAGAATACAAATAACCAATGTATTTAGAAATTCTATTTTTTTTAATCTATGAGAACCCATTTTAACACGGTCCATAGAATATGCTACATATCTAACACACTACAACATAATAATAATAATACTAGTAATAATAATTATAATTATCGTTTTATTTATATATAGATGTTCAATGTTTACATGCATTTCTGAGCCTAAAGCTTTATTTTTCTTCTCCACTCGTCCCTATCCATCCACTCCATGTCATCTAGTCCTCTTGTTCTATTACAGTCCTTATTTCTTGCATGCATGAATTTCGAACTATTCCTTTCTTTCTTCTTCCAGATGGACATCATTCCAATGTTTTTCTGCGTAAAACTTTCTTGTTGCATTCGTCGTAAATGCCATACCAATTTAACTGTTTATATCTTATATAATGTATTGAATATGTAATATTAATTTTTTTTTCGTATGACTTTATTATATATATATATATATATATACACATACATCTACACACATTTATTTATTTATTTATTTCCCCAATTTGGAACATTTTGCTGCTCTCCTCAAGAAATCCATTTCCATCGACGTAAGTTTTTGTTCTACGTTTATGCTGAATTCCCATGCTTCAGCTCCATATATGACCTTACTTCTCACTATTGAATCATATATAATCATGTATTTTTAATTTATTTACTTGGTTATATGTTTGTTCCATAGGACACCATTAAAATTGCTGTTATTGGTCTACCTTTATTTATTCTGTTCGTAATGTCACTATCTTCGCTATCCTCTTTATCTAATAATAATAATAATAATAACAATAATAACAATAATAATAGCAATAATAATAACAATAATAATAAGTTCTGGGAAATCATGATTCCTTATATAAAAAGTCTCAACCACCATCCCGGTATGACCTGTGAAAGTTTGGCGATAGAGTCCTGTTCCACCATGTATACACAAGATTACTAAATATTGCTATGATTTATCTTGTTCGAAACCGGGTCTCCCACGTCAATAAGAAAGTTGATTATTTTCGGGACAACCCTTGCATGAAGTAGCAACTAACAGGAGCTAGAGTTTCAAATTCCACGAGATACGAAACAGATGCTCGCATGCAGATAAAAACAAAATATGATTGATATCCGCTAGATGTTACCATCACTACAATTAATTGGTTTAACGTCACAGCCAACAGATTAATTATATAGAATTTAATTGGATCAAACAATCGAGGAGGAAATAAATGATAAGCCAGCTGGAACGAAGTGCATAAATTCTACTAATATCTACAGAAACAGACATCCACACAAACTCTCCATTAGTAAGTTTCACTTAGAACTGGTCACAGGTTAATTACAATGAACTTGATAACGCATTCTCTGAACTTAAAGCAATATAGTCTATGGAGAGGTCATCAGCAGAGCAATCCTGAACTCATGTCCAGATCCAAAATTGTGTGATATTTAATGTGCTTCAACATCTATAGTCATAAGCATCCATATTACCGGTACCGTATGTGAAATATAAAAAATGCTCTTAAATTCGAAGAAACTAAACCATATTTATAAATCAATAGTAAGAAGTTTAATGACCTATAGAGCAGAAGTGGACTATAAATCCCAAATTAAAGTCAAAGTTGCAATCTACAGAAATGGATTTTTTCAAGAATATCTGCACGATGCTCTAAATTAGACAGGACCAGAAACAGTATTATCCGAGAAACAATTAACATTTTGCGCAATGTATTTTGCCATACTTACAGAAATTGCGACCATGATTGAAAGTTCAACTTCCTACATTTCGGGGTTGTCAATCTAAATATATATAGGCTACTGTAATAAAATAACTATACTGCAATAATATATATTACAAAACGCGTGTGGGAAGTAAAACCACTGCCCTCTATGCATACTAGGCCTACATACAAAAAATATATCCACAAGGTAGTGTTAATATACATTATGCATATGTACAAAACAAATCACTGAATTTTAAACGAACTGGGCATTATTTAAAATAATATAAAACAATAAATACGTACCTGTGTAATTTTATCACTAATTGGTCTCACGGCCTCCTGTAATTTCAACTAATAAACATTGCCCACACTGTTAACGTTAGTCAATTGTTTATAATCAACGGAAATACTTCCAACAAAGATGTTATTATTTTATAATTATTTATAATTTTGAAAACACCATCGTGCAAAAAATAATGTAGGCCTACAACACACGTTTCGGAAATGTTTTACAGAATCTCGGAAATTAAAAACGTTTTCCTCGATTCTGTAAAAACCACTTCCCAATCTCGCATCGTAATATACTATTTTTTTTAGTAATTCTGCCCGAAGGCAGGTCCTTCACTGCAATCATAGCATTTTCATGCTATGCTTGCAGCTTTACTAGGGAATTGTGTAGGTGTGGTAGCTTCCCGTTGCTTTCCACACCGGTGAAGGATGATGATGGCCATATGATTTCGGGGACCGTTTGGGCCTTAAAGTTTTCCTGACATTTGTCTTACATGTGAGGAAAAACCCAGATAAAAGCCTCACCCAGAAAAACTGCCCCGACCGGGGATCGAACCCGGGCCCGCTGCGTGACAAGGCAGCACGCTACCTCGAGACCCCAGCGGTGGACAATATACTATTAACGAAACAATTATACAATTTGTGGTAAATAAACAATTAAAAAAGGTTTGGGCATTTGAAGAGGATGAATGAAGAGAAATTGCTAGTTTAGGCGTTTGGAATGGATTCCAAATCGGAGGAAAAGAATAGGGAGACCAAAAAGACATGAATAAAGGAAATTACGATTTTGACAAAGGAGAGGGAATTGCAGGATGGTGACTGGAGACATAGAGATGAGTGTAGGAAGAGAATCAAAACTTATTGTTGGGCACAGGAAGATGTATACATTTAAAACTTAATTAAAATATGAAATAGAATCGTGTAATTATTAGGTCCTAAATAATAAAATAGATGTTATGTATCGAACACTACGATTAATGTGTTTATGAAATATTAATAAGTAAAATTTACCAGAAAGGAAGATAGTATAACCACAGTCCATGCAGCGTTCTCGTACATATCTTAGGATATGCACCCAATGCCATATAGTGTTTACGGATGTATGTCAGATTATGTCCGCGCGGCCATTAACTACGGGTTCGATAGTGCTAGTGAGTTATATAATTTTTTTGTTTTTGTTTTAGGGGAGAGAAATCAGAGTAAGGAAAGTCGATTAGTGAGTACCATACCGTAGATTTTATGGTTCGCAAAATAACCTGGAGTCTGAAATAAGAGTCCTCTGAATAAAATTTGCCGTATCTTTCACGCTCAGCTTTGTATTCTGAACCTGTTGCCCTTCCTTTTTAATGAGGGCCATTAAATAAAATATTCCCTACTTACCTACATACTATTATTTTTTAAAACAATTATAAGTTTAAATCTGGGCAACTTTTGGACGAGGGGGAGTAACTTTGGGATACCGCGTATATTTCAACTTTCGTATTTCTCATCACCGAATTTCCTCGACAGAGAAATATCACGACCCGGAAGAAAAATGCAAGTGCAAACTGTGTGGATCAAAATGTGACATATTTAATGTGGTGCAAGAAAATAAATTACAGGCTTTTGTAAAACTCAGAGTGAATAAGAAACATGCACATTGTGTGATATCTTCTTCATTATTGTTATTTCCCGCTAAATCTGCAATTTACTAGCTGTCCTAAAGTTACACCCTCCGTCCCAAATTACTCCGATTTACGGAATTTATTAATATACTTTTTAGCAAAATTATTCGGAATAGGGCGTTCCTAAAGCAGAAGAGAAATATCAGAGTTTATATGGATTAGAGAAACATTAATTTCTCTCTCTCTCTCTGGATTGTGTTTGCAGTTACGTTAGAAGTGATGATAGTTCTTTTGCAGTTACGTCAGTAGAAGTGATGATAGTTGTGCTGTGATAGGTAAAACATTGTTTCGGAGAATTATTATATTCTTTCCCATCTTAATGCTGGTCAGTGAACTTTGGTTCTTAACATAATATAACTTTAATATTGTATTCAAATCACATTTGTAAAAGAGAGATTTGGCGAAAATGGAAGTAATTTATACAAGTACCGTTGTCTTCAACAATAGGTCACGGCAGATGGCACTTCATATAACCTTCAATGTTTCTGAGGCTTATTAGAATGGAATAAAAGCCACTCCGACAAATGTCGTGAAGGAATGTTTTTTTTTTGGGTGTCCACTTTATTCAAGAAGATGACATCACGGTATTGATGGACTTGAATCTCTATTAAGCGCTGTCTGAAGTCATAGTGTATTAACACGGATATGGGTCAAGAAGAGAACAGGACCTTGAATAAAAAAATCTCTTTACACAGATGTGGCTCCAAAATTATTCCCATTGGTGTCATATGGGATCGAAATAATAGTCCATCTCTTAAAAGCAGATGTCAAATCTCTAGTAAGAGGGAGTGTCCATTTACTAGCAATATGAAATTCACAAATTAAATTTTATTGTATTATTACATTTTTAAATTTATGTTGGAAACAAGCAACAATACCAGAAACCTGG
Organism: Diploptera punctata; assembly: GCA_030220185.1. Lineage (NCBI taxonomy): Eukaryota > Metazoa > Arthropoda > Insecta > Blattodea > Blaberidae > Diploptera > Diploptera punctata. The sequence goes on along the minus strand of JASPKZ010006826.1, from coordinate 220,029 downwards.
ACAACAGCAATAGTACAATCTATTTTTAAGAAAGGAGAACGTAAAGACTGCAACAACTACAGAGGAATAAGCATTTTAACTGCAGGCTATAAAATATACTCAAGAATCTTAACATTTAGGTTAAAACAAATAACAGAGGTAATGTTAACAGAAGAACAAAGTGGATTCAGACCAGGGCGTTCATGTATGGATAATATATTTACGATAAAAGAATTTATAAACAAAAGAAGAGAATATAACATGGAAACACACATAGCTTTTATTGATTTTGTCAAGGCATTTGATAAAGTAGACAAAGGAAAACTCTGGACAATTTTAAAAGAAAAAGGAATTGAACCGAAACACTTAATAGCAGCTATAAAGAGTTTGTACTGGAACACAAATTTTGTTATAAAAACTAGAAATGAAGTAAGTAAAAATAAAATTCATACTAATCAAGGAGTTAAACAAGGATGCAGTATCTCTCCAGTTTTATTTAACCTATACATCAATGATATAATAAAAAAATGGAACGAAGAAAAAACAAATAAAGGAATAAAATTAGATAAAACACACTACTTGAAAACATTATTATACGCTGATGACCAGGTAATAATAGCAAATACAGAAGACGAACTTCAGAGGAATATTTTTAAACTACATAATATATGTGAACAATATAATCTCAAAATATCCATAGAAAAAACTAAGGTAATGGCATTCCAAGGGAAAAATCAAATCAGATCGAAAATAGTAATAGGAAACAAAATCATAGAACAGGTGAACCATCTCAATTATCTAGGATGTGACATTTCATTTAATTATGATAATGATATAAATAATAAAATAGCAAAATTCCAGGGAATATGTGGTACGATAAAACGAACACTAAATAACAAAACAACAAGAGAGACCCAACTGAAATTTTATAAAATGTTGGCAGTACCGGTACTGCTCTATGGTTCAGAAGCCTGGATACATAAAAAACAAGACCTAAGTAGGATAACGGCGGCAGAAATGAAATTTTTGAGATATGTTAAAGGGTGCACTAAGGAAGACAGAATCAAGAACACAGAAATAAGACAGGAACTTGAAATATTTGCAATAACTGATAAAATGGATACATATAGACAAAAGTGGAAGCAACACAAAGACAGAATGAATGAAGATAGATATCCAAAACAAATAACAAAATACAAACCTAAAGGCACCCGAGATGTGGGCAGACCTAGAAAGAGATGGGCTGAAGTCGGAACGGGTCAACAGACCTAATCCATGAATGAAGATGATGATGAAATTTTATTGTATATATTATGAGTTTAGTTTTATACTGTATTTGCTGGGTGTGGTCTTTTATTTATTTTTTTCTAATTGTAAAAAGAATGAAGTTGAACCACTGTAACAGATGTATAAATGTATGAGAGATAGGGAGGGGGAATATTTTATAGCTGTTTTGTGTATGAGTGCAGATGTGTGTGTATGTTTCAGACAAAGTACAGAATTCAGGCATTACATAAAATTCCTAGAAATTATAAAATATTCCGATCATTTTTTTGGCAAAGTACAAAATTGAACACTGGTACAAAAGGCTGTCCGCTCTTAAAATGATCCTCATCAAAACAAAACCATGTGACCTGCTCGCTTTTCATTGGTTATAGATACCAACGTACGTTGTAAAAAGCAATAAGTACACGAAAAAGTAGTTCCCTTCATTAAATTGAAAATATGTCCCCTGAATATACTTGTTATTCTTCGTGAATGAAAAATAATAATATTCAAACACAGAAAATGTTCTAAAATATACTTTATTAATAATTACAACTTAAAATAGTTTATTACATATGGGTGATGCATTTGAGTCATTCTTCAGTCGATTCTCATGAAACACAATGGCTGAAAGTGTCGAGTCTTCTGTTGCTGTATCGCCATCTCCTGTGTCAAAAGTGACAGTAATTGTGGCGCGAATGGAGGTATGATACATTTGGCGTTTGTTCATGTTAAGATCACTCTAAGAGCGGATAAGGTATAGTTTTACTTTTTTCCCCCTAGGAATTGCATGCATCACTCTAAGAGCGGATAAGGTATTTACTTAACTTAATACAGGTTTTCCACTTTACAGCAGTTTGCCCTTGATTCCTGCTTTCCAGAGATTCCTATCTTCCCATTGTCCATCTTCCATACCCCTCTTCATCATGACATCATATATTTCCTCATACCATGCTCTTCTACTTCTCTCCCTCTTCCTTCTGCCTGGTACCATCCAATCCAACACCTGTTTAGGCCACTTGTCTTCCGACATCCGTTGTACATGTCCATACCACACTAGAGCTCTCTTTGTTATCCTATCGATAACAGTTTCTTGTGCATCCATTTGTCTGATATAAGTATTTCGAATATGTTGTAGCCTGGATATTCTCATACTTCTCCGTAATCCATCTATTTCTGTCATCAAGATTCTTTTCTGCATCATTTTATTTATTGTCCAGCTTTCTGATCCATATGTGAGTATACTTTCTATTATTGTCTGTATAATATCTTTTTTTTTATTTTTCTCGTCAAATTTATATTCCATAAAAGACCATTTAGGGATCTAATCGCCTTCCTTGCACAATTTACTCTGTTAATAATATATTTTTCACAAGTACCAGATTTATCTATTATAGATCCAAGATATTTAAATTCTTCAACACGTTTAATTATCATATTATTTATTTGTAGGTCTTCTGAATTTGCTCCGATTACCATATATTGTGTTTTAATATAATTTATCTTCAGTCCACCTACCTCGAATGCATCTACCAACTATCTAATCATATATTCTATATCTTCTTTATCTTGTCCTATTATAATCTGGTCATCAGCGAATAATAAATTGTGCAGTAAATGGCCATTAATGTTGATTCCCATTCCCCTACATGACTTATTCCATTTCATTAATACATCTTCTAAATATATCTTGAACAATGTTGGTGACATCCCGCATCCTTGTCTTAATCCTTTTGTTGTATCAATTCTGAGGAAACTCTATTTCCAACCTTAATACTTGCTTTATAATAATTATTTTTTTATAAAATGTACAAGAGATTTAGGTATTCCAAACTTCTCCATTGCCACCCAGTTTTACTTCCCCCCCCCTAGGAATTGCATGTATATCATAAGCATTATGTATAACGTTAAATTCTGTCATGGTAATACAGGCCTGGGCGCCTAGATAAATCAGTGCAAGACCAATTGTGAAAAGGAATACAAAACCTAAAGATCATAAACAGGGGGCACTATATGTTAGTGCCTATCTTTGTATACAATTTTCGATCCCTTTGTTACATACATAAATAGCATGAAGTCTGATCAGTGGGGGTACAACGCAATTTACATCACTAGTACATTTACATTACAGTATACGCATTTTCAGACACAGCACTGAACTGGTTTGTATTTTCTCTTATCAGCGGCAAAATGTTTGCGTAAGCGCACCGGTGCTATAGGAGGGCAAATTAAATGAAAATAAATGGGTGGCACGAGTACGGAGAAGCGATGGAATAAAGTTAGTGACAGGGAATATGAGAGAAACGTCGAGAAAAATGTATCCTGGATCCTCTTCGTTCACCATGACCCCATATGGAACGACACAGACGCAAATTCGAGACCTAGAGGTGAAAGGCAAGTATGTTACCATTTTACGGCACGGAGTCTTCTATTAGAGTCAGTATTTTGTTTATACAGTTACACCCCTGTGGTAAGATCTATTGCAGATTAAATGGAACATGTAAGTCTAATTTGGAAGTTTCATGAGTTTTATTCTTCTTCTTAATCCTAGGCTTACAGCCTGTTGGGAAGCGAGTTTTTTCTATCTTTATTGCGGTCTTGCTGGGAATATCCAGCCAGTTGGAATATAATCTCGTACGAGTTTTGATAATCTGTCTGTCACTCATTCTTGAGACATGTTATACTATTCTTGTCTCCTTTCGATATCCGTTAATTTATCGGCTGAATTTCAAAATGTTCCCGAATGTATTAATTTATAAATCTATCATATCTTGTTTTTTTATCATTTTCTAAAGTGTAATAATTTCTTGTGTTTCCAACATTTATTTTGTTTTCAATGTTTCGGGCCTTGTTTCAGAAGCAGAAGCTAAAATAGGTCGTACTACCAATTTATAAATTCGTTACTTTAGTTTCTGTTATTAGATATTTACTCGTTCAAATTACTTCATTAATTGATCCCGCAATTCTTGCACCTTTGTTAATTTGTTTCGTGATTTATGATTGTAAATTCCAATTTATCATAAGTTGCCTGCCACTATATTCATAGTATGATCGACAATTTTTCGATGGATTTCTAATTTACGTCGTTGTGATTCTTTCGATGCTACTAGAGATTTTGATTTTAATTGAAATTTTCATATTGCATTCTTAACACTCAGTCATAAATTTATATAGGCCTAGCAGGCGTTGGAGATTATCTTAAGAGTTACTAATCAATACTTTGTCATTCGCATGACAGATCCATCCATCCATGGTAATTCTGCCCGAGGGCAGATTTTTCACTGCAATCATAGCATTTTCATGCTATGCTTTGCAGCTTTACTAGGGAATTACAGGTGTGGTAGCTTCCCGTTGCTTTCCACACCGGTGAAGGATGGTGGTGATAATGAAAAGGACGATGATGGCCAGATGATTTTCGGGGACCGTTGGGCCCTAAGCTTCCTGACATTTGTTTTATAGGCGAGGAAATCCCCCGAAAAAACCCTCACCCAGGAAGCTTGTCCCGACTGGGGATCGAACACGGGTCGGCTGCGTGACAAGGCAGCACGCTACCTCGAGACCACAGCGCTGGACTTTGTATAACATACTACCCATTTTATATCCTTTCATAGTCTATAGTATATAATGTGTTTAATTACCTCATCTAGAATGGCGTTGAATCTTTTCTAAAAGTTTATCTTCGTGTTTTATCCCAGAACAATTATTAGAAGATATATTGTTACGGATTGGCGATAACGTAGGAAACAAGTCGAATTTCTTTAATTTATCTTAAGACCAGTTTTCACAAAAATTTCCAGCAATATTACTAAATTTATTTATTGGCTTCACGGCTCTTTAAGTCTAGCCATAGCATCTCCGTTTTTAGGAGTTTTTAGGCCAAGCTAATTTAGTTAACCCTTATTTCCCGTGATATGTCTTGAGTGGCATGTGGTCAACATACCGACCCAATGAAATATTTGCATTCAACTAAGGTATTTCTAGGATTATGAAGCTCGTAAAAATTGCTTAGATGCCTATTTTTTCGGGCTTAAGGTTTTTACGAGCCTGAAAATCTTCAGACTCGGGACCCACGGCTGAAGTCCCTCCCGGAGGACTTGCTCTTTGGATTTTTCCATCCTAAAAAAATCCATTGAAAAATTACTTGGTATTGGGCATTGTATAGAATGCCAAACGTGAGTGGGTAAAGTATGAAATATAAATAATTTTCATTGCCATTTCTTAAGCATTTTTAGAATGACAAAACCGAAGCAGGCGACGTAGGCCTATTATTCCACCATATACATAACTTTCTTTCGTCTTAAACACTTAAAATAACATATGCTACACAAAAATGACAAATATAGTGTTATTTTGAGTCATGTTGATTAGCTTGATATGCATTATTCTTTTAGTGTTCCCGTAAGTTGGTTTTATTATTAATAACTCTCTTCTCCAACTCCATGCTAGGACAGACATTGAAGACTCTTGGTCTATCAGCCAGAGGCTATCCTCACATTCACATGTCTTAATAACAGGGGTGGAGGATCACGTAGCCAGTATAGGGGTGACAGACGGTATTATGTCGGGGATAGCTCTCTTTTAGCGTTAAGCATTGCTAATTAAATTTGTAGGAAACATTAAAATCTTCCTTGAAATACGAGATGGTCAGAATGTCGAGAATATCTCTTCTCTAGCATTTCGTATTTTTAATATATGTTATACGAAACATTAAAACATTCCTTGAAATAAGTTATTTTGATTAATTTAAATGCACTAACGCGAGGATGGGGATTACGCTCTCCCATAGCGCCGCAATGGTGTGACATATGGATAGTTGGGATATTTGTAATCAAAGTCCTTCAATAATAGAAGATTCATACCGTCTAATCCCTTCACCTTGCATTAAGCTTACCGGACACATGAATTGAGTTTACTTACTGACTATAGGATGAAAGTAAGCTATATTGAATTATTTTGTTTTTCTGATAATTTAAAACGTTTTCCAATATCACTATTCAACCAGATTAAACAGAATCAAATAATTTAAGGACTTGAACCTTGTAAATCAATATTTATGTAATTTAAAATGTAAACAACGAATTTGCAGAAAAAAGTTTAATGTTTAATAGACCAAGACTTTTAATACTGCACGTGTAGCATGTTTGGTAGAAAATCAAATAAATAAATGTCCTACAAAATCTCCAACGACAAGGATAAGGATGTAAAAATGAAAATTAATTAAAATATGACAAGTGAATTATAAATGATTTAATTAAATAAAAATAAAATTTTATGTGATTTTCATATTTATATATTTTATATTTTCATATATAAATAAGGAAAATCATATAAAACTAAGTTTTAATTTTATTTAATTAAATAATTTATGAATTTTCATCAAGTAAACGCCAATTCAATTGGTTAATTAATGAATTATAAATGTTCACGTATTGTTTGCAGAAATAAGACAATGAAGCTTTATCTTCAATTCAATTATCAGAAATACACAAAATTCAAACTACGTGTGATATATGAATATTAATTATCTTAAATTATAACATAAGAAAAATTTAAATAATTCTGGAATAAAGTTAACTAACAATTGTGAATAAAATAATGCGTAGTCTGTTGTATCTAAGGATTTAAGATTAACAAAAATACCTTACTATAAAACTATAAACTATACTAAATAATCAGACACCATGTTCAAATTACATTTCAGGATCGACACCAATCGATGTGCTCTTTCACTATAGATAAGATGATGAAAAGGTATAATATAAAATTCTGTTAATAGTCTGAAGTTAAATAAATGTAATTCACTATGGCCCATTGATAGATAGCACACTTATGATTGTTGTAAAGGAGAGAAATGTTAAAATATAAATTGGAAAAAACAAATTGACTGTTTCACTGATAAATTTTAAACATATCAGAAAAGATAAAAACAACGGAGAGTAGGATAGATCTAATAAAGCATTTTTCAAAATTACTGTTTATTTTTTTCTATAAGTCGTGTAATTAATATATATATATATATATATATATATATATATATATCTTAAGTTTGATATTTACCTATCCTATATTGTTTTCTTTTTATTCTCCTTTCTATTTACTATTTGTTTCCGCTTTAGAGTGCATTTTCCTGTCTAAAACTTGCTTCTGTATTTGAGTTTTATTTATTTTCTCCTTCTCTTATTAAACATACCTTTATAATGTATATTTTCTATAAGTATCAAATTACGTAATTGAACTGTACCAGAGAACCCATTTACTCATTCGGATGTCAATAATATGTACAACAATTTACTTTGAATAAAATATATAAACATTTGTAAAATTGGGTTCCAAATCTTACTGATTTAATAAACTAACAAATCAATTAATTAAAAATAGCTATATCCTTTGAAGAAAGAAGTGGCGGAATTCAAATACCTAGAAATAATTATTATAAACAAGAATGAGCTGCAGAAAGAAATAAAACTTATGCTGAACTCTGAAAACGCATGATACAGGGACTCGTGCCATCCCAAATCCTGTAAAAAAAAGTAAAACTGAAAATAGACTTACATAAAACGGTTATTTTTCAATAATACTATATGGATGCGAAATTATTGTCTGTTACTTTTAGATAGGAGATAATTTACGAGTACAGTATATGTGACGTTCTACTAACTGACATAAGTGACGGATTGTCGGACAAACTGCAGCGTGTCCATAATATGTGTATCAGATTCATATTTAATGTTCGAAATTACGATCACATTTCTCCATTATTCCACGAATTGTCATGGCTACATCTAAAAGGGAGAAGAAAATCGCACTGTCTAATTCTCTTATTTAAGATCCTACATATCTCGATTCCCAATTACTTATCATCCCGTTTCCAGTATCTATCCTCAAACCATAACTTAAACACAAGATCACAACATAGTCTCTTGCTTAATATACCGCAACATATGACATCACATCAGTCCATGTCATATACCATCTTCACTTCTCGCAACTGGAATTCCCTACCACAAGAAATAAGGGGCTGCCGGACATTGGCATCTTTTAAAAGAAATCTAAATTTATATTTGCTCTAACCTCGACTTCATTATTACCCAGTGTAAGATACGTATATTAATTGGTGTTTCTCGTATAATTTATATTATTTTATTATTATCATCATCATTATTATCATTATTATTATTATTATTATTATTATCGTATACAAAGTTGTTTGTATGGGGGGGCACGCCGTAGCATAGTGGTTGAGGCACTGAGCTACAAGTCGGAAGGTCGAGTGTTGAAGTCCCGGTGGGGTCAGGATTTTTAAACTGACCAAAACCTTCTGGCGGCACTATGGCCCTGGGGTCGACTCAGCCTCTAACGGAAATGAGTACCAGACGCTTGTTCTGGGGTAAAGGCGGCCGTCACGCAGGGCTGACAACCCGGCTTACATCAAGTGCCGATTCTCTAGAAAAAGTGGGCGCCTTAACCTCCTACTACCCCGAGGGTCTCCCGAGGCCTGAGTGGGATTACTTTACATGAAATTTACATTGCTACATTTAATGTATATTTAACTGTTTTATAAATAGAATAATGTATATCTATATTTGGCAAATATATATTTATTTGTATTTATGCTGGTTGAGTGGAAGAGAAGGCCTTATGGCCTTAACTCTGCCAGAATAAATAAAAACATTATTATTATTATATTATTATTATTATTATTATTATTATTATGATAATGAAGCTCTTCGGAAATTTTTAGCCAAAAAGAGAAGAACAGACAAGTGAATGGAGAAACTACATAACAATGAGCTACATGAATTTTATGGAAAACCGTATACAGTAACAGTTAAGTCTCATAGTCTGCGATGGTCAGAACACATATCATGAATGACTAATGAAAAAGGGGCGTGAAATTTTGTTATAGGAAAGCCAGAGGGAAAGAGTCCAGTAGATGGGCCAAAAAATGAAATAATAGAATATTATTAGCCATATTCAGAGGGAGATTAATTATACAGGGGATGACTGGGAAACATTAGCTCAGGATAAGAATGTATAGAGAGCTTATGTCCGCGATCATAAACATTGGCTTCCATAGTGCCAGTGAGATAGGTTAGTTAGTTATATCCTTATCTCATTGATTCTCAATTTATGTCAAAATCACACTCATAAATTTTAGATACTATTTCGTACAAAAATATAGATCCAGGATAATTATTAATGCAGTTTTAGCCTAAATCTACTCTAACCAATTCAATTATGCTTTTTTTTTGTTATTACATTAATAGATTTTGTCATTTTGTTCATGGAAAGAGAAAAATATAAAACATTATTCGCACACAAGAAATTTAATAAAATTATTTTTTAAAAATACGATTTTATGATTTTTAATTACATTTTCTTTGCTTTATGGAATTGGGCTGTATCTACCAAAATCACTTACACAGATATAAAGATTTTTTTAGTTATACACGAATTTGTATGTGCTTTAAATTTAAATTTTCTTCTGTTATTGCATTGTAGCCCTATAATCTGATATATATAAAAGCCTGGAAGCAGTATTTATGATTCGCACTCAAGTGCTGCACGTGCAAACTAAGCGATAAATATTTACATGTTGAAATGTTACTACATTCATCTTCATAACGAGATTATTTCTCGCAGATGGATGTGTCTGAAGATACTAATGTATGAAGATGCTAATTACGTATCCGGTGCTGGACTGCGATATTAACTGTCTTAAACACTCCGCAAACATACATTATTATTCTTTCTGTCTGTTAATGCTGCAATGAATAACTGGATTTCTTTCCACTTCAGAACATTGCTTTTTTTATTTACAGTAGCGAATACAACATTTTATGTTAAAATAATCTTGCTCATAACTTAATTTACAAAAATTATAAAATGAAACTTTTAAAAAATCGTATAACATTTTTGAACATAGGCCTATTTATCATTTTCAGATACTCAAATATGTTTTTTTAAATGCCCCAGGTTGTCTTTCGACATTCCTGGTTTCTCTCCTGGCATGGCGTACTTGTAACCCACTTCTGAGGTGTGGGCGCCTGAAAGGCGGGGTTACGTTGCCCCGATGATATGATGGGTGGTGATGATGATAGCGGTGCGCCAGGAGAGTCCCTAATCCTAAGCTTAGCCTAAGATGAATATGAATTATGATGATTGCGATGGCCATATGATTTCGGGGACCATTTGGGCCTTAAAGTTTTCTCCTGGCATTTGTCTTACAGGTGAGGAAAAACCCCGATAAAACCTCACCCAGAAAAACTGTCCCGACCGGGAATCCAACCCGGGCCCGCTGCGTGAGAAGGCAGCACGCTACCCCGAGACCACAGTGGTATTCAAATGTACGAATAAGAACTTTAGTGTCGATGTAGGTTACTTTCCATATTAGTAAATTACAAGCCATAAAAAAACGAAAGTCTGAGAGAGTACAAAATTAGAAACCAAATTCTGGTCTTAATATAAAATAATAACTAGAACAATTTAACAAATAAATAGTAATTAAATACGTAATGGAATAAACAAAGATAATGCACCCAGAAAAATCCAAAGACATTGAAGAACAAAATCTTATATATAAAAATTGTTTGTTTGTTCGTACTTTATGCGCGGCCATACCGTTGATCCCATTGTGATGGCTTTTCTTGCAAAATGTTCAGGAGATTCCCGGGATGAACATAGGCTATAAGAGAGTTGTGATACTCAACTCCTACACCCATGAAAATCGCCCTTTGTAGTGGAAAACGTGAAAAAAGTAGCTCTTTGGACGCTTAAATGGCTTACGTTGCCTAAACCATAAGAAACACACAAAATTAATGTACACAGAATTGAATATCTCAAAAAGCTCTACAAAAAAGTCCGCGACAGCATATGTTTATCTCTTACGGATAATTCACAATAACCAATCTTGTCTTTCATTGATACCAAGAATCTCGCGCCGTAGCCGAGCATATGGCAAGAATTCTTGGCGCAGAACTTACGGGACTTACGCTGGTTCGAGTCTCTACGGGGGAAGAAATTTTTCTCATGAAATGTCGGCCAGTATGGATCAGAAATGGTATCTAGCTGAAAAAAAAATGCTTTGACTTACTCTCACCAATTTATCTTTTTCTTTTCACTCTAATATAATTGTTATATAACGGTTCTTAAGTTATCTGCAAAGGAGGGTACAATTCTAATGTTCATGACTATGTGACGTCATCATTCACACTTCTTGAGCCACAACAGAAGGCTGTAAGAAGTTTTCTTGCGAACTTATTTAATAATATCTAATTATGTCCTAATTTCTGAATTTTATGGTAAAAAAGTGACATATTTTTATCGTCCGCCCATGACATGAGAACTGAACGTTCGGGCAGGACAACGTCTGCCGGGTACGCTAGTATTAAAATAAAAAAACTTTAAAAAGTCATTTGGAATTGGCTTACTGTATCCGAGCTAAGTTCCAGTTGTACTGTAAACAAACTTGGATACGGCGTTACTCCGTCTATTGGGAAAACAGTGGTGCTACTTTTATTCGTCATTTGACTGAATTATGTACTTGTCATTGATAGAAACATTGTCCTTATGCAACATTGTGTTTAACGGAAAATATGACTGAATACAAGGCAAGATGATACCGATAATTAGGAACTTGTTTTTTTTATTTTATTTTATTTATGACATCTAATCCGACGTTTATATTTTTCCATGATTTAAAATTTCATTACTAGCTGAAATTACGCTCCATTCTGATTTACCTGTAAATTCTGCTGTTATTTTCACCACATCCTCAATAGTTAATGTGGGATATTTTTCTCTAAACTTTTTGAAACATTCAAAATAATTTCTCTCCGATTTTGATGGTATCTTTTCCAGTCTTTTAAGAAATTCTACAGAAAGCGATCATTTTAAAACAATAGAAATCCTAACGTAATCTACATTGCGCGTGCGTAAAAATTGAACAACGAAATTCTAATTTATTTAATCTATTAAAATTGTAATTGTATATTTTAAGATTCTCCCATATAACATTTAAGTTATAGGCATGTGCTAGATCATGCAATTTTTAAATTATTTTTATTTAACTTATTTCGAATGTTAGAGCTACATTTTCTTACATGCCTAAAGGTAAAATATGATTCCACCAATGAAAATATAGCCCATTTATCTGGTTTGTTTACATTACAATTACAACTTAGCTCGGAAGAGGCATGGCACAGTGTTTTCACCGCTACCAGTAGATAATGGGATAAAAGCAAACAGTAAGAATACCAAAATAATGGTATATTACGATGCAACGTTATGGTATATTACGATGCAACGTTAGGAAGTGGTTTTTACAGCATTGAGGAAAATGTTTAATAACTGAACGACAGCGAGGTTTTTAATTTCCGAGATTCTGTAAAACAATTCACAAACGTGCACGATGGTGTTTTCAAAATAATAAATAATAGTACAATAATAACATCTTTGTTGGAAATATTTGCGTTCATTGTAAACAATAGACTAACGTTAACAGTGTAGGAAATGTTTATTAGTTGAAACAAAAGGAGGTCGTGAGACCAATTAGTGATAAAATAACAGTAAGCCGTGAGACCAATTGGTGATAAAATGGCGGCAAATACGTATTTATTATTTTATATTGTTTCAAATACAGTTAAGTTCATTTAAAATGCAGTTATGTTTCGTATAATCCATATTAACACTACCTTTTGATATTTATTTGTATATACATTGTATGCAGTATACATAGAGGGCAGTGGTTTTACTTCCCACACACACGTGTTTGTAATATTTATATTACAGTATAGTTATTTTATTACAGTATAGTTATATAGGTTGGAAACCCCGAAATGTAGGAAGTTGAACTTTCAATCATAGTCGCCATTGCTGTAAGTACGACAAAATGTACCATCGCGCAAAAAAAGTAATTTTTTGGTCTTTTTTTTGCAAGGCACTGGAATGAAAAGCATTATTTATATATATTAACGTGGAGCACTTCTGACATTCGCCTGGTTAAATATCTGATTTATAAACATTAATAAAACAACAATTGCACGTGCAATTGCGTCCTGCCGGGAGAAATCTAGATATTGGCTCATGTAAATTCTAACCTCACAAAGAACTATTTCTTTATTCCGCGCGGCTAATTGCCTACAGGCGACGCGGCGTGATGTTCACTTCTTTTTATAACCAACAGCGCAAAATAAATTACTGGTGTTTCAGTGTAGTATTAAAAAAGGACTCTGTACGGAAGGCTTCCTAGAGAGTGTTGGAGCATTTCTTCAAAAGAGATGACATCACTTTATCAATATGTGAGAGAACCATCTGGCGGAGGTTTTTGGTAAGTGTCTAGGGGTCGAATTCTGAAAGAAGTCTTGTTACAGACAAGCTATAAACTTCAATTTAACCAACATATTCTAGCATTTGAATCAACATTTTATTCAACCAGCTGGGTGTTTCAAATGGTCTCTTAAAACATTATATATATTTTCTGGCATTTTCCCAATTCAATTTGTATTTGTAGCCATTTTTAAATTATCAATGCTTAAATTAATTTAATTTATAAATATAGAGGCATTAAAAAGTCTACAAGATAATTCACAAACTGCATTGGACTTGATATTTCCCTCAATAAAGATATACAATTTTTACCAAAACTTTCACTAATTTGTTTTGCAAGGAAAATGCAATTGTATTTCAAGTTCGCATTTAAAATTATAAAAATTACAAATTAAGATACCCTTAAATAGAGCTTGTACACATATATTAATATATTGTTGGTCTATTGTTAATATCTGTGTAATAATGTAGACCTAACCCTGGTGAAGTGGAAAAGAAGACCTTATTGCCTTAACTCCAATAGGTAAAATAAGTTTATTATTATTATTATTATTATTATTATTATAAATATAGTGTTTTCATTAAAATAAAGTTGTATATCCCAACACATGTTTCTAATGTAAGATATTTTATTTGTAACTGCTATAGGCCTGTATGTTCAATCTCAGATAGCTTTGTACGTAGGCTACATCCAATTGGCTTACATATGGCGATTGAATATATAGGCCTAAATGGATATAATTAATATATTACAATTTTCTTTGACTAATATATCAAATTGCGATTATTTTAGAAGAAATAGGGCGATTTCTTTCACTGTTGAGACTTGTTCCATTACACTTAGGCCTATAACCTACATTATAATATGGGATTTTAAACTATTCCATTTTTTGCCCATTAAAAATACAAAATCTGATTGAGAAATTAAATATCATAATTTATAATGCGGATTATTTCATAAAGGATTTTTGCACTATTTGTGGAATTTTGGAAGAGATCAAAAAAACATTTTAGCGAATTCTGAAGTATGTAGTCATTGACCTTGAATTTTTTTAATCTTCAATGATCCAACGTGCGGATTGATAGATAAATGACTGCGTCATATATATATATATATATATATATATATATATATAGAGAGAGAGAGAGAGAGAGAGAGAGAGAGGAGAGAGAGAGAGAGAGAGAGAGAGAGAGAGAGAGAGAGAGAGAGAGAGAGTGTGTGTGCGCGCTCGCGCGTGTGTCGCAAGAATCTATCTCTGTTAAAGCGGTAATGTTTTGTTTTTCGTGCAAAATTCGGCATATTGCAATGAATTAAGGAAAGAAAGGTGGGGGTTAATCTGAAGCTACAATTTTCGATATTTCGCAAAGAAATTCGGCATATAGCATTCAAATTAAATGATGAGATATTTACAAAAAGAAAAATCAGCGAAATCGTATTTAAAAATGCCTCTAGAAGTCGCCATGATTTTTTTCGCAAGGAAATGGCAAGTAACAATTTGAATAAGAAGTATAAGAGTCGTCAATCACCAAAATGGGATGGTTAAGATTGGGAATTAACCTGAAAGTTGATATTTTAATGGGAAAACTTTCAACGCTCCCTCACTGAACACGATTGGCCCAGAAGATCAATAGTACCTTCGAAAAGCGTAGTCGAAATGTCCCGAATTCAAATTCAGGGGTTGATGAACCTAACTGAGATTTTCGTTTCGTGACTTTCCTCAGTTGACAAGGTAAATGCTGGATTGGAATTCTATTACTATGATCCATTTCATCCTTAATAATGTTTCCAAATTGTATTTAAAATTAATATTCAACGAATTTACACAATGTATAATAATCAATAAAGCCTACACATGAATACACATAACAGACATAGCCTACATAGTATAGGCCTAATGAATATAACCCTACTGTAATATAATTATAGCCGCGTTGAAGCGTTTCCAAACAAAACTGAACTAATAAAAAACAAATTCTCTATTGAGGCAGCTTTTAATTTTAATTTTTTATCGCATCAGAACTTAGTATATACGATTTTATTATCGAAAGAGATATGTTCCGTAAACCGCCAAAATCGGAGCATTAGGAATGAAACCCGAAAATTGTTCTATCGGCCGCAATTTCAATTTCATCACAACGAAATTGAATATAAACAATTTACATTAACTATACACACACACACACATTATATATATATATATGCTTTCTTGTTATAGAAGACGTCAGGTGGTCCTATGAGTGATGTCCCACTGCCTCTTACGATAGAGAACTGCGGCGCCATGACTCTTAGTTTAATATTTATCTTTTGTTGTGTTTCTATGTGTGTTTGAGAAGAAGAGTGTCCTCTCCTTCTCTGCCCTTTTATTCGAATTATTTAGTTTTTTTTTTCTTGGTGAGGAATTGATTTAAACTTCTCGACCATAATTGTCTGTGTGCTTATACTTGGGCTATAACAAAAATAGTGGCAACACTGCTGTAGAAGCGAAACCAGACGGAGTTAATTGTTGTAATTTCTGTTATATGTTAATATATCTGACCTATATTACAGTAAATTGACTCGTCCGTACGTCTCAAAGCGCATGTCATTTGGAAAGAGAAAGTCTTCTCTGAGTTGTCGCTCTCTGCTGTTGTGTTTCGCGATGTTTAAAAAGCAGAAATAGCGATCTTGATTGAAAATTCAATGCGCCATGGTCATATAGCACAACAATGTCATGATGGTCTTGTGGAAGCATATGGGGAGACGGCATTACCATACAGGACTGCTCGGACGCACACGGCACACCCTGTAGCTGATCTGTACTATCGCTGGAAGTAGGATGTACTTTTCCATCAACCACATTCACTGGGCTTAAGCCCCTGTGATAATGATTTGGTCCCTAAGATGAAGGAACCACTTTGTGACATTCGATTCCAGACTGTTCCCGAGATTCTGATGGCATGAAGGCAGTCAATCAGAAACATCAACAGAACAGGAGCTGCTACATGTATATTATAGAGCTGCTACATGTATATTATAGCCTCACTCTGATGGTTAACAGTTTATATAAAAGCGGGTGCCGCGCGGCAAGGCTTGACATGCGGTGTTGTCACGTTTCTCATAGCGCTATGGGCATTTATTACTGATTATGTATGTTATTATTTAATTTTTATGTTATAATTTGGTATTGAGTTTTAAAATTGAAATTATATACGTATTTATTTATTAAATAATTTAATTCCAACATTATTACATAATTTTAATATCCGTACAAAATCATGCTGAAAATAATATTATTATTATCATTATTATTATTATTATTATTATTATTATTATTATTATTATTATTATTATTATTATTATTATTATTATTATGAACTGTTAGGTCTGAAATTTTTTCCCATGGCCGCCACATGTTGAAATCACTTATATATAAACTAATATAATATGTAGATATGGTATTATTATTCTAGCTACATATCATACTAAATCATTGATAATTATACAATTAATTACGGTATATAATTTTAAAACTGGATCGAATGTTCCACATCGCTCCGAGTTTTAATTGAAACAGAGGAAAGAATAGCAATGTGGCAACATCGTCGTAGTCGCGGCAGTCAAGATCTTTGTATTTTAATAACATATAACAGCTGCGGGGAAACAAAGCGAGCCGCTTGTTAAGCATCATAGTGAGGCGATAATACTACGACTTCCACATTGCTGGCAATGAGTTGCAGACAATGCTGGGTACTACATTGAAGTATTGTAAAAGTTTCACAGGTCTGTTACTTGTACACTAGTAATAAATAAATAAATAAATAAATAGTTGCACTATTAAAGTTACAACCTAACTATTAGTGTTTGTCCTATGTTGTTAAGTCTATTGGTGATTTGTAATGTGGTGTTGTGTTTGAGTCAATCCTAATGTGCATATTAAGTTGTTCGTCGTCTGTACTTTGTTTTTACACGCTTTATATTAGCTTGACCTGTATCTATCTATCTATCTATGTAACGGAATCTTTCAACGCGATTTTCACCCACTTAAAATCATCGGATCGACTGAAAACTTTGTATACTTGTAGAGGACCCGTGACAATACAATAATTTCATATTTATTTTCTAACATCCTGGCCATAATCATCAGAAAATCAAAAAAAGTGTTTTGTATAAATGTAACGGAATCTTTCAACGCGATTTTCACCCACTTAGAAACATTGGATCGACTTGAAACTTTGTATACGTGTAGAGGACCCGTGACAATACAATAATTTCATATTTTGTTTGAAAAACCCTGGCCAGAATCATCCGAAAATAAAAAAAATGAAAACTGGTATAATAGGTAGCGGACTTGTCGAGTTTTTAGTCAATCGTTGTAAGAGCTCAGTTGGTAGAGCAGTGAACTCTTAGTGGTATATAATTTCAGTAATCCATACGTCGCTGGTTCAAATCCGGCTGGGAGGGTTTTTCTTATAGAAGAGTATTACTTTTAGCTCATACTACAATAGTATCGAATTTAAAGATATTTACATTTTTATATTATTCTGTAAAATATTAAAAATAAAAATTAAAAAATAAATAATAGTTTTAAAAAACTAAAATTACACGCTTTATTAGAAAACTAAAAAATGAAAAATAATTTTAATTTCCAGTACGCTTGGGATAAAATAAAGTGGTCAACAAAAAATCATCTCCAACACATATAGAATAGAGTTATCAACAAAAAGAAAATTTTACCATCAAAAGGGGGTGGGGTGATGTTTATGATTTTCACATTTTCTTCTTAGAGAGCTTATTTTTACCAATATCTGTTTATTATCAAATATATTAATTGATATAGAGCACCCCACGCTTTTGATGGTAAAATTATTTTCTTTTTGTTGATAACTCTAATTTTATTCTATATGTGTTGGAGATGATTTTTTTGTTGACCACTTTATTTTATCCCAAGCGTACTGGAAATTAAAATTATTTTTCATTTTTTAGTTTTCTAATAAAGCGTGTTATTTTAGTTTTTTAAAACTAGTATTTATTTTAGTGTTCAAGCTGTTTGTTTTATGTCAGACGCTTATGGTAAGTTCAATGTGTTGTGTAGATGGGCTATTGGAGTGCGTCGACTTTTGTTGGTTATTATTCGAGTTATCTTGTTTTGTTGAACTTGTAGCTTTTGTAGTTCACCTGGAACTACATGTGTCCATTCTGGGCTGGCGTGCAGTATTATGGATCGAAGTAGGGTGTTGTAAAGTATTGTCTTTTGTCATATATTTAGTGCTCGTATTTTAGCAGAGTATTTGTAGAATCTTGGATCTATAATAGATAAATCTGGTACTTGTGAAAAATATATTTTTAACAGAGTAAATTGTGCAAGGAAGGCGATTAGATTCCTGAATGGTCTTTTATGGAATAGAAATTTGACCAGAAAAACAAAAAAAGGGATTATACAGACAATAATAAAAAGTATACTCACATATGGATCAGAAAACTGGACAATAAATGAAAGGATGCAGAAAATAATCTTGGCGACAGAAATGGATGGATTACGGAGAAGTATGAGAATATCCAGGCTATAACATATTCGAGATACATATATCAGACAAGAAATGGATGCACAAGAAACTGTTATCGATAGGATAACAAAGAGAGCTCTAGAATGGTATGGACATGTACAACGGATGTCGGAAGACAAGTGGCCTAAACAGGTGTTGGATTGGATGGTACCAGGCAGAAGGAAGAGGGAGAGAAGTAGAAGAGCATGGTATGAGGGAATATATGATGATATGATGAAGAGGGGTATGGAAGATGGACACTGGGAAGATAGGAATCTCTGGAAAGCAGGAATCAAAAGCAAACTGTTGTAAAGTGGAAAGCCTGTATTAAGTATTAAGTAAGCATTTGTAGAATTGTACACAGTATAAGAATATAAAAAATTGACGTTTGCTCTGGGAGCCTAAGTAGCAAATTTTTTTATCGCGCCAACGTTTAGAGTTTGAGGTCTCGGGTTCAAATCCGGTTCAGGCGTTAATTATTTTCATGTTTTATATATATATATATATATATATATATATAACCTATACCATCAAAATATGACGGTAAATTCGACACTCTGAGGAATCGCTTAGTTTAGGAAGCTCCTACGTGATGGACCTTTATATTAAAATGGTTGTTGTAGGCTACTTGTAAAATTGTCTAGACGCAAGTTACTCAGAGAAATATAATATGATATTTTGATTCAATCTTGTTCACAATAGGAAACACACATGAAACCTTGTACAGATTTGTTTTACCACTGATGACCTCATAAGGTTATTTCGTTTAATATGTTAAACAGCTCATTTTCTGCTCCGTGATATTTCAATAGTGGAGCCAGTGTCTTAGGGAATGAAGACTTAACTTTAAGTTACTGGGATACAAGATGTGAAATGGAAGCTCTCCAACAAGCTGTCATTATCAACTAACCAACATTTCAATCGTGCTTATACAGTATGTTAATGTATTGCAAGAACTTTCCTAGATTCACCGTTTCAAATCACTCGGTTGGCGGGGAGGTGGCTTGCACCTTAACCATCTCAAATATTTTTATCAAATGTCACTATATTTCATCCTAAAGTACACATTTTGCTCGTGTTCGGCATAACACCAAGTCGAAGGAAGAGATGAGATGAAGCTCCGATTATTGGAAGTCTTGTTATACACGAGGATGCCGGCTAATCAGATGAAATAAACTAAAAGGATGAACGAGTGTGTATAAGTGATGGAATTAAATGTTTATCAGAGGGAAGACGGGAGAAATTCGAGACAAACCTGCTCCGTCTCTGATTCGTCGACCACATGAAATGCCCTAGACACGAACTCAGTCCGTAGGGTGGAGGGCGAGCGTCTACCCATTTTCGCCAAGAGGCTATTGAGAGAGAAAAATTACACTGAGCAACAAAAAATAAACTTTTTTGTCTTAGAAAAATATGTGATTTTGATAACATTTTTCTCCTGAATTCAAATATGATATCGGTTTTTCTCCATATCACGCAAGGTTTCCGAGAGACAGGCATTTATAATTACAAACATTTTAATATTTTCTACATTCGTAACTACACAATATTTGAACATACGGACTCACCTAGAAAGTAAGAAATGACGATTTTCTGCTATATTTCGCCTGTGCAGCATCCTTCTTGATGGTCCAACAATAATCGGTTAGCATATTAGGATTCCATTTGCCTTGATATCTCTTTTCCATAGCTGAAATCTCCCCGTGCTCATCGCTCACTGCGCCAAGATTTTCCTAGAAGAAATCTAGGTTTATTCAAAAAATAATTATTTAAATCCATTAATTGAAATTGAAATAAAAAAACTGTGAGTGATGGAGACATTTCGAATACATATTTGAAAACACGATAATTAACTGCATTAAGTACAACTATTGGTACTCATTAGACAAAAATCATGTTGACCAGTGTTATCTATTTCTGTTTCGGTTTAATAGTATAAAATAATTGTCCCTAAAAGAGCAGATAGGGAAAGAAGCTAAAGTAAAGCAGTAATTCTTACTCCTCAGACGAAAAGAGGGATTCGTTCTGGCTTTATTCTCACGGTCGTTATGTTAATGATGGTGGAAATAAAATTCACGCTCCTAGAATGGAAGACACACCTGCAAGGTGGAGTATACGAAACCCCAGGCAAAACAACTGAAGGTACAAGGAAAGAACCAGAAAAGTTACTTTTTTTTTCTAAATGAGTTAGATTCTCCATGGAAATCCCTATCATTTAGTGTGAAACAGTAAACTATATAGTTTAGTCATGGCTTATTTACCAACAAAGTTTGGCATACAGATAAGGAAGTAGCCTATGGGTATTCTACAATAAATTGAAAGTAATGTTTCTAGGTTTTAAGAACAGAGTGACTACCTCGTTCTTTCCTTGGTTTCTCGTGTTGTTGTAGCTCCAATAAAATAAATCTCTAAAATATACATACTTAGCATGTATCCTGAGGAAGTTGACTGTGAAAAGAACCCATATATGAGCCAACAATTGACTATTACAAAGATAAATATCAATTAGATAGTATAACTGTCACAGGATTGATGATCGGGGCAAGAGGTACTACACCAGAATTCTTCGCTAAATTTTGGAATTCCTTAGATTTGGACAGGGTGTATATTTTTAAAATTGCCATCGCTGCCATTAAAGGATAAATTTCAATTTTAAGAAATCATCTTTACAAAATTTCTACTTTATAGTATATATACTTCAATTACAATTTGAAATGTTTTAATGTATTTACAAAATGTATTTCATCAATTTCGAAAATTAATCGACTGTATGACTTTGTCCTTGAGGCAATCGTCTACTGAGGAAAGTTGTATAAAATATAATAATGTAAATCTTAATACTATTATAAAAATAAATTTGAAATGACAGACTGATGATCATCTCCGATCCTCTTGGCATACAGTTGGCTATTTGACGTATACAGACAATTACAGATTAAGTTTCTTTAACGGGGCATAACCGGACATTTTCATTAACATCTAAGCATGGAAAATACCAACTTCCACGTCGTGGAAACAATGTTTATAGACGAGAGTTCACTTCTGAGTGAACTCGAGGAGAGCTACTACATGTTTAAAAAATTAATATTGTGACGTATGAATTTCGCGAGTGACGGCGAGAATATTAGTCTCGCATTGGCAGAAATGGATTCCGTCGAAAGGCCCGCGCAAATCACCGGCGCGTCTGGACTTTAATTTCACAGATTTCTCTAATCTTCTACTTCCTCTGTCAGGAAGTTTCGATGCCAGAAAATTCCATACTGGAAAAGTCTCGATCGGAGGCCGAGAAATTTCCTTCCCCGCCTAACAAATATTTTCTTTTACTTTGTTTTAAATATTATATAATCGTAAAATTAGTTTTCTATATCACATTATTTTTCTTTGTTTTTATATACATTAGATAGGGACAATTCAATATGTTTTGCTTGTATACATTTTATTATTAGTTTTAGTCTTAATTTTAACTAACATTAACTGGTTGCAATTAGATCATAATATAACATATCTTTTTTTGATCAAATTTTTATTTAGTATTTAATATTAGAGTTAATTCAAATTGTTATATTCTGATGTAATATGTGGGTGTCCTGGTGAGTGGAAGAGAAGGCCACATGGCCTTAACTCCACTAGGCTAAATAAATCTAATCTAAATCTAATCTGTATAATCTGTTGCGAGAGTCAAGAGCGAGCCAGTTGTGTTGTGACAGCGATGTAATTTGCTGTTTAAAAGATAAAGTATTGCAGGTGGATTCGTTAGGGACTGACGATAATTGTTGTGTTAGATAAACTCTAAAACAGGATTAATTATTACAGCAATTTGTGAGTAGAATCAAGGAGAGTTTATTAAATTAAGTAAAGTTACTGTGGAGTTTATCGATATCAACTGTGTTGTTTTATTACGAGAAAACGACGTAGCGGTAGCGAGCGAAAATGTTCTTCTTGCTTTAGAATTTAATTTAATTTATATAGGGAATGAAACCGTATTCCACCGAAAAACTTACACACATTATTATGGAATGTTACCCGAGTGTTTTGAAACAAAACATATGATCTCCGATGGCTTATCACAGAATACATTGTTGATGTGTTAGACAGTAGCATGCCCTATGGACGGGGATAAGGTGGGTTCTGATGGATTACAAGGAAAAATTAAACATTAATCAGCTGATCATCACTTGAAGTAATGAAAATTTTATATGAAGCCATCTTACAACAAGCTTGATAAAATAATTGACGATAGTATCCTATAATGTCGGCCGCAGTTGTCTAAGGGTTAAGTCCGCTGCCTTTAGTGCCCGAGGTCGCGGGTTCAAACCCGGCCGGGGTTGATGGATTTTAGGATGGAAACATTCAAGAACAAGTCCTCCAGCAGGGACTTACGCCATGGGTCCCGAGTCTGAAGATTTCCAGACTCGTAAAAGAACCATTAGCCTGAATAAAAGGCATCAGTGCAAAATTTAACCGACCTTCATCCTTCCAAGTAATACCTTAATAGACTACTAAATATCTCATTGAGGTCATGTCACTCGTTGACATCTGTAGGTAAATAAGCGTAATTTGTTAGCTTGGTTAAGAAACTCCGCTAGGGAGCATCCGTTTCCCCACCGAGACGTATGGGGTATATACGTAACTAATAAATAATTCACTGGCACTATCGAACCCGTAGGTTCATGGCCACGCGGACATAAGTTCTCCACACATCCCTTCCTGAGCTAATGTTTTCTAGTCACCTCCTGTGTAATCTACATTCCTCAACGTATAGTTAATGTTATTCGTTCACCTCATCCTTGGCTTACAACTGGGCGTTTTCTCTCAGGTTTTCTTAAAAAAATGCCAATGCTCCGCTTCCATTCCCCATTCGTGCCACATGCTCTGCGCATCACAGCCTATGAAACTTAACCGTTCTTATTATATCTGGTTTCCTATAAATATCATGTCAATTTTTTCCAAAGAACTACATTTTCAAATGCCTTAATAGTTTCCCCTCCCTTAAAGAAGTGTTTTCCATGGAGAATCTAATGACACTTTAAATTCATTTCGAGTAAAAAAAAGTACATTATCTGATTCATTCCTTGTACCTTTAGTTGTTTTGCCTGGGGTTTCGTATACTGCACTTTACACGTGTCTCTTCCATTCTAGGAGCCGTAAACTTTATTTCCACCATCGTTAACATAAAGCTCATAAGAATATTTCGCATCGTTATACGTGGGAGGTATAAACATGCATCCTATAATACGTGTCAACACATTTCTCTGTATTAATCCACCAGAGATCATGAATTTTTCTTGTATCAAAACATTCAGTCAAACATCTCTGAACAAGCTGTAAAAGTTTATTGCAGATTTCTGTTCCACTTTATATGTAGTCTTACAATAGCTCAAATTTTGATCATTTAAAACGCTCTCTTGTCAATTTTCATAAATGTGCGAGTGAATATTTCTTTTTACTGCAAACAAGAGTCAGTTTGATTCCAATAACCAATTTAGTGATTTAAATAATGTTTTGACGCGAAATTGTGGCATTTGCACATAGAATAATATAATAAGAATGGAGATTCAAAAACAATTATCTTTGGTACAAGGTGGACAAGAGACTTTCTAAAAAATGATCTGCTCAGATTATGATCTACAAAATTCGTCCTTCCATTAGACAAGTTTTCTCTGATTTTGACCATTGTCCAGTAATTTAAAATTACTGTGTAATACTGGATTGCTGTAAGCTTTTCGTATAACAAGGCAATTAATCGATAATAATTGAGTATTCCAGAGCTTTTGGATCAGATTTGTACGTATGGTAGAATTATCTGAAATGGGTATTTTGAATATAGAATTGACTGATCGCGGATCCCCGTTTCGATCACTGATATGTCTTGAACGATTGAAACATTTGAAGCACTCGTTTTCAGTCATACCATAGCGAATGTTCTCTGTAATACTTTCATTGGAACAAAAAAAAAGGTAAATAATAAAATATACAATGCTAAATAATGAAAATAATTTTCTCGTAAATGTTTCTGATCTTGGTGAATATTTTTCTATAGGAGAATATCAAATAGTTGATATATGAAACTACTGTACAGAACAAATCGACAAAGAAAAAGTTGCTAGATTCTAGAGGTCAGTATTGATGTACAGCTGCACCTGTGATACTAGAGATTCAACCCAGGAAGTTATTGTGTATTTGGAATAGGGAACTGGGTTGCCATTTTAACAGTATTTTCTTGAGCGAATTCCTTAAATAAAATTGAAGTATGCAACACAGCAGGTTGTAAGTTGTAGTCATCCAAGACACCCCCTCTTAAAGAAAAAAAAAGTTACCACTTGTGACTTGTCACTAAGCTCGTGCGGACCTGTACTATCCTGTGTGAAAGTGTCGACTCTCATAGTTACTATAAAACTAGTTTGAATGACGTAAAAGAAAAATTAATGTTTTTTAAATATATAGTACATAGATTTGGAAAAAGTACTGCTAACCATGCTCCTCCACCCCTCCCTAAACAAAGAAATACCGTTATTCTGACACTGGCTTAGCCCGTAAGGTCTGTAGTAACTTCCTGGGTTGAATAAGAGTGTAGTGACAAAAAGACACGTGCCCTTATAAGTTACTGCATGTGTCAATGTAAGGTAAAAGAGGTAAGTGATCCCACTACAGACCATAGGAGACCCTTGGAATATTAGCAGGTTATGACTCCCATTTTTTCTAGAAAATAGGCCGGGTTATCAGCCCTTTGTGACGGCCAATTTTACCCCAGAACAAGCGTCTGGTACTCATTTTCATTAGAGGCTGAGTTGATCATGGTGCCTCCAGAAGTTTATGTCAGTTTAAAATTCCTGTCCTCACCGGGACTCAAAACTCTCGACTTTCCGGTTTCTGGCATATTGCCTTAACCAACTACGCTATGGTGTGCCCCTATGTGTCAATGTAGGTTTGCGATATTTTAAGTAGTTTGGAGTTGTTAAGTTACTTATAGGTATAAATATAAAGTACAAAAATTCCATCTACTTGTTAATCATCCAAGATTTTTAGTGCTTGAAGTGGATATTTGTGACCTCTGGTACTGTCACAATATATTTATAATTTACAGAGTTTTATATTATCTAATAATCAGTCTCGTGTCGGTTTCTTCTGTAATTTCAGATATGCTCTCACATTACTAATCTATTTTCAGCTATCCCATATATTGGTATTGCCTTGGTTCAATGAATGTGAGGGGATTTCGCAGTAGATAATGACAACACTAAACCAGCTCTTCACCTCTCACTTTCTCCTTCCCTTTATCATTTTGTAATAGTAATGATTTGCTTATTATGTTTTCACCAGACAGGATTAAATAATAATTCTTCTTCTTCACTTTCTGGTTTAGGCACTAGTTACCTGTTCCATCTTCACTAATAGGTCTATGACCATCTCTTCCGAGGACGTCCGACATCTCTTCTTCCTCTCGAAAAATAATCTAAGATTTTATTTGGTAATCTACTTTCTTCCATCCTTTCTACATGTTCTTTCCACTATCTTGTTGATAAATATCCTATAGTTTATAGAGTAGATCTGCATTCTTCACGGATATCCTCATTTCTTATCTGGTCCATTCTAGTGCATCCTTTTACTCTTCTTAAAAATTAAAATCTTGGCTGCTTGGATTTTACTTTGTTTGGTAGTGAGAATACAACATTCGCTCACATACAAAAGGACAGGGACGGGCATTGTTTTATAACATTTTAATTTTGTTTGTTAATGGGCTCTATTATTCAATGTTCTATTTATTGTGCCACAAATAGCTTCAAACTGATGAGTTTTATGTCCAATATCTTTATCATATCCATAGCTGATATCACATTCTAAATAATACTCTAGTATGTTGTGTTTATAGTAAAATTAAAACCCTAATAATTAAAATTTCTTACTAGGAGGGAACTCCATAAATATTCCTATAATATAGTTAATAATATTATAAATTTTCTACCATACTTTTCTATTAAAAATACCTTTGGATTTATTATTATAATTATAGTTTTAACAATATTTCAGTACTCTTTACATCAATTAAATCAGTTATACCAAGAAAATAATATATATATATATATATATATATATATATATATATATGACATTTCGAGGGAATAAACATATAAGATCAGAAATCCTTATAGTAGTTATAAAGTACTATAAATCCAGCTGGGACCTTAATAAAATTTATAATATTATTAACTATATTATAGGAATATTTATGGAGTTCCCTCCTAGTAACAAATTTTAATTATTAGGGTTGTAATTTTACTATAAACACAACATACTATAAACATCACTATAAATATTTTACTATAAAAAGAAATATGAAACTGTCGATATTTTAATATACATAAAACATTAAAGAACAAAACAAGAAGATACTAGATTGAAGTTTTATAAAACATTGGCAAATCTTGCATTACTTTATAGGAGCAAAACTTGGGTAAAACCCAAAAACTTACAAAGTAGAATACAACACGTTGAAATGAACTTCCTTAGAAGAATAAATGGCTGCACAAGTATGGATAGGATAAAGAATGAAGGCGTAAAACAAAGTTAAATATATTTATGTATCTCTTCACCGAATGAAAAAAAAAACAAAGAATACAGAGATAAATAGTTTAGACATATAGAAAGAATGAATGTAACAGGATTACCAAAAGCAGCATTTAACTACAAGCCAAGAGGTTCAAGGAATGTAGGAAGGCCAGTGAAAAGATGGACAGAACAACTATGAGGCGGAACTGGCAATTTACCTAGCCCGTGAAGTGACGAAGAACAATATTAACATTAAAAGAACCAAAGATTCTGCAAACTTGTTCTCCATTCAGAAACATTTAGTGGGAACACTATGTTCATTACTTAACAATATAGAAATTAATATTTTATTATTAACCGCAAAAATACAGTGATTTTGATTCCTGTTATTGTAATATAGAACAAGAGCGCTTTGGTATGAGAATTGAGATACGTGCTTCAAATGTATCATTCGTTCAAGATATATCACTTATAATTAGGGAAAGCATTTTAAGGTGTAAATTTTGGTCTTAAAAGCAGGGGAAGGTTCTGAAAATACATACAAAAGGTGCAAAAAAGAAAAAAGGTGCTGCTGAAACAATTGAACTAAGGTTTAAACCAGTTACATGAACTCAGTTTATATAATATGCATATAATTTTGTACCAATCTGTTCTTCTTTATAGAGTCCATAAGAGGTAATTCATAGTTATTTAGTTCAGTGGAATATTTTCTTCGCAGATGGAACTCGAAGATTGATGCAATCAGTTACGATAAATTGCGTTTTGAATTCTGAATGTGCATTCAACTCACCCTTCTTAACATTCGCCATGTTATTGTTGTGAAAACCCAGTTGTAATACTAATAAAAATACGTTGCGGTTCGGACTAGTAAAACACAGCCAACAAGTCGGTAGGATGAAAACTGAAAATGATTGTCAATACTAGCCGGAGGGTCGAGGGTTCAAGTCCCGTTGGGGTCAGGATTTTTAAACTGACCCAAACCCTCTGGCGGCACTATGACCCTGTGGTCGACTCAGCCTCTAACGGAAATGAGTACCAGACGCTTGTTCTAGGGGTAAAGGCGGCCGTCACGCAGGGCTGACAACCCGGCTGACATAAAGTGCCGATTGTCTAGAAAAAGTGGGAGCCTTAACCTCCTACTACCCCAAGGGCCTCCGGGCCTGTCGTGGGATCACTTTACTTACTAATTGAACTTATTTTAAACTGATGCAGCAACACTGTTAAAATTTAAATTTGACTTCACAGCTGCAGAGTGGCCATTGTTGCTGGGATAAAAATTACTGGTGGTTTACATAAATTATATTTATTATTTCATCAATCTGCAGGAAGAAGAAGAAGACCATGACGTTGATTGAAAAGACTTTTGGATGGTGTATCTCTTGAGGCCGAAACAGGTCACAAATGGCCTAAATTCGTGAATTTACTATGATGATAATATTTATTATTTACTATTTCTGACTTCACACTGCAGATTGGACATTGTTTCTGGGGTATAAATTACATGAATTATATTTTAATATTTATTTAATATTGTTGATTTCTGATTTAGATTTTAAAAAGCTGTTCAATAAAGTTGAGAATAAAGTTCTTAGGAAAATTTTTGGACCAAAGAGAGATGAACAGACAGGTGAATGGAGAAGACTACATAACAATGAACTACATGGTCTTTATAGGAAGCCAGATATAATAACAACAGTTAAGTCCCGTAGACTGCGATGGGCAGGACATGTTGCGCGTATGGGGAATGAAAGACGTGCATGGAAACTTCTTGTAGGAAAGCCAGAAGGAAAACGCCCAGTTGGTAGACCAAGAATGAGGTGGGAGAACAACATTAACTATGATTTGAGGGAAGTAGATTATACAGGAAATGATTGGAAAACATTAGCTCAGGATAGGGATGTATGGAGAGCTTATGTCCGCGCGGCCATGAACCTACGGGTTCTATAGTGCCAGTGAGTGAGTAAGTAAGTAAGTAAGTAAGTAAGTAAGTAAGTTCAAGAATAAAAACATAAATGCTTCCGTCCTATCTTTTAACAACGCAGAGAAGAGTGGAGGAAAAGGTGCTGAAGCATAAAAAGGAGGGAAAAAGGGGCAAAATGCAGTAATCTCTCGAAAAGGTGCAGAAAGTTGCAACAAATTGTTTTCATTTCGCTTAATTTCATCCCTCAAATACATTTATTGAACTATTGGTATGAAAACAGCTATATTTTTGGAAAGGTGCCGCACCTCAAAATCCCTTCACTACTTGTAACACTATCACTAAATATCTGATTACAATCGTAATGTAAGCACCTCATATAAAAATATTGATTTTACCCAAAAGGCTTGGACACACTATATATTGTTTCCCCTGCAGTTTATTTCATAAAAAATTGTGGGAATAATATTCCTCGTTATTTATTTTCCTTGATGCAATGGTATGATACAACTGACTTCAGCAAAATCCTAATTTAAAAACCATTAATCTAAACACACCATTCACTTTCAACTTGGAGGGTCTAACTATAAATAGATGTGACACAAAAGGATTTCTGAATTTTTTAACTGAGAAAGAAGGACAATCAAAACAATAGATAATTTTTGCTATTGTTACGTTTGCAGTAACTAAAAACACAATTACCCAGCTTTATCATTAAAACTGTGACTTTCGTACGTGTGAAACGTGACAACGCGACTATAATTTACATTCACACTCAACAATATTATTTCCAAAGATAGTACGTCAAGGAATCTCTTGTTCGCATCAATTGAAAGAAAGGCATAGGCTAAATGAAAACAAATATAAACACAAAATCTAAATATTTTCATCATGACCGTCTTCAAGATTTAGACCTGTGAGTCTGTTCCGACTCAAAATTGCTCACGCCATATCTTTAAAGGCCCACCTACATTTCTTGTCCCCCTCGGTTTATGCCGTATTTTACGGACTATACGACGCTACGGACTATAAAGGTACGTACACACCTGCGCGCCGCAAACACGAACGGCGCGCGCGCCGCACCATGTTCGTCAGATTTGGACGGGGTTTTAAGGTGCGCGCGAACGGCGCGCGCGCGTCTCTCACCACGATCCACTCATTGTCGGTTTTTTCCACGAACACTTTGATGGTTCGCTGTTTAGATTTGGACGGGTACCTGAGAGGTTCTTTGCTTTCGGTGCGCACCTATTATTTGAGTATGGAGTGGTCAGAGGAAAACATGTTAAAACTTATTGACATTTATAGAAGCAAGCAATTATTGTGGGATCCACAACATAAGGATCATTTTTAAAACTCATTGAAAGGAGATGCCTGTTTTTTTCAATGATATGTGTTTTTTTTCGTGTGTACTGTAATTGTATAAATAAATTAGAATTATTTAGAAAACATTATTTATTTAAGACGTTCATTTCATAATATTATGTATGAAGTATCACAAAACAATACAATATATAAACACATTTATTGCTAATTATTTATTTATCTCTTCAAAGACTCCAAAGAGCAAGACTGCTCATGTTAAGGGGCAATATACAAAAAATAATGGCCATAAAACAATTAACAATAAAAACAAGAAAACAAATTCAGGCATAAGTTTAAGTAATACAAACTACTATAGATGCACAATATATATACACATATAAATACAATATTTAAACAGGATAATATTAATAATAATAAAATTAACAAAATTATCTAAGAAAGCAATGAGAAAAAATATTTTTTAATACAATTAGAAAAATGTTTAACATTCGTGAAATGTTGATATTCAATAGGTAAGTAGTTATTTTAATGGTTGATTAATGCATAACGAATCCCTTTTATACCTTTTTTTTAGAAACTAGTATCTTTGTGCAATAAAGTACAACCTCTAGTATAATAATCATGTACATTTTTATTAAAAATTAAGGCCAAGTTATGGTGAGATAGATTCTTAATAATTTTAAACATATATATACAAATCATGTCCACCGCTGTAGTCTCGAGGTAGCGTGCTGCCTTGTCACGGAGCGGGGCCCGGGTTCAATCCCCGGTCGGGGCAGTTTTTCTGGGTGAGATTTTTATCGGGGTTTTTCCTCACCTGTAAGACAAATGTCAGGAAAACTTTAAGGCCCAAACGGTCCCCGAAAATCATATGGCCATCATCATCATCATCCTTATCATTATCATATCATCATCATCTCATCATCCTTCACCGGTGTGGAAAGCAACGGGAAGCTACCACACCTACACAATTCCCTAGTAAAGCTGCAAGCATAGCATGAAAATGCTATGATTTCAGTGAAGGACCTGCCTTCGGGCAGAATTACTATGGATGGATATACAAATCATATATTTTTTTTTAAATTCCTTTAATGCTATAATATTTGAAAAAGTATAAATAAAGTTATAAGATGTAATAAGTAATAAGCGTGACCAGACGTCCCGATTTTGGCGGGACAGTCCCGATTTTTAACAATTTGTCCCGCGTCCCGCGGCATTTAAAAAAATGTCCCTATTTTTGGGAAAGAATGGAGGACAAGCGGGAGAACGGAAAGGGAATAGACAATCGTTGGTTACACCTGCTCTGCAAAATGTCTACTGAAGGTTTGTGGGTTTCCTATGGATCGCAGGAGGTTCGTTGAAATTAATAATTTCGAAGAACACAACACGCGCCGTTCGTGTTCGCGGCGCGCATATGTGTACGTACCTTTAGAAGCACCTTAATTTTTAAGCAATTTTAAAGTAATACCATTTTAATTATTAGATTGCAAACCCAGACTAAAAACAATCTTACTTTATATAACTGAACTGCCTTTAAAATCCCTGAAAATCGTCCTGTGAATTTTCTTCTTATTCTTTCTCTTCGTCATCATCGTTGTCCTCTTCATATAGGCTATAAGATGGTTTTCAGTCCCATCACTTCTTGAAAGATTCTCTCACTCTAGACCACGACTGTTTTATCCATTGATACACTTGTTTGATTGTATGTCGTTTTAAAGCTCCCTTCCGCGTGAATTCATGTTGGGTTTCATCCATCATCTATTTGTTCCATTCCTCTCTCATATATACTTTAAATGGTTTATTTATCGAGACATCAAGAGGTTGCAATTGTGAAGTACGTGCGCCCGGAATAACAGCAAGCTCTGCATTTCCATGTCTCAATTTGTCTTTCACAGAATTTTCTAATGACTACTAAACTGATCTAGCACAAGATGAGAACTCTTCTTCAATATAGCACCCCTTATCTTCTCTCTCACACTCTGTTAAGCCATAATTTTCCAGATAGAGATTGGTTTCCAGTGGCATCGAATATATGGCAATTTTTAAGATTGGCGGGAATTTTAAATCAAACACTGGATATGTTTATATTAATTTATAGAGTATAAGACGCATCTGAATTTTGGAGGCAATTTTTAAAGAAAAAAGTGCAACTTATAGTCCATAAATACGATAATACGTATTAAACAGATCTTGCCATCCTGCTGCTTGACATTCGTAAGACATGGTCTTTCCAATTTATTCTATATTCTATTAATTTTGTGATCAATTCTATGTTCAATTCCTTTCTGATATCAGTACTTCCGTCGGCCACGGTGGACTCTGGTCCCAAGGGTCGCGGGTTCAAACCCGGCCGGGGTCGATGGATTTTTTAGGACGGAAAAATCCTAGGAGCAAGTCCTCCGGGAGGGACTTTAAGCCGTGGGTCCCGAGTCTGAAGATTTTCAGGCTCGTAAAAAATCCTTAAGCCTGAATGAAAAGGCCTCTAAGCAAAATTTACCGAATTTTCTCGTCCTAGTACTACCTTGGTTTCCTAGATGTCAGTATGAGACGGAACGCTGACCACGTACCACTCAAAATAACATCTATACGAAAACAAGTGTAACTAAATTAGTATGGTTCAAATTCTTCCCTGTAGGGGAGAGCGCCTAAATCTCTGTAAAGGGAAAACATAGACTTAAAATACAATACAATACAATATCAGTACTTCTTCTGTGATCCAATAATGTATTTCCAGTTACAAAGCGAAGAAATTGCATTTCTGAAACTTCGATTTGTCTTATTTGGTCACAGGAAAGAGCCCAACTTTCACACCATATAATAGGATATAGTAAAGAAACCAGTCTCTATAGTTATAGCAGTGTTTCTCGTCTTACGTCGTATTTTAATGTTCTAAATAGTTTTATTTTAATTAAATTGTTATGGTGTAAAGAAGATATAACGATGATCCGTTTGATTAATCGAAAATATAAAAAAAAAGTAAAATATATCCAATCTATTGCAGTCCGAAAAGTGAGCTTTTTGAACAGTAAAGTGTAACATATATATATATATATATATATATATATATATATATATAGAACATGAATAAGTAAAATAATTACAATTCATTCTTTAATTCATAAATATCAACATTAAAATTTCCAAAATTTCAAGGAAATTAGTAAAAATAACGATAAAATCATGAATAAAGTCAAGGGCCCTATTCCGTACAGCGCCCTCTTATCTTTAATTAAATGAAAAGAGGATTAGTTTTATTATGTTTTACTGTTTACTTGTGATTGATTGCGTCATGTGACGTAGTTTGTTTTTAACTGAATTTGTTTATTTGCTATCAATTTTGTATTCAGTCAATATCTGGTCTTGAGAATGACAGCTTGACTGTGGAAACGTGTTGACCATTTTAAAACATTAATTGGTGAATTGGGCTAATTGACTGTATATATATATATATATATTATCACCAGTCCATCGCTGTGGTCTCGGGGTAGCGTGCTGCCGTGTCACGCAGCGGGCCCGGGTTCGATCCCCGGTCGGGACAGTTTTTCTGGGTGAGGTTTTTATCGGGGTTTTTCCTCACCTGTAAGACAAATGTCAAGAAAACTTTAAGGCCCAAACGGTCCCCGAAATTATATGGCCATCGCAATCATCAGCATTCATATTCATCTTAGGTTAGGCTTAGGATTAGGGACTCTCCTGGCGCACCATTATCATCATCACCCATCATATCATCGGGGCAACGTAACCCCGCCTTCCGGGCGCCCCAACCTCAGAAGTGGGTTACAAGTACGCCATGCCAGGAGAGAAACCAGGAATGTTGAAAGACAAACCTGGGGCATTTCAAAAAAAAAATATATATATATATATTATCACCAAGAATATCACTTGCGGATTAAATAGCAAGTTAATGTAGGCCTACTATAAGTTAAGTATATGTCCATCGTTGGGGTCTCGAGGTGACATGCTGCCTTCTCACGCAGTCGGCCCGAGTTCAAGTCTCGGTCTGGCAAGTTTCCTGGGTGAGGTGTTATTTTAGGGTTTTTCATCACCATTAAGATAAATGTCAGGATAATTTAAAGCCCCAAACGGTTCTCGAACATCATATTATCATAATCACATTCACCTTAGACTAAGTTTAGGATTAAGGAATTTTCTGGCGCACCACTATCATTATCACCACCCATCATATCATTAGAGCAGTTAACCCTGCCTTGTAGGCGCCCCAGTCTCAGAAGTGGATTAAAATTACGCCAATGCCACGATAGTACATCCGTAATGTCGAAATCACAGCCTGGGGCATAGATATATATACTACTACTACTACTACTACTACTACTACTACTACTACTACTACTACTACTACTACTACTACTACTACTACTACTACTACTACTACTACTACTACTACTACTACTACTACCACTACCGAACCCGTAGGTTCATGGCCGTGCGGACATAAGCTCTCCATACATCCCTATCCTGAGTTAATGCTTTCCAATCATTTCCTGTATAATCTACTTCCCTCAAATCATAGTTAATGTTATTCTCCCACCTCATTCTTGGTCTACCAACTGGGCGTTTTCCCTCTGGCTTTCCTACAAGAAGCTTCCATGCACGTCTTGCATTCCCCATACGTGCAACATGTCCTGCCCATCGCAGTCTACGAGATGTAACTGTTCTTATTATATCTGGCTTCCTATAAGACCATGTAGTTCATGTTAGGTAGTCTTCTCCATTCACCTGTCCGTTCATCTCTCTTTGGTCCAAAAATTTTCCTAAGTACTTTTTTCTCAAATACTCGTAATCTCCTTTCCTCCCTTAAAGTAAGAGTCCATGTTTCGCACCCATATAATATAACTGGTAGAATAATAGTTTTATATATTATACATTTTTTGAAAGAAGTTGGGACATCAAAAGTGTCTGCAATGCATAACACCACGCATTTCCCGAATTGAGCCTATTTTAAATTTCTTTGTGCATCTCATTCCTATTTGTGATTATTGTTCCTAGGTATTTGAATTCACCCACTTCCTCAAAATTTCCCTAATTTGCCATTAGCTGCCCATTTCCATTACATAATGTATTTCTACGTGTGATCATACATTTAGTTTTATTGATATTTACTTCCAGTCCTTATTTCTTAGTGTTACTCAATAGTCTGTGCGTGTTGTCCTTTAGTATCTCCTCGCTATCGGCCAATAATACATCATTGGCATCAACTAACAGCTTATTAATACCATTGATTTGTAGGCCTTCCTCATCCTCTAAAGATTTGATGGCATGCTCTAGTACAAAATTAAATAGTAGAGGAGCATCTCCTTGCTTCAACCCATTCTGGGTTTCGAACGTGTCCGAAAACTGTTTGCCTACACGCACCCTTCTCTTTGTGCCATTTAGACACATTCGTGTAAGTCTAACTAACTTCTTAGAAATTCCGAACTCCAGCAGGATACTATATAACTTCTCCCTCTTAATTTAATCGTATGTCTTTTGAAGTCTATGTATAGTTGATGTACAGTACCATTATATATATATATATATATATGTGTGTGTGTGTGTGTGTGTGTGTGTGTGTGTGTGTGTGTGTGTGTGTGTGTGTGAGTGTGTGTGTGTGTCTGTGTGTTATAATTCAATTTTAACATTAAGCAATGCAAGCATAATATGACATGAAAAGAGAAATAAAGCCTGAACAGGGATTTGAATCCGGACCTCTGAATTGATATTTCAGTGTGCTAACACTTGCGCTATATATAAATGAAAAATAAATGTTTGTGCTAGGATGCCTGGATAAGTGGTAGCGAACTGAAGTATCAATGCAGAGCTCCGGGTTCAAATCCCCGTTTCGGCGTTTACTTTTCTTTTCATGTCATATTTATATTTACTCACTAAAAATTTGTAGTGTCAAATGTGTGTGTGTGTGTGTGTATATACATATGTATATGTATATACACACACATTTGACATTACAAATTTTTAGTGAATAAATTTTTCAATTTGATTATTTTGGTAACGCTTTGTTTATAATTATTGTAATTTTACTTCAATATCTTCTAAAATACTTTCTTGAGTATTAGATGTTTCTGTAAGTGTTTTCTGTCTACTGAGGCAAACATGCAGCATGTTAAAACCTGAAGGAATGGAATAGTATAGCAATTCCCCTAGAGGAAAACAACAATGAGAAATGGAGTAATTAAAATACATAAATAAGAGAGAAGATGCTGTGTTTGCAGATCTCTTGAACCCAGAGAGAGAAAGAAAATGTTATCAGTCGTTGTCCTCGCGAGTTCAACGACTCTCTTTTCTTCTTGCAAAGAAGAGAACACGAGGAGAAAGTGTTGTATTTATTACCCACATCTATACCCTCATACCCATATTTTCTCTAGTTTATTCTTCTTTTCAATTGTACCCAATATTATTCGTTTTGGCTTTTCTTTGTTTTCAAGTTCATGAGTTTTTTTTCTGTCACTTGTAATAAAGGCTGCTATACAATAAGTATGTGGGTACTAAATAACATATACATGCAACGGCTTTGATGTTCTAGGTGTAGCGCGAATGCCTCTGGGTCTCAAGCTGACATAGATATGTGGGAGACCAGTCTCATGCGCTACTGGTCAACGTTACAAACTAATATTCATGAGGTCCCGGATACGATTCCCGGTCAGTTCACAGCATATTTTCTTAAAGGGTTTCATTCCTGCGGTTGCCCATGGTCTGGAATTCAGATTAAGTTTAGGTTAAGAACTCTCCTTAATTATCATTTATCACCCATCATATCATCGGAGTAACGTAACTCCGCCTTCCAGGTGCCCCAACCTAAGAAATGGATTACAATTCTCCCAATGTCAGGGGAGAAAGCCAGAAATGTCATAAAAGACAACCTGGTGGCATTAGACACAATATATATATATATGGGATAATGCAAGAACAATCTCTCATAAAATTCCCATGCGTAGGAGCTCACTTTCTGGTATCATATTGGCTCAAAAGAAAACGAAAATGCTGCGGATTATTGTAGTTTTATTTATTTATTTTACCTGATGGAGTTAAGACCGTAAGCTTTTCCCTTCCACTTATTCAGGGTTAAATTATACATACAATAAGAATTATGAATTATCTACATGTTAATAATAATTCGGCACAATAGGAAAATTTCCTTTCACTGTTAATGGTGTATTTTTATATATTCCTCGCAAATAATATTTTTTTATCTCTGAACTTATTTATACGTACAAAGGTATCATATGGCAACAAACTTTTTTTAAGTAACTTATTTACATTGATCTTAAATTTCTTTTCCAAGATATTTAATAAAATACAGTGATTTAGTTTGAAAACAAAATGAAAGGCAATACACCAGTGTTCATAGATATCGAATTAATTTTTAAGAAATATTATCACATATCTCAATGATGCTGGCTCGATCTAGTTTAAAATCAGCATGGCGATAGAGATTCAACATGATATTTTTTTAAGTAAAACATTCAGCATTCTCCTTCTTTATATTTTTCTAATCGAATCCAAAATTTGCTGTTTTCGATCGTCTTTGATAAAATATTTTCGTAAATAAGTGTCCAATATTTTAACTAAACCAACGGTATTATCGCGGCTCGCTTTGTTTCCCCGCAGCTGTTATATATAATTAAATACAAAGATGCTGACTATCGCCGACTACCGCCACTATAATAATTCCGCATGTTAATCATTCAAGATTTTAAAATACATTACGAAACAAAAGAGAAACCAACTAACAAATTTAACACAATTAAGTAGGGAAATTGATACAATAGATAATAAGTGAGTATCATTAACATGCACAGGCATAGAAACACAAAAACTGGCAAACAACATAAAAAAACATGATGAAAACATAAAAATTGCCTACAGAACAAATAAACCAAATAATATAATTTCAAATAAAATGGAGGAAATGAACATATATAAAAATAAAGGAGTTTATAAATTGAATTGCAATATCTGTGACAAATTTTATATTGGAAGAACCACTAGAAACTTCACGATTAGATTTAATGAACATTTCAGAGATTTCCTGAAAAATGAGGGTAAATCTAGTTTTTTTCAAAACACATAATAGAAGCAGGACATCAATTAAACACAATAGACAATGTATTATCGATCCTGCACAGAGAAAACGATACATCGAAAATCAACGTTCTCGAAGAGTTAGAAACCACAAATAAACACCTGTTAAATGAGAACGTACCCAGCAATATACCGTAAACCATCTGTACAAAATAATTACCAACAACAGTCAGTACCAAAATGAAAGCAAAAGATGATACTTAAGTTATCGAAAGGCCTCCTACAAAACAACTGCAAATTATTGAGGGCGACTGAGATATCAGGTACTGTTCTACATTTATTAAAACTTTAATATTAATCACTGTCGCTCGGCACCCACTTTTATATAAACGGACAACCATCATAGTGAGGCGATAATAGTAACATAATTTAATTCAAAATACCTCATTAATTCTATAATTAATATAAGCGCAGTTAACTAACGGATGATTTATTTATTTATTTGCGACTAATTAAATGTTTTATGAGAAATTGATAAATCCATCCACAGCGATCAAATTGGCTTATGCATTACTAACGTTGAAGGGAATTAAAATTATACGTTTTAATATAATTACATACCATTTGTAAAAATTAAATATGTATTCAGATAAACTAAATGTATTATCTAAAAATATACAACATTACATTATTCCAGTGAAAGAATAAAAATGGAATTACTTTAATTGCGTAAAATAATTAAATATATTGTAATAACGCATATTGCACATGTCCATCCTTGAGAATATCAACACAAGTGAAATATCTAGATATTATAATAGACCAATATTTAAGATACGACAAACACGTTTCCTTGCTGTGTAACAAACTACGTAAAACTATTCACTAATTTATTATCCTTCGATTATATTTACCAATATATGTATTGCGAACTGTTTACTTAGCTCTGGTTCAATCGATAATCCAATACGGAATATTAGGTTGGGGTGGAATCGCAAATTCTATTCTTTCTCCCTTAACATTACTACAAAAACGAATCATAAAAATCTGCTTGCAGAAACCTTTAGATTACCCTACAATTTTAATGTATTTAGAATTCAACGTGCTAAATATTAAACAAATATTCAAGCATACATTGCTTACTTATTTTCATAAAAAATAAAAACGAATTTAAAGAGCACAATCGAAGTTTTTACAGTACCACACAAAATACTACTTATTTGCTACATGTTCCAAATGTTATACAACTTCTGGATCTAAACATAGTAGATATCTAGGACCCAAATTATATAATGAATTAATTAGATCCAATCCAGAACTAAGTAAATTAAACACAGCTAGTTTTAAAAAAGCAATTAAATAAATTATTTTTAATTAAGTAAGTGAATAAAATTAATCATTTGAATATTTTAAAATAATAAATATAAAGCATACATTTTTGTTTATATTATTATAAATCAATATATAACTAATTACTTTCTTCTGTATTACTCGTTATAATCCATTACATGATTTATATTATTTTATGCAAATCATTCTCCATTCCATTAATTCTTTTGTTAGAATAAGTCTTATTACCAATACATTATTTTTTATTTGTATGTGTCATAATTTATGTAAAAATGAAACTGGCCCCTAACGTTAAATGTATATATTCTATTTGTATTATTCATGTAACTGAACTGCACCCGAGCACGAGCACTTGCTCATTCGGGTGTCAATACTGTATATAACATTTGTAAATAAAATTTATTCTTATTCTTAAAAAAACACCTAATCTCTTGCTTTCGTCACATTTAAATTTAGAATTTCAATAAGTACAAGACACAATTCAGTTTAGAATAAGATCTGTTCAGATCTGAGTAAATATAAATAAAAGGAAAGTAGACTTAGCACACTTTCGATAAAATTAGTTTTGTTTTCTTGTATGTGTTATGCTTTCAATAAATCACCTTTAATTTTATTCAAGAAATATAGTATAAGTATATAAATCAAGAAAACGAACAACTTTGCCTTGCGAAAGATTAAGTACTTGAATCTAAATATGAAATAGAAAAAAAAAACAGTAGTAACGTTAGTTAAAAATCCAAATGAAAATAAATTATTGTCACTCAACGAACGTATTTAGACCTAGCTTTACAAATTACGAGCATGTTAATTTGCGTAATTTCGTTGAAGCAAAATTAAGATATCTATGCGCAAAAGTGATTTTCAATCTATAGTAATAATATCCAATAAATTATGACTGGATAAAGTTAATAATAAAACTTTATCAATTGTTTTACCTTTTTACATAATATTAGTGTAGCCTATGGCTAATGTATCTTACTTCATTATGTGGTAAATCAAATAAAAAAACAACATAACATTCTGCTTTAGACTTAATATTTGTCGTGTGGTTTCGCTTGTGTAGGAAGGTAAGCCAAAGTACAGTGCGATCAGTATAGCATTGGACAGCAGACGCGGGTATTTCACTGCACAGTGCTTAGCACTCGCGGCGGGGAACGGACAGCGTAGGATCGCAGTGATACAACCAACACATTTTCGTAACTATTTTACAAATTATCGTACTTACCAATTTTATTGACGCAGGTGCTGGAGCATGTGTCTTGATTATTTTATATGGATGCAACTTTAACAATTTAGTATTTTTTGTATATAGCCTTAATACATTCCTACTTGTTGCGAAAGGCGCTTAAGTGATGCTCTAGGAGACTGTTCTAATCGATAACAGATGTCGTCTATTGTTTCTTTTGTGTTACCACTACGCGGCTTGTGTGGCATCTTAGTCTCGACAATTCCCATTGCATAACATTTGTTGTACAGATTATGGACTGTTGAACGTGATGGAATGTTTACACCCGGGAATCGTGTTTCAAAGAGTCTTCATACTTGGCTGGCAGACTGATCATAAATAAATACACGTTATTCAGTAGAAAAATTATTAGTCATTACACAGATTGCACTCATCACACGCAATTCAGTTTATACTTATGCACACGTAATTCAGTTCATAAGGAAAAGCCAGCGAGCACCTTATCCATTCGAAGCAAACAATCTAACTGTGACGTGAATGCGAGGGATGTACTCGTAAACGTCTGAGTCAGCGCACATTTCAAGTCCCGTACCTGCACGTGTAAGCCTTCGCCATCACACAGCACAAACCCCGCATCTGCTGTTCAATGCTATACTGATCGCACTGTATAAGAGATAGTAGTGTGTCCCAAGGAGACCCATCCATATATGATTGACAATACACAAAATAGTATTAATCAGATCAGAAATTATACATTTTATGATAAGGGTATTGAAATAAAAATCTTATTCTCATAAATATCAAATAAGCTATCTGCTAAGCGCTAATATAGGCCTACTTTAATACTTTAAGTGACGAACGATGATAACGTGATAATTATTAAAATACAAGTCTACTGTTTAATTATATTCATAACGTTTCTGTTTATAACACACAATTTACTAAAACCAGATCTCGATATAGGCCCTATTAGAGTACTTACTGATAAATGTGTGCATTCCACAACTCGAAGAAAAAACAGCACTCACCTGCAACAAAGATAATTAATATTACAATGCTATCACATTTATTAAAACTAAATTACAATTCCTAAAGAAATTAACAGTTCACATGATTTAATAAATATTTCAAATGTTTAAGAGATTGCACCATTCACTTAAAGTTCTGCCTTCTCGATTCAAATTTTTAAACAAATATTTGTATTTTTTTTATTATTCCTCATTTCAAGATTTTTTCAACTGAACATTCTCGAAATAAGAAATAAATGTCATTGATTGATTATGGTAGAGCTCTTAATCTATTTTAACAATTATGAACATATTTAATTTAAATCGGTTTGTGAATGTAGGCCTATATGTATAGGCCTACATCATACCAATTACGGTATAAATGTATGAGATATGAGTTTTTTGGCTTCTTATGAAAACTTTATATATATATATATATATATATATATATAATATTCCTTGTAAATTAATTGTACAAGATAATTTAATAATTTTATTCATGATTATTAGTACATACATAAACATCTAAGGACATATCTCGTCTAAAATCTAAGATAGTTCTATTCTATAATAATTCTGCCCGAGAGCTGGTCTTTCACTGCAATCATAGCATTTCAATGCTATGTTTTGCAGCTTTACTAAGAAATCATAGGTGTGGAAGCTTCCCGTTGCTTTCCACACCGCTGAGTTGATGATGATGATGGCCAGATAATTTTCGGGGACTGTTGGGTTCCTGACATTTTTGTTACAGGTGAGGAAAACTCTCACCCAGGAGCTGTCCCGACCGGGAATCGAACCCGGGCCCGCTGCGTGACAAGGCAGCACGTTACCTCGAGACTACAGCGGTGTACCCTAAGATAGTTAATACTTTATTTAACTCGCATTTGAGCAGTTCAGGTATCGGCTACGCAATTCAAATCTGGACGTGAAAGGGCAGACAAATTTTGCTCAGAGTCATACTTTTCCTGGCTTGATATTTCTGTATGTCTTAATATCCACGACACGGGCCCACGGCTTTACTGCCCTTTCGAAGGAATCCATACTCAGGACTTTTACGCCATCAATCGATCCCGGATGGGTTTGAACCCATGAACTTTCAAACCGAATGCGAGCATGGTAACCGCTACTGAATATTCCAGCGGACGCAACACTGCAGTTATATCCAGCAAGTCCACCGCTGCCTTGCCACTCAGCGGGCCCGGGTTCGATCCCCGGTCGGGGCAGTTTTTCTGGGTGAGGTTTTTATCGGGGTTTTTCCCCACCTGTAAGACAAATGTCAGGAAAACATTAAGGCCCAAACGGTCCCCGAAATAATATGGCCATCATCACCATCATCGTCCTTATCATTGTCATCCTCCATCGGTGTGGAAAGCAACGGGAAGCTACCACACCTACAAATCCCTAGCAAAGCTGCAAGCATAGCATGAAAATGCTATGATTGCAGTGAAGGACCTGCCCTCGGGCAGAATTACTATGGATGGATATCTAGCAAAGTATAAAATTCAAACAGTATATAAAATTCCTATAAATTTTATGAAATGCAAATTTTATTGACTATAATAATTAATGTTGAAAGATAACTATTGATAAATATGGATACAATAATATAGCGAATGTACTGAAGTACGCTACAACTAAAAGAATAACCCACATCAGTCATAAACTTAGATAGCTAACCAACATGACTCGCAGTCATTTTCTCATTTTTATTTAAGACTTAGAAATGTAAAAACATTTAGTGTTATTATGCACGATAAAAAAAACACTTGAAGTA
This sequence comes from Diploptera punctata, assembly GCA_030220185.1. Lineage (NCBI taxonomy): Eukaryota > Metazoa > Arthropoda > Insecta > Blattodea > Blaberidae > Diploptera > Diploptera punctata. The sequence continues at coordinate 175,792 of JASPKZ010006826.1, read as the reverse complement.
AGTATATGGCGCAATAATATTTTGCCTGCTTCAGTTCATCCAATCTATGAAATGACTAGGAACTGTGTAAAATATTTCATACTTTGCCTACTCACTTTTGGTATTCTATACAATTCCTAGTCATTTTATAGCATGCCTGATTTTAAACATTCCGCTAATAGGCCTATTTATATCTGTTGAGTGTAGTCATCTGCTTTTGTAAAATTTCACCCATTTAATATTAGTTAGGCCTCTATCAAGTGGTGTCTCCCGCGGTGGTGTAGTGGATATGTTCCTTACGTCTAATCCCAAGGGTCGCGGGTTAAAATCCGACCGGGTTAAATGAATTTTTAAGATTGATAAATCCGAATGTGAAGATTTTCGGGCTCGTAAAAGAACTGGAAGTCTGAATAAAAAATACTCTTGCAAAATTTAATCGACCTTCATCCATCCAAGTAACAGCTTAGTTTGTTACGTCTGGTTAAGAAACTTCGAAGCACCCATGTCCCGAGCGGGACGAACGAGGACCAATCGTCGTTATATCAATAGTGATCATGGAGAGATGAGTCCTGGCTAAGCCATCAAATATGCATTTCAAACGCTACTGTCAGAGTCTGTTCACTCGGTTTCTTACCACTTATAATTATTGTTTTGTAAATTATAAAATATACAGTCAATATGCCTAATTCACAAATTAAAATAGTCAACATGTTTCCACAGCGAGGCTGTCATTTTCAAGACTAAAAATTGTCTTGAAAATGACAGCTTCGCTGTTGAAACATGTTGATTATTTCAATTATTACTTGGGAATTGGGCATATTGACTATATATTTTACGATTTTATCACCAAGAAGACCATTAGTGCATTCAATTGTTTTTTTTTTCAAATGCCCCAGGTTTGTCTTTCGACATTCCTGGTTTCTCTCCTGGCATGGCGTACCTGTAACCCACTTCTGAGGTTGGGACGCCTGGAAGGCGGGGTTACGTTGCCCCGAAGATATGATGGGTGATAATGGTGCGCCAGGAGAGTCCCTATCCTAAGCCTAACCTAAGATGAATATTAATGATGATTGTAATGGCCATATGATTTCGGGGACCGTTTGGGCCTTAAAGTTTTCCTGACATTTGTCTTACAGGTGAGGAAAAACCCCGATAAAAACATCACCCAGAAAAACTGTCCCGACCGAGGATCGAACCCGGGCCGGCTGCGTGACAAGGAAGTACGCTACCCCGAGACCACAGCGGAGGACTAATTGTAAATTATGATAATTTTATCAAGTAATGTATATATTCATACTTATTTCCAACACAATTCCTATGTTTTATTGATGAGACAAAGTTTTTTTACCATAACACACACACACATTATATATTACATATCCATCCATCCAAAGTAATGCTGTCCTAGGGCAGGTCTTTCACTGCAACCATAGCATTCTCATGCTATGCTTTGCAGCTTTGTATGTGTGGTAGCTTCCTAGATCTAGATATTGCTACAGGAACGAATAGCAAAATTGTATTGATCTGAATAACGTAGCTTGTAGATTCCATTAATAGAAAATGCGTTGAACTAAAATTAAATGGATACAAAATTTAGAGCTCTTCTTAAATACGTATTTATTTATATTTATATCGCTAATAAGGAAAATAGTAAAGAAATACAGATATGTCGATCTATATTTAGTTGTCTGAACGCTGGTATGTTACGAATCCAAAGTGGAATTAAAGATGAGATGTTGAAATAAAATGGGAATGAACGTTATCAATCAAATGAGATCTTAAAATAAATTTGGCGCGGCAATTATGACTGTCAAACAAAGTCTCTCCTTCGTCTGATCTCTACCGCGATAATCTATTAAAACGTCCTGAATATCACTCAACACACACTAAATATTCCAGATATATTAGACAGCCACATCCAACTCTGAATTTGTTTCAAACCATCGTTTTCTTTTTAATATTCTTTATCGGTTATATTTTAGCTTTAGCTTAATAATTAAACTCTTTCTGCAGAAAAAATTCATTCATACATTGTGTATCAGCTCTTCAGGTATGCAACACACTTAAGCAAATAACTAAAGGGTAGTTGAAGTGTAAGGAATCAAGTTTCTTTACGAGTTAATTTTTTGTGTTTTTATACCTTTTCCTGAATGAATTTTTTAAAATATATTTTTAATGCCACAGTTTGTCCTTTTGGACATTTCTGGTGTTCTCTCCTGGCATTGGCGTAATTGTAACCCACTTCTGAGGTTGGGGCGCCTGGAAGGCGCGGTTACGTTGCCCCGATGATATGATGGGTGATGATGATAGTGATGCTCCAGCAGAGTCCTTAATCCTAAGCTTAATCTAAGATGAATATTAATGATGATTGCGATGGCCATATGATGTTCGGGGACCGTTTGGGCCTTAAAGTTTCCTAACATTTGTCTTACAGGTGAGGAAAAACCCCGATAAAAACCTCACCCAGGTAACTTTCCCGACCAGGGATCGAACCCGGGCCTGCTGCGTGACAAGGCAGCACGCTACCTCGAGACCACAGCAGTGGACTGAAAATTAATTGTAAAATCTTAAATCTATCCTATTGAAGGAGCATTGTTAAAACATTCCACTTTATAGATGGTAGTTGAGTTACGTTGACTAATCTAATGAAATATTAAAATTTCAATGAAACAAAAATCAGCCAATAAGGAAGTTAACATATTAGTAGAGGTTTAACATGCATTTTACATGCGACATAAAGCATTGGGACAACTATGAAGTTACAAATTATCTCATTTCAGTATTTTACGGTCTTAAAAATGCCCAACAAATAACATGTTTTGTAATATTAGGTCTTAAAAAAGTGGAAACAGTTTTTACCAACGAATGAATGAATAAATAAATAAATACCCTCAACTCGTGTTCAATTATGGGTCGGGTCGAGGGATGAGATGAATATGGAGAAATGGTGGTATGAAATTGTGGCAGTAGAAAACGAGAGAAAACCCCGAGAAAAACCTGCCCAAGCTTCGTTTCGTCCACCACGAAACCCACATGGAGTGACCGACACTCGATCTCGGGAACGAATGAATAAACCACGGCAGAATCAATTATAATTTTACAAACAAACAAGAAGAGGGCTCAATGGAAATTCTATCGGCGTAAATAAAACGAATCTGCATTAAGTGTTTATTTCATTCTAAGGATAATTAATGTTTTCCGTTCCATTAACGCAATTTAACCTCTCACCTTATAGGTACTTTTACGTGCCACACGCCATTTGGACCTTACAGTGGCACGACCTGTCGGCAGAGGGATTTTAAATTATGGATCACTCATATATATATATATATATATAACTACACAAGGACAATCATGGCCTCTCCGAATGAGTGATCAGCTCAATGTTATGGTCTACACCGAGACAACACAACATTAAGACAACACACCATTCAAACGCTCATTCATACTACACATGGCGAATATTATGATGATTATGATGGCCACATGATGTTCTGGGACCGGTTGGACCTTAAAGTTTCCTGAAATTTGCTTTATAGGTGACTTTCTTTTTTTACGTAAGAAAAAGCATTTTTAACAATTGTGATAAAAGTTTGCATTTCATTTTGTCAATTGAGAGTGGTGATTAAACCAATATTCAATTATTACATTGTTACAAGTAACGAGTATTGAAATTCATAACTACACATTGATAAACATGAATTTATGCAATAATTAATGTTTTGTTTCGACATATGTTTAACGTAATAATTTTATTCCTATTCTATATTCAAATACTCTTAAAAATTTCGACATTAAAAATTTGCTAATTAATTTTGTGAACATATGTGTGCATTTTCTTGTTTCAGTTGTAGGAAGGTATAGTACACGTTATAGCAGGATTTTAATATCATAATAAACATGAAAGTTAAAGTTAATAATTTTGTATTTTAACATTATTTTAATATTTAAAAATAACTTAAATAAAGAAAAAAATCCAAATAATTCATTGTCGGTTATTGTTGAATAAAAATGTATCAGTAACAATTAAAGAAATTGTATTACATAACAGTCTTTGTAAAGAATGCTTTTAAGAATTGTTTTAAGTCATTGTTGTTAAAATTATAAATCCTTCTGTTATAACTGTAATAAGAACACCTGCCTAACTTCTTATTCTTAAATGAAAGTAAACTGATTGGACGTTAAAACAATTAACTTTCTTATTTAATAAATCAATTTAAACCTTATATTTAAAGAACTATTGACCAATATAATTTAAAAATAACATCATGCGATGTAATAATGGTCTTAAAATTATAAAAGAATTACACTATTCTGCATACAACTTTCAACAAAGATAGAAGCAAGAAGAGATCTCCTGCTAAATTGTAATATTTAATACAAGAAGAATAATTGATTCAAGAAAAGAGAATAATTTAATTTTATTTGACGGTGAAGAATAATACCACCTACATTTACTTAATCTGCTGAGAACTTTAAGAAGTGAATAAATTTGCAATTATTTCTACAAGAAACAGTTTTTTAGTAATTTTTAAGTGTTTTCCTATCCAGTGTACCAACGTCCGACCCTAAGAAGAGAATCCGGCTCTACCGAAAATTAAACCCAACCTAAACCAGTAATTCTTTTTCGGGACACAAATCCTTCTTCAAAATGTCACTACAACATCGGGCATGAAGAGAATTATTCCTTCAAAACGTCGCCACAACGTGGGACAAAGCTATATACTTCTTCAACGTTAATACGTTTTTGTTAAAATAATGAAATTCAAAATTATATAAAATTACAAATTATACGTAATCAATTGATTTGGTGTATACTTGATGAAAATCAATATTGATTATTGATTAAATAAAACTATCAAAGTTTTATTAATTGTTGAGAAAATTTATTTGTATTTGTTGCTACATCTGAAGAAGATACAGTGCATCGAAGAAGATACAGTCATTAATATCGTTTAAAATAAATATTTATGAAAATTAATACAATTTTGATAGTTTAATTTAATAAATAGATAAAACAAGATGGCAAATTATCTTCTTGGGAAAGATCAGCACTGGAGTAAGACAGGGATGTGGACTTTCACCGGTGCTTTTCATTATATATATATATATATATATATATGAATTAATTAATAAACGAATGGAGGAAAACAACGAGGATATATACCCATCAATAGGAACCTCAATCTCGATGCTATTCTTTTTGCAGACGATTTAGCTCCTCTGGCACTTTCCGAAAATGATTTGCAACGATCAATTTACAATTTACAAAAAATAGCTGCCAAATTTAATATGGAAATATCAATTAACAAAACTAAAATTATGGCATTTCATGGGAAGGACCCCATACAAAGTAAAATCTGTCTCCAGAATAAAATTTTAGAGAGATCTAATCAATTTAAATACCTTGGATATTATCTCTCTATCTGGGATGAAAAAGATATCCCTGAAAAAATTACTAGTTATAATAAAAGTTTAGGAATTGTTAATCAAGTTATGAAACCATCCCTTGTACAAAAAAAACACCAGATTACGGTTTATATAACACTTTGGCTAGACCAGTGTTGACCTATGGAAGTGAAGCGTGGACACTAAAAAGACAACATGAAAGCAGAATAACGGCGTGTGAAATGAGATTCATGCGCAGAACAGCGGGCTACACCAGATGGGATCGGAAAAGAAACACCGATATCTTAAAAGAATTGAAGACTACGCCAATTTTGGAACATATTAAACAGTACCAACTAAATTGGAAACACCATCTTGAAAGAATGAGTTCAAATCGGATCCCTAAAGCTGTTTATAATTATATACCAAGAGGACGAAGATCACTGGGCCGTCCTATGAAATGCTGGAGGGAAAATTTTCTATAGGATCGTAACAGGCCTTGGCGTAATACTTGGAAGGAAGAAGAAATAGATAAAATTTTTACGTTGCAAAAAATTTAAGTACTCATAATGAATTCCTCGCAAAATTCTGGCTTCATGTACTGTACGTTCCGAACGTAAATATCTTATTTAACCAGTACAACTTCACTTTCGGCAATGTTTCTTCATCCATCTTCATTAGCTATCCAAATTATTTCAAACCTATTATTCTCTTCTGTTTAAAGTAGATCAGATAATTAGACTCGGAACGGGTTCGTCGCTCGGGCGCAAAATAATCAGCACATTTTAATGTTGATACGGTAAAAGTGCAGTGCAATCATGTCTCAGGTGTAGGGCAGTGGGAATACACCTTGTGATGTGGTTACATAACTCAAGTTATGGTTGGTCATATTCTGTAATGCGATTATCTCAAAACGCAGACTGTTACTCTGCTTGCTGAGGTCATTACTGGACTCAGCATTTGGTCGTTAGTTTGTAAACACTATACAAAAGTTGTTCTTCACTCATGTAGTCTCATCGAATTTTGGAGAGTACCACCATACTCAATGCAACGATTATATTATGGATACCCAACATACTATATCCAATGAACATTGATAAGGGTTCTAGATTCCCTACCGCATGAAATTATAAGTTGTCGGATTTAGAATACTTTGAAATAAATGTAAATTTATATTTGCCTGAACTTTGTTTAATTAACTTGAAACTTATCTAAATAATCTGCATAGGTTATTTATGTACATTTAATTATTAATTTTTATATTGCTGTACCATTATTAATGCGTAAATGCTTTGATAAATATAATTACTGGGAACAGCAATGGGAGCTACAGAAAAAAGAAATCTCAAACTTATAAATAGAATGAATGATAAAGGAAGCCTGAATAGGTCTAAGAATAAGCACGGGGAAAAGAAGACGGATGAAGACAAAAAATAAATGGGAACTGCATATTAATGAGATGGGAAAGAGGATATGGATGTATGAGTAATTAGTTTGTTAAGAAATTGGCCCAAGAACAACAGTTTAGAAATCGGATAGATGGCCCGAAGACGAAAGGCACATGGGAAAGATTAAGTAAAATGTGAAAAAAATCTCCAATATAAGTAATAAAAATGTACTACTGTATGTTTAATGTATAAATAGAACGGCTATGTACAGTATAAGCTATAATTTACAGCAACTTAATTGCTATCGTTTATAACTTTATATACCTTGCCTTATGCATCATTGTACTCTGCATTTTGTAGGTTCTATGTTTGTTCTGGCTGAGTGGAAAAGAAGTCTTATATCTTAACACTACTTGAATAATAAAATCATTATAATAGTAATATTTTTTTTATTTCGAAATTTGTCCACAACATATTGGTTTTCCGTTAATCTCAAGAAATTTATCTTCTCCATTCATAGTGATCCTGAACATTATCATCTGTAAGTTTTAATTCACTCACAATTCTTCTCACATCATCCTTCTAGCCTTCTTTAGGTCTTCCCTTTCTCGATTTTCAATATATTCTCCACTCCAAGATCTTCTTAGGGATTCTGTACTAGATGTCATCCTCTTGAGATCTACGTATTACAAAAATCGCCTTTCTTCAATTGTCTGTTACACATCTTTCAACGTTTCTAATTTTTTTCTAATCAGGACTTCCCCGATAATCTTCCCCAGTAATCCACCTCTGTAACTACTAACGTTAGCTTGGTAACTTTTAATTGTCCATGTCTGTGATCCATAATACATAATACTATCTACAATTGAATAGTTGCCCAAAAAATAGATCTAACCCACAATTCGAAAGTTGAGTTTTCAGTTATTTAGTGATATATTCGGAGAATATCACAGCGTGGTGCATGTTAAACTATCCCTGCATTCTTCAGACCTTTATTATTTATTTCTAAATGTTGTCATTCCAGGGAATAATGATCTATATGTAACAAAATGGCGGAAGAAGTTAATCAAGTCATGAGTAGCGGTTTAAGAATTAGATCTGTTTTCGGGGTAACTATTCAATTGTTTTAAATAAATTTATTTGTTCTGTAAAAGACTTTTACTCCAACGGAGAGTAATTAGTCTGCTGAACTCAGTATTATTATTATTATTATTATTATTATTATTATTATTATTATTATTAGTAGTAGTAGTAGTATAACTATTGTTATTATCATTATTATTGTCCACCGCTGTGGTCTCGAGGTAGCGAGCTGCCTTGTCATGCAGCGGGCCCGGGTTCGATCCCCGGTCGGGGCAGTTTTTCTGGGTGAGGTTTTTCCTCACCTGTAAGACAGGTGTCAGGAATACTTTAGAGCCCAAACGGTCCCCGAAATCATATGGCCATCGTCATCCTTATCCTGTGTGGAAATCAACGGGAAGCTACCACACCTACAATTCCCTAGTAAAGCTGCAAGCATATAATGTAAAGATTTAATCCTATTACCAACGTTCAGCTTAGAAACTTCAAATCCAACTCAACCTCCAATAACACTAACAAAAATTACCAATAATTTTAAACATGAAAATGCTATGATTGCAGTGAAGGACCTGCCTTCGGGTAGAATTACTATGGATGGATGGATTATTATTAATATTATTATTATCATTATTATGTGTCATTGCATGACCAGCCTCATGAAAAGTCATGATCTTATGATCAGAGCTTCTGACTACAATTCATGAGGTTCTGGTTCGATTTCCAGCCAGACCACAGGAATTTTTCCGTGGTCGCTCATGGTCTATCATTTAGGTTACATTTAAGGACTCTCCTATTGCTTCGTTATCACTCAACACCCTTCATATCATCGGGATAACATAACTCCGCCTTCTTGATAAGAATGCCAGAAATGTCGTAAAGACAATCTGGTGGCATTGGACAAAAACAAATTACATTTAAGTGATATAAGTTTTAATATCGACGGAAGAAGAAAGAACATAGAATCTGCACACTGCTCCGGTTTTACTATACAAGACCTACCTACTACATATTTTACTGGCTTTGAAATATGATGAGCAAAAATATCAAAATTAATTTTAAAATGTTCGTAATTCTTATTTTCCGCTCATAAAAACAATTCACACACGCAACAAAGTAGGCTAAGAAATCTATTACCCAAATTATTCATCATGTTGGAAATGTGAGCGGTCTTTTGGCAGGCAAACGTTCAATTAGAGGAATCTATAAAGCACATGTTGTGTCGACTGACAGACAGACGGACAGGTTAATAATTAAAACGATCGCGTGCACCACCACACACAGAGGTCTGGGATTTATAGTACACTCCCCGGTAAAATAAAATATATTTAGGAAGATAAGGGATAAGACATATCACACCCATCATCAGTAAAGTACTGAGAAAAATATGTTTTTCTTTTCAAATTGTTGTTAAGTTATATTAATGCCAAATTATAATTATTAAGTTGTGTTACATTTTATATACCGTATTTTTAACCTATTAACACTGATTCAAGTTCATTTTTAGATGTAAATATACTGTGCGCTTTTTTTCTAGACCAATCAATATTACGATATTATTTTGGCTAATGATGCATATTTGTTTTTCTTATATTTCATTAACGTTCTGCTTTTGGGTTCCAGCTATTTATATTCTTCTTTTTTCATATAAAATGGTATGTATGTTTTAATTAATGGTTAATTGTCTTTCAGAGCTAAGATAATTAACGTTCAATTCAAATTTGGGCATGAAAGGGCCAACAAATTCTGCTCTGAGGTCTTTGAGGCACTCATGAAGGAAGCCACATTCAAAACCCCAGCATTACACCATACTATTGAATTTAGCAAATAATGAACAGATTCCTTGGTTTTACCGAGTTGTTTACTAAAAAATTAAATTAATAACCTATAAGTTGGTTATAATACACAATTTAATGTGTTTAATTATTTATCTAATAGCGTGTATTCTTACAATATTGCGATCCTATTTGGAAATAAATAATATGACTAAGTTGCAGTGAACAAACATAACCTCACATTTCTGATTGTTTTCAAACATCGCCGTTTATATTAAATATATAGATATTTTAAAATACCGGTAACTATATTTAAATTATGATTTGTGAGTAAACAGCTTAATTTTATTCGTTAAATAGTCCTAACAAATGCCACTCTTGATTTCCAAATTCTCTAGATAAATTCACTCCTCACTTCGTGAGTGACTTATGATAGCGTCTTCATAAAAATAACAGTACGTATTACATTTCTGTATTAGAATCAGAAATATAATGAAACTAATCTTGTAAAGTGAATGAAATAAAAATTGAAATGCAATTAGTGTTAAAGAGAAGCGAAACTGTAACAATATTTACGATCAAACTACTTGACTATCTGTTAATTTTATATGCTTAGTGAATTACTGAGCTTCTAACGTTATACAACACTTGCTAAGGGTCATCACTTACTCCATCAAAGCAATTTTTATGGACTTCATAAAAATATCCATAAAATGAAAGGCAATCTCCACCTAATAAATTTTAACATTGCACCTTCATATACAAATAAAATAACGCTCTTTATAAAAAGCCATATGAACAGTTATTTTCTCTAATCACATTGCACAATAATTTTCATAATTTTTATAGTGAAGGTACCGAGTTCGAGAATAGCCTGAGGAAAGACACTCCTTGACGTCCGAATGGACAGGTGGCAAACAAAGGGTTTAATTTAACATTCATTACGTCATAATTAAGGTTACGGCCTGAGGGGCGGGAACCCTGTAGGTTCACTAATAAGAAATGGAATGTTGACTTTTATTGCCTCCCCCTGCAGGCAGAGAAGAAGCAATACTGCACACAAACCTCCCGCAGCCCACGCGCTGTAACAACTAATTTATTTATTACACTGCTGAAAACAATTTGCTTTCCTAGAATATTATCATCATATCCATCGGTCTATCTCACTTCCTGTCTACAACTTTTGGTAGACTTTTCTGATTTACTATGTAAGGAATTTTTACAATAATATTATTATATTATATATTATTATATCAATAATAATATCATCAACATCATATCAACAACAAAAAAAACTACAAAAACAACAACTATTACAACAACAATAATAATAATATTTTCCAAACAAGTTTAAGGGCCAAAGCCTGTTAAGTTTTCAATTATGCATTCTCGTTCCATCTTTTTCTAGGACGTTCCAAAGATTTATTTCCTTGAGGATGGTATTGAAGCATGACTTGGAAGTCTATTACGTTTCATTCATTGCACACGAGTTTTCCACTGTAACAAGTATGTTTTATAAATTGTTAGATAATAAATGTAATGACTATATTATTATTATTATTATTATTATTATTATTATTATTATTATTATTATTATTATTATTATTAAAAAGTGATATCACTATAGTCCTTAGAAGGTCCTTGGAGAAGTAGGAGGTTAAGCCTCCCACCTTTCCAGACAATCGACACAAGATGACAGCTGGGTTATCAGCCCTGCGTAGAGGCCGGCTTTAACGCCAGAACATACGTCTCGATCCCAGGACCATGATGCCATTCGAAGCTTTAGGCCAGTTTAAAAATCCTGACTCCATCGGTACTTGAACCAGCGACCTTCCCTTGTAGCATAATGCCTTAATAAATTATGCTCCGGGATGCTCCCAAAAAGTTCAAATCTGCCGAGTATCGAACTCCGATCCGGCTTGTTGTAAGGAAAACCTGCTATCCCTTGCACAAGCCCGGCTTATTATTATTATCATTATTATTATTACTATCATTATTATTGTTATTATTTTTACTTACTTACTCACTCACTGGCACTATCGAACCCGTAGGTTCATGGCCGCGCGGACATAAGCTCTCCATAAATCCCTATCCTGAGCTAATGCTTTCCAATCATTCCCTGTATAATCTACTTCCCTCAAATCATAGTTAATGTTGTTCTCCCACCTCATTCTTGGTCTACCAACTGGGCGTTTTCCCTCTGGCTTTCCTACAAGAAGCTTCCATGCACGTCTTTCATTCCCCATACGCGCAACATGTCCTGCCCATCGCAGTCTACGAGACTTAACTGTTCTTATTATATCTGGCTTCCTATACAGACCATGTAGTTCGTTGTTATGTAGTCTTCTCCATTCACTATTATTATTTTTACTATTATTATTATTATTACCATTTATATTACAGCCAACAAGCTGTTAGCAGTAGAAATGCATTTTTGGAGGCGATCCACAAGAATTTCAAGACGGGATAAGCTCAGAAACAGTACAATATGGGAATTTATGCAAGTGAAAAAAATATTAGAAAAAAATAGAGGAAAAATGTTTGAAACGGTATGGACACCTCCTGACAATGGAAGGAGATTAGAATATCAAAGAAGATCATTGATTGGAAAGTTAATTGAAGATGTGGAAGAGGTAGACTTAGAGAACGTTGATTAGACAGAGTGAGGAGAAATATGGAAGCCAGAGATTTGAGTGAAGAAGATGCTTTAGACAGAAACCTCGGCGACAAATCACTTTGGATTAAAGGAGAATCACTGTAGTGTGGAATATTCCCATTTTAAAAAATACCATTTTGTTGCTATAATATTATTATCAGTAGGAAATTCTTTATTTCACGTTATAAAGGTAAATAACTTTCTAGTCCTGATAAATTATAAATCATTACCGAAATGTAAACATAACTTGCTTGTTAAAACCAGCTGTTGATTTGTATTATGCCAATGTAATTATTGTTTTTGAGACCAGGTACTTTGGTACGATGTAGGTAGGTACTTTATACTACAACGAGGTTCTTAATGATAAGTTAATTGTAAATTTATGAATATTTTTATTTGATTTTAGGATTCTTTTTGCATCAGATTTTTGTGTTTCATGGTAATGTTAACTAATTTATTTTGTGATTATTTAAGATTCCTTTTCAATTAATGCAATATTTAATTTATTAAATAGTCTACACTCTATTTCTCGTACAAGATGAAACTAAAATTTCCTTGTTATCTAATTATATAAATATATTTACAATATTGTTCACAATTTAAAAGGAAATTTAGACGATTCGATAATGATTAATGATGTTTTTAGGCGTCTAACATCAAAGTTCAGTAACACTCTTTCAGTGTTATAAAAATAGCTTACGTGATTAAAACAGTGTATACTAAAAGTTTTAACTCCGGAAATACACGAATTAAAAAAATACCAAAACCAAGCGTTTTATAATTTCGCGCACATCAAAGGCATATAAATGTTTTGCAAACTAAATGCATCTCCAGTTATTTTAGAACACCAAAATCTTCCAAATCATTAATAGATATAACGCAATTTTTCCCATTTTCCCACTACAATACTACCAACTATATTTTCAAATCTATCTTCATGAATTTCCTCCTCAATAAACCTTTAACTCCAGAAATAATTTATAATTTCAAGAACAAAGACGGTTTACACAAATCAATCATCAAAGAATTTAGCTGACGTCAAAAGGCATATACAAATCCCTCGGGATCCAAATGCATGTCCCTCTACTTAAGACGTGAAAATCATCCACAAACGAAGTACATACAGTATGTGTGTATCAGAAAATGTGTGCGCGTATGTATATGTGTGTATGCACGGTGAGCGGTGCTGTGCTCATGTCTGATCATCTTTAAACTAAAAAATTATGCTCAATAAAATTCTCCTGAGAAGAAAAAATACATTTTATGTCATTAATATCACACTATCAACCTCTAAGGATCATGGCTACGCGGACATAAGCTCTCATACATCCCTCTTCTTGGATCTACCGTAAAGCTGGAGTTCCATAGGGCTCGGTGCTCGGCCCATTGTTTTTTTTCAATCTATATAAATGACATATCTGACTCCCTAAAACATTGCAAACATCATTTATTTGCGGACAACATGCAGATCTACTTTCACTCAGACAAATATTCTTTAAATGACGCGGTAACCAAAATTAATGATGACCTTGACTCGCTAACGGCGTGGGCAGATATGGACTTCAATTAAATCCTAGAAAGACACAAGCAATCATTATGGGCCATCAGAGACTATTATCCTCGATTAACACAAATGAGGTATTACATGTGTCACTTAATGGGGTTCAGATCCCTTATAGTGAGACAGTAAAAAATCTAGGAGTGTTTATGGATAAACATTTAATTTGTAATAAACAAATTAATTAACATTTGCATAACTATCTTCTCAATAATACACTCATTAAATCGTATAAGAAATTGTTTACCGTTTGATCTAAGAAAAATGTTACTAGAAACACTTGCAATGCCCCATTTTTATTATTGTGATACTCTTCTTACTGACCTAAATACTGTTCTTACCCAAAGACTTCAACGTGTTCATAATTCTTGCATACGTTTTATTTGTGGTATACGTAGATTTGATCACGTTACACCATCCCTGGAACAATTGCCATGGCTTCGTCTACAAGATCCCTATGCCTTCTCTATAACATATTACACACATCATTACCTTATTATTTATCACACCGCTTCACTAGACTCTCTAATACACATAACTTAGATACCCGATCCCTTGAGCACAGTGTCCTTTATATCCCTCCTCATCATACTACCTATTATTCGAAATCTTTTACAGTTTCTCTTGCTAGAACATGGAATTCACTTCCACCCTATGCCAGAGACTGCCAAACTTTACCATCTTTCAGAAACAAATTGAAAATAAAATTACTAACACAAACAACCCACTAATATTACTTTTTAAGAATTAATAATGTTTTTTTTCATTATTTAATAAAAATAGACTTAAGATTTGTTAATGTATTTACCTAATGCCTTGTATAAAAAGCATAGATTAATTCATTGTAGTTTATTACTTTCTTTGTATTTTTTTCTTTTTTTTTATGTATAGTAGATTCAAGCTGTTATTCCTTTTTTGTATTCATTGTATCATTAATTTAATTTTAATTGTATTTAATTTCATTGTATTATTAGACATTATTTTCATTATTATTCAATTTTACAGATAATTAATTGTTTAATATGACAATTACTGTATTTTTTTTGTATTCATATGTAACATATGTTTGTCCTGGTGAGTGGAAGAGAAGGCCACATGGCCTTAACTCCACCAGGCTAAATAAATCTATTCTATTCTAATCTGCGCTATTTTTTTCCAATCATCTCATATACTTTTTTCCCCCCAAATTATGTTTCATATCATTCTTCCACCTCATTCTTGGCCTACCAACTGGGTGTTTTCCTTCTGGATTTTCTATAAGAAGTTCCCATGTACGTCCTTCATTCCCCGTTTATCCCACATGTCCTGCCGAGTTAATAAGAACAGTTAAGTCTACGAGACTTAACTGTTTTTTTATTATATATGGTTTCCTATAAATATAATGTAGTTCACTCTTAAGTAGTCATCTCCATTCGCCTGTCTGTTCATCTCTCTTTGGTCAAAAATTTCCTAAGAACTTTATTCTCAAATAATTGTAATCTTTTCTCCTCCCTTAAAGTAAGAGTCCATGTTTCGGATCCATATAATATAACTGAGAGAATAACAGCTTTACATATTTTCAGTTTAACATTTTTTGGCAGTAGTTGGGACGACAAGAGACGCTGTAATGAATTTGGTCAATGTTCAATTTCTTTGTACTTATCATTCCTATTTGTAATTATTATTACTAAGTATTTGAATTCAGCCACTTCTTTAAATTTTCTCTCATTTGCCATTAACTGTCCATTTTCATTATTTACTGTATATATATATGTATATATATATATATATATATATATGTGTGTGTGTGTGTGCGTGACCATATATTTAGCTTTATTGATGTTTACTTCCAGCCCCAATTTCTTAGTGTTACTCAATAGAGTGTACGCGTTGGCCCTAAGAATCTCCTTGCTATCGCTTAATAATACATCATCAGCATAAACTAACAGTTAATTAATACTACATGTATTGAGTTGAAGGCCTTCTTCATTCTCTAAAGATTTGATGGCATGCTCTGGTCAAAATTGAATTGTAGAGGAGATAGTGCATCTCCTAGCTTTAACCCATTGTGAATTTTTAAAAAATCCGAAAACTATATTTTATTCTATATTCTATAATTTAAATATAAAAAGGTAGATCGTATAACAGTTGGTCTGTGTGCCTTATTCAAGGTCTCATATCAGAATCGGACTTACAAAAATAAATTACATGTGAAGTAATGACAGGAATATTAAGTGTGCATTACTCGTCTAAATGAAGAAAATTCCTTTCGCAACGAAAAGGCCATTAAACATTATTCCTGTCTTCATGTGTACTAAGTAATATTTTAAGAATGAGTTTTGAACATAAAAATTTAGAGATGAACATGGAGGTTATTTTTACACGCTTTATATTAGCTTGACCTGTATCTATGTAACGGAATCTTTGAACTAGATTTTCACCCACTTAAAAACGTTGGATCGACTTGAAACGTAGTATACTTGTAAAGGACCAATCACAATACAAATATTTCTTCTTTTTTTTTCTAAAATCCTGGCCAGAATCATCAGAAAATCAAAAAAATAAAAACAGGTATAATAGGTTGCAGACTTATCGACATTTTAGTCAATGGTTGTAACAGCTCAGTTGGTAGAGCGGTGGGCTGTAGTGGTATATAATTTCAGTAATCCATAGGTAGCTGGTTCAAATCCGGCCCGGAGGATTTTTTTTAGAAGAGTATTAAGCAATTAAATTTTCATGGGACTCCGGTTTATGACAATCAATTAAACTAAAAATAAAAAAAAATAATAGTTTAAAAACTAAAACATCACGCTTTATTAGAAAACCGAACTAAAAAATAATTTTAATTTCCAACACGCTTGGGATAATATTAAAATGGTCAACAAAAAATCATCTCCAACACATCTAGAATGAAACTAGAGTTATCTACAAAAAAATGTAATTTTTCCATCAAAAGAGTGGGGTGTTTTTATGGTTTTTACGTTTTCTTGTTAAAGACTTTACTTTTACCAATAACTGTTTATTATCAAATATATTAATTTATATAGAGCACCCCGCGCTTTTGATGGTAACATTATTTTTTTGTAGATAACTCGTTTTATTCTAGATGTGTTGGAGATGATTTTTTTGTTGACCAGTTAAAGTAGAAAGAGCAATAATTTTCTTTAAATCATATTCAAATTTTACACCAAGACTGGCTATAAATATTGTTAATCCAGAAATAATTAAAAGAAAAGTATTTAATTCCTTTTATCCCAAGCGTGTTGGAAATAAAAATTATTTTTAATTTTTTAGTTCAGTTTTCTAATAAAGCGTATTGATTTAGTTTTTTAAAAAAACTATTATTTATTATGTTATCCCTTAAATTCGTAATGTATCCTTTTGGATACATCAGTTGGTTCAATTAATTTAATATTTTAAATAAATCAGAAGAAAACGAACAAAAAGAAACCACTTAAATGTGTGTCTAATTACACAATATACCTAATAATAACAGTTATACAATGTTCCGTTTTCACTGCGGTCCGCCACATTCAAATAACTAACAGAAGAAATTTGTGTTTCGCCAATTTAAGGGTTATCTTCGTGGGGAGAACCGTGACAGGAAAAACCTGCGTTGTTGTGAACATCCGCATATGAGGTTTATAATACATTCTCCTTGAAGCAGGCGAGATATTGCTAATCACAACTAGATTTACTGGGCATTCTCAAAACTTCATATTTCTAAGTATGTAAATGTTCTCAGACGCAAAATGAAGAACATTCTCTAGGAACGCGGATAGATCTATGGGATGCGATTAGAAATGAGGGAAAATAACGACCTGACATGAAAGCTTACAGAATAAGCTATTAAAAAAGGCAGTTGAATCCCATGTAATTCTTTACCCCAACAAGTATTCTCTCTGTATAAGAGACAACATACATTCGAAATACTGTCACTTAGGGCGGTTTTGCTACGAGCAGCACATGAAGGGATGAGTCTTAATGAACTTAACTCACGAGATGAAGTTAAATCTTTCTTTCAGTACTGTCAGGCATTTCCTATATGGGATAGCACTGCTTTACTTGACTGCCTAATCCATTACTTCATATTTTTATTCGGCATTAACATAACTAAAAATATGGGGCCTACCTGTGTAATTCAGCGAATTAAATTTCAAATAAAACATCGGAGAAGGAAAAATTTATAAATATCTTTCTGTAAATTTTATTACTTTTTATTTCTAAGGTGCAGACCAGGTTATTCAGGCGATAGCGGGTCTATCTATGTACTTTCATATTTCGTGTTCGATTCCAGACAGCGGAAAGATATATATATATATATATATATATATATATATATATATATATATATGTCTACATTCATTTGCGTCCACACTGGTTCTCTGGTTTATTCAGCCTCTTTTAACCCTTAAATTGGCAAAACACTATCGAGAACGGAATTAAAATATACGAAGTGAACTAAATATATTAAAATTATTAGATAGAATTGCACAATACAGAGATGAATGGATGGACCACATTAATAGAATGGATAACAATAGAATTCCGAAACAGATTCTTCATTACAAACCACTAGGAGGAAGACATGTTGGAAGACTCAGTAAAAGATGGACAGACCAATTCTAGCATGAGATCGGAACAGACCTTAAGGTCTAATCCTTGACGCTGATACTGATGATGACTAATTTATGGTTTAAGTTATTTAAATGTTGCGGACCGCAGTGAAAACTAAATCATGCTTAACTGTTGTAATTAGGTACACTATGTAATTGAACACACGTTTAACTAATTTCTAATCGTTCATTTCCTTCCGTTTTATTTTATTTTTTTTATTTCAGGATTGTTTCTCTTATTTACACAGGTATCATCAACCAAGTCCCGCGCCGTAGCCGAGCGGTTAAGGTAGGAAGCCTTGGCGCAGAGCTACGGGACTTGCGCTGGTTCGAGTCTCCATGGGGGAAGAAATTTTCTCATGGTATTTCGACCAGTATGGGACCGGTGCCCACCCAGCATTGTGAGGCAATTGGGTAGCTACAATAAGTAGCGGCTCCAGGTTGAGGAACCAGCTATAACGGCTGGGGGACTCGACATGCTAACCACATGTCACCCCTACACTGGCTGTTGATCATCTACCTCTGTGATTGACACATGTGGATGTGAAGGGCCAGCAGCCGGCTGGTAAAAGGGCAACCGCTGAAAAGTGGAAAGACCCTCAATCGGATCCTCAACCAAAATATACAATTTTTTTCTTCCACACTTTCTGGTATTGCGTGTCTGCTTCTGTCATAATTCTCTTCTTCATGTTGTCTTGAATTCCCTTTATCCACGTTGGCTTTGGTCTACCACGTTTCCCTTTTCCAGGAGGTATCCATTTCAATACTTCTTTGTGTGTTTCAGAGTCCTTTCTTCTCATTATATGTCCATACCACCTTAGTTCTGTTTTATAAAAATATTAAATCAATTATACCAATTGATGTGTCCTATAATACGGTACATTGCCAATTTAAGGTTAATAAATGATGGTTAAAATCATCCGGGATGTCGGGATAGCCGTCTACCTCCTAAAAGATACTTAGTATGTTGGAAAATATGTAAAACTACTATTAAAAGTAGCATGGTCTGATTAACACTCTCAAGAAATGTGTCGCCAGCTTATTAGTTGATCTAAGGTAGAAATGAATTTGCTTTGTGAATTCGTAATTCTTTTACCGCCTGCAAGAGTCAAACAAAAACTAATGTAGGGAAAACTGAAAACTTCTAACGTTGACTGATATTCGTTTTACGTACTATTAGTAATGTAAAAACAGAGTAGGTCCTCTTTTTTTTTGTATAATTAACATAAAAAAATTCCGCAAATTAATTAAGCTTGTTCTCAAATTCTCACATATTATGCCCTCACATAAACAGTTTACTTCTTTACGACATTTTAATAAAAGTGCACACAGTATAAATAGCAAGATATATATTCCAAACGCTTGCAAGAGTACTTTTTATAAAATAAAATTGATGCAATCATACTGCTCATACAGAAGTAAAAAAAACACTAGGAGTGTGCTGTCTTGTCCTGTTTCGTATGATTTGTGCCCGATTTTGTTTCAAAGTGTTTTAATTGTATTATTGCAGAATGCATTTATGTGAATTGGATTAGACAGTGCAAACGTATCTGCCCTCTTGGGTGGCCAACTGACCGTTTGGCCTGGCACGCGTTAGCCTGGAGGCTACAATATCGTGTTATCCTATGTTATCTGTCCACTACTTGGTATACATGGTCGCATACAAGTGATTGTTTTAATAACCACCTCTCCTCCAAATTTCTCTTAACAGCTCGACTCAACCATTGGAAATGAATTTTCAAGTTAAAATACAATGATACATTTAGGTCAAAAGAACTGAAATGTTTGATATCCTAACAAGAAACAAAGCTAACCCTAATTATGTAATTTTTTATCAGCATACATATATTTCTTACATGGATTGTTACATCTCAGAGGTATACTCACGTAACTCCAATATAAGTATTTGTCATAAGCAGTTCCTAAATTCTTACCTTACTTCCTTTAACTTTTCATATTAATTATATATCCTTCTGCATCTTAGCACTGCTAGAAGTCTCTCCAAATTTCTCTCTGTAATTTTATTTATGATTTTTTCTTAATATTTTGATTACATGGCGCGATAAGTCTAGAAGGACTTAGGCCTACTAGCCGGCTACTGGCCTCACATCTACACGTGTTAATCACAGGGTGGACGATCGTCCAGCCCCAACAGGAGTGATATGTAGTCAGTATGACGAGCAAGCCGTTATGTCTTGTTTTCTCATACTGGAACCGCTACTGATTGTAGCTATCCAAATTTCTCATAATGCTGGGTGTCACCGGTCCCAGAAATTCGATGAGAAAATTTCCTCCCAATTGGGGATTCAAACTAGCGCCAAGCCCCGTAGATCTGCACTAAGGCATCATGTCTTAAACAAATCAACTACGGCGCAGGACTTTTACATGATTTTTTATCTCAACTATGCAATCTCAGATTTTGGAATTTTATTGAGAAACAAATGTATACTTTACTGTAAAGAAACTTATGTGTAGGCCTACTGAAATTAATTTAATTAATTATTGTTTTCAAAAGCTTTGGTTTGAAACACTACAAAACGACAGGAAAAAACTGAAGGATTGATGAACATTTATAATATGACATTAAAATTGATGCAATCATACTGCTCATACAGAAGTAAAAAAACACTAGGGAATGGTATGGCGTAGATGAATATTTTTGCTGCTAAATTCATTATTTCCGGACACTTCCGTTAGTTTTGGCATTGCGATATATTATTGAGAATAGTTTCTTTAATCTCGTTGTGACAACAGAACAGCGCTGTATAGCTTAAGAGCATTGCCTTAAATGTTTTTTCCCTAGGAATAGGAAATGGATCATCATGCCTGGGCACAGAGCTACGAAACATACGCTGTTTCGATTCCTCTCGGGGAAGAAATTTTCTCATGGGGGCAGTATGGAACCGGTGTGCAACCAACATCGTGAGGAATTTTGGTAGCTAAAATAAGTAGCGGCTCAAGATTGAGTAAACTAGCTATAATGGCTGGAGTCTCGAAATATGCTGACCACATTTCGCCCCTATAATGGATTATAAATATTTCTTTGGTATAGTGTATAAATTTATAGTGGATCCATAGACCAACAGTGTACTTATCGGTGATCGTCCACCTATGTGAATGATTTATGTGGATGTGAGGCCAATAGCCTGTTGGTAAGCCATAAGCCTTTTGGGACTATTCAGCCTGAATAATTATAGGAGATGAAAGCGTTTCTGTGTCCATACTAACTAAATTAATTTGCTGGAACTTTGGAAGCCGTATGCTCATGGCCGCTCTGATATAAGCTATCCATACGTATATGTCCTGAGTAATGTTTTCCAACTATTCCTTGTATAATTTACCACCCTCAAATAATGGTTTATGTTATTCTCCCACCTCATTCTTGGCCTACCTACTGAACGCTGATCATCTCTCTCTAGCCCAAAAATTATCATAAAAACTTTATTCTCACATAGTCCTAGTCTTTTCTTCTCCCTTAAAGTAAGAGTCCATGTTTCACATTAGAGGAGCCAGTAGCTCCTATTACGAGGACATAGTGGGGCTAGTTGCTCCTATTACGAGTATTCAGAGAATTCAGTTGCTCCCATACGAATACAGCGGAACTATCAGTGAAATTATTATTACCTAAAAGTGTGGATCAATCTATCTTACGTAAATATACTAGGAAGACTAGATTTGCTCAAGTAGTCTACAAAAATATTACTAATTCGTTGTGAATATTGTGTTGTTCATAAGAGGTTAACGCAATAAACCTTTTATTTAATTAATTACAAAACGCATTGCCACTGATCACCGAATGCCTTGTCCTTCACACCGGTAGAACCAAGAAATAAGACTAAGCAACAAAAAATAAACTTTTTTTTTTGTCTCAGAAAGAAAAATATGTGACTCTGGTAGTATTTTTTTCACCTGAATTCAAATATGATATCGATTTTTCTCCATCACGCAACGTTTCCGAGAGATAGGCATTTATAATTTCAAACACTTTAATATTTTCTACATTCGTAACAACACAATATTCGAACATTCGGACTCACCTAGAAAGTAATAAATGACGATTTTCTGCTATATTTCGCCTGTGGAGCATCCCTCATGATGGTTCAACAATAATCGGCCAGCATATTAGGATCCCATGTGCCTTGATATATCTTTTCCAAAACTGAATCTCCTGATGAAAGTGTTCCCCGTTTTATTTTACAATGGACAAATGGACGAAAAAACGTTTATTAAAAAATAATTATTTAAATCCATTAATTGAAACTGAAATAAAAAAAATGTGGGTGATGCAGAATTCCGAATACATATTTGAAAACACGATAAAAACTGCATTAGATACAACTATTGGTACTCATGAGACAAATATCATGTTGACCAGTGTAATCTAAAACACTCCCTGAAGAGACCCTCGTGCACTACAATAAATTTCTGAAGACACAAATTCCTTGTGTCAGTTTTTCCAAAGCTTGCTTGCTGCAATATCCATATAAATAGAAGAATAACAATTTTAGGTCTATATATTTTCAGTTTAGCATTTTTTTTGAGAAGTTGGGATGACAAAAATCCCTGAATACGTAATACGAAACGAATACTAGAGCTGAGCACACCTTTAATATCTCTTCGTGAAATGAAGCAATTAGGAAAAGCATGAAAAGTATAATCTTTATTTCTTCCTATTAAAAAAATATACTTATAATAATTATTTCATAAGAGAAAGGGAAATAGGTGAAAAGTAAAGTTGTGGATGGATGTCACATTTAAGATTTGTTAGCGTACATGTTTATGACTTAAAACAATTTTATGACCCGCACTGAATAAAGTAATTTCAGCTTAAAAATAATATATTTCGAAGCAAGAAAGTTAATTTCCAACAACCTTGTTTAGCTGAGGAAAGAATGAGACGTCTTAGTTGAGATAAACCTCCAATTCCGGAGATAAATTGTCTTATTCACGTTTATAAATAACAAGTACTAGACGATTTAGTAATATCTCAGAGAAGGCCGCGCCAGCCTTATTCAGTAGCAGAAGGAATTTGGAAGAATATAAAAAAGGGATGCGTAACAAATCAATGGGACAGGAAACGTGAAGATTATTCATCATCAAACGTCTTGAGTAGCTCCTGAAATAGAAGCGCGTGGAAAACAAATACCAACAGGTGACATGTATTAACTGCTTATGAACATCTTCATCATCACCAAAAGAAATCTCCCGGCGATAAAATTAACTTCTTATAAAAAAACTAATATTAGGTACGTCAAAATATTCAATTCATCATGCTAATTCGAAAATTAGAAATTTAAAAAAAAAACTTATTTTCCCTCCATAATGAACTAACTTACTGGTTTCATTGAACCCATAGGTTTATGACCGCGAGGACATACGCTGTCCATATATCCCAATCCTGAACGAATGTTTTCCAATCATACCCTGTATAATCTACTATTCTTCTATCTCATGTTGGTCTACCAACTGAGAGTTTTCACTCTGGTTTTCCTAAAAGAAGCTTCCATGAACCTCTTCCATTCCCCATTCGTGTCATAAGCTCTGCCTGTCTCAGTCTACACGATTTAACTGTTCTTATTACATCTGGTTTCTTATAAAGATCATGTAGTTCACTGTTATGAGATCATCTCCATTCGCCTGTCTGTTCATCTCTGTTTGGTCCAAACATTTTCCTAAGAATTTCATTCTCAAATACTCGTAATATTTCGTCCTCCCTTAAAGAGTAGGGAATTAAATATTTAAATGTTTCTGGAGCAAAGGGAAATAAAGAACTGAATGGAGAAAACTAAATAACAGTTATTTAAAACAATATATTTAAAAAAATAATTATTTGTGGTTGTGTATTTACCCACATTTAATAATTTTGTATATTTAATGAAAACACTATAGATCCAGATTTAATAAAAAATATTAGGCCTATATACTATCTTGGGTCCACCGCTGTGGTCTCGAGGTAGGGTGCTGCTTTGTCACGCAACGGGCCTGGATTGGATCCCCGGTCGGGACAGGCTCCTGGGTAAGGTTTTTATCGGGGTTTTTCCTCACCTGTAAGACAAATGTCAGGGCACTTTAGATCCAAACGGTCCTCGAACATCATATGGCCATCGCAATCATCATCATCATCACCATCATTCATATTGATCTTAGATTAAGCTTAGGATTAAGGACTCACCTGGCGCACCACTATCATCATCACACATCATAACATCGGGACAAAGTAACCCCGCTTTAGAGGCGCTCCAACCTCAGACGTGGGTTAAAATTACGCAAATGTCAGGAGAGAACACCAGAAATGTCTAAAAAGTTCAATCTGTGGCATTAAAAATATACTATCTTTGAGGTACAGTTCAAAATAAGGATCGATACGAAATGAAAATTAACTACTATCGGATTATAATGACTATTTAACTCATGCCTCAAATGGGAGTCAATGGCCAATCACGTTTCAATGAGTTCTGTTTTACAACCAATCAGAGTCGTGTTTCACGAAATATTTATCAGTGTTATAATTACCATATTAAAGAAAGCTCCTCCTTTTTAATATTCTGAACAGATCTGACCATTATTTTGCAGTGACTGAGCCCGTGAAAAGTACGGCTACCAGATTGTATATATAGTGCATGAATGTCAACATATGCCGCATGCGGGAGTTAATATAAAAACATTTGTAGCAATTGATTATACCACCAAAAAAAGAAACCACTGTTTGCACTTTCTTAAATGTATTTTTTCCCAGGTAACAATCCAGAAAAATATAATTGTCATATTTACATCATACGACATCAGAAATGAATTAATATACAGTTTGATGTGTTTCATTTTTTCTCCACTAGAGAGCATTCTTACAATATTGCGTTCCTTTGGTAATAAATAGTATGATCTGGTTGCAGTGATAAACAAAAGAAGCAGATGAAGCATACCAATCGTTTCTCATTTGTTTTCAAACATCGCCGTTTACATTGAATATATAAATATTTTAAAATAACTATAGTTAAATAATGATTTGTGAGTAAACAGCTTAATTTTATTCGTTAAATAGTTCTAACAAATGCCACTCTTGATTTCCAAATTCTCTAGATAAATTCACACCTCACTTCGTGAGTCGTGAATTTATCGATAATTTGGAAATCACTCGTGGCATTACTTATGAATATTTTTATTACGATCAGTTATACTATAGTCAAAATGTTTAATCTATTCTTCATGATTAAACAAAGAATACGCTAAAATTTTAATAACTCGTAATTTAAACGTGGCTTTAAAGATGTTAATCGCAATCACGTAACATGAAGAGGGGAATGAAAACTTCATAATGTCGCCCATTTTAAAGCAGCAGTAAAAACGCAGTAGGTCATGAGTAAGACTCTAAGGGACCACCAGAGCGGCAGTTCTTGACTTAAGTTGAGTACCACTCGAGTGAAGAAAAAGACGTCTCCATTACGATGCATGACTGGAATTCGGTCGTGAGAAGGGTAATTTCATGCTGCAACCCTCTTTTCTAAAGGATATGGCCTAACATACCCACCACGAACAGTTAATCCTCAAAGTACAATTGATGTTTATTTAATAGCTATAATAAAATCGTCGTAATTCCTTGCTTTGAATTCGTTGCCATGATATTTATATCCTACGAACGTTATTTACATATAAATTAAAAACAAATCAGTTATCTCAATTGTGATGTTTTCCGAAACTCGGTATATTTGTTTGTACTGGTTGAGCGGAACAAGCCCACATGGACTAAATTTCATTCAGCTAAATAAATAAGACAATCATCTTCTTCTTCATCCAACCAAGTCTTAGGCCTATAGGCCTGTTACGATCTCACTGATGAATCTTGTATCCAGCGTTTCCTTGGACGGCCCAGAAAACTCTTCCATGTTGGACAATAACGAAGCATGGCCTTGGGAACTCCATCTGAACTAAATAAATAATATTAAAACTGATTATATATAAATTATTATAACAATATTTTTGACGTTTGACAATGAAGGCAAATAAACGTACAGAGTTTAAAGACTCGGGTTCAAATTCTCAGGCATTCATTTTTCTTTTTTTATATAGGCATATATATATATATATATATATATATATATATATATTATAAATATATTTTTGACATTTGGCAATGAAGGCAAATATGATATGAAAAGAAAAAAGAATGCTTGACTCGAGTTCAAATCCCGACTCAAGCATTCTTTTTTCTTTTCATATTATATATATATATATATTTATTTATTTATTTATTTATTTATTTATTTATTTATTATGAGTATCTGTCTGTTTCCTTTATGGACTTGAAAACTATTTGACCAATTTTAATGTTTTTTTTTTCATCATTTGGAGGGGCTAAAAAAAGGACAGGTACAATAAAAAAATGCATTTTGTACATTTAAAAGGCTTCCGCTGCCTAAACAATAACAAATACACCAAATTACTGAACACAACATTAAATATCTCAAACAAATCTACAAAAAAGTCCGCGAC
The DNA here is from genome assembly GCA_030220185.1 of Diploptera punctata. NCBI lineage: Eukaryota > Metazoa > Arthropoda > Insecta > Blattodea > Blaberidae > Diploptera > Diploptera punctata. The sequence continues at coordinate 148,889 of JASPKZ010006826.1, read as the reverse complement.
AGCACATATCTATTTTTTACTGATAACTCACAATAACCATGTTTGTCTTTGAGCCCATTTATGCCAAAAGATCGGGATGAGAAGATTCCCGGGCAAGAGTGGCAGCACACGACGGGCGTTTTTTTTTTTACGGATAACTAACAATAAGCAATTTTGTCTTTCAGCTCATTTATGCTAAGAAGATAGGAACAAGTAGATTCCCAGGCAACACCGAGTAATCAGTATGGGGTACCTAAAAATAATTGCGATCTGACGTTATAATTATTTTTCTTTTTACTTATTCGATTGAATATAAAATACACATTTCGTTTATTTCGGCGTAGCAGCGCCGCCGATTATTAGCTAGGTTTTTTAATAAAACTGATCCCAGTACTATGCAAAAATAATTTTCTCAAGTTTAATTTGCTGTGGAAGTCACATTTCTTAACTTTCTAGTTCTTCGAAACTCACATCTTTACTATCATAAATATATTCTGTCAAGACTCAAGTATACTAAACATTATTAGGCACTTTTCTTTCCAATCTAAATCTGTGATATTATTAAATGCATGACCAAAGGATTAAATAGACCGAAGACTTCTGTGCCAATAATGATAAGAGGTTAATTGAGATTTTTTAACAGGTTTTAAATACATCTTCCTGTGCCCAATATTAAGTTTTGATTCCCTTCCTCCACTCATCTCTATACTTCCAATGACCATCTTACAGTCTTCTGTCCATCAAATTCATAATTCCCTCTATCCATGTCTTCATAGGTTCCCCTCTTATTTTTCTCCGATTTGGATTCCACTCCAAACTACCAACTCGCATTCTATCTTCATTCATTCTCTTCATGTGTCCAAACCACTGTAATTGTATATTTCCCACAAATTGTATAACTGTTTCATTAAAGTTCATTTTTGTCTCGGATAATACTGTTTCAGATCACGAATAATTTAGAGCATCGTGCATATCATTTTAAGGGGGCTGATGGGTGAAATTTCTATTTTCTACATTTTTAAGCTACATATTTGATATTTTGTACATACATTCATGCCAAAATGGGTAACATTATACTGAAGTCCAGGGAACTCGTTCAGATACCACATACAAGAAAGGACAGCAGAAGCCACGAAAGCGATGTATAGAATAAAGAACATTGCATCCTTATCACTAACGTCAGCCACTACACTTTTCAACACGACAATATCCCCAATAATCACGTATGGGCTCGAATTAATATGGGAAAAATTAACAATCAGTGACTTAGAACGCATTGAGAAAGTCAAGGCACGGTTCCTAAAGTGTGCCCTCAGAGTGGGAGAATATGCTCCATCAAGGCTGGCATATGAGCTGGCCAAGGAAACTTTTTACATAGAAGATCTGAGACTCAGCCTCCATCTACCGGAGCCAGCAACAAGCTACTAGAACGGAGAAGAATGAAAAGAGCGGAGATAGATATCGACTTCTATGGGACGACTGCAATGATCGATCGCAACTGGACCAAGGAGAATCAGGAGCAGAGACACACCATTACGAGACTAGCCATTCACGGCTTCCACCACAAATTATGCAAGAACAAGACATTCCACACCCCGAATGACCAATGTGTGTGTGAATTGTGCGGACAGAGATGTAACCAATATCATATCACCGAGTGCCGTGAAAGAACAAAATCGATCTCCGAATATAGCAAAGAATAATACCCATTCGGGTGAACCTTCCATATTTATTATTATACTGAAGTCTCATTCTTCTAGGCTTAAAAGTTTTCGAGTTACTGAAGAAAACCCATTTAAAAATTTGCATATTAAAGTTTTTAATTAGTCCCATAATTTTTTAGTATATTTTTTTAATCTTTTTCTACACGACCACTGCCTTATTTAGAACAACACCATGCATTAACGTTGCTATATCTTGATAATAAAGCAAGAAAATATATACACATCCTCGACATATGAATTTTTTTTAATTATTACAAATATTTTATTTTTTATTTTAAAACCTATTATTGTTGTTTCAAAATCCATGCATAGAATTGTTAGCCATAGTGTGTGGGATACGCAGTGAACATTTCGTGCTTCTATCACTAAATTTGTCAATGCTATTTAGATTTGAATGTATTGAAATGCAATGAAAATAAAAGTGTGGAAAAGCCAATTTGAAAGTTTGCATGCAGTTGAATTGAATATGTAGCATACATGCCCTCCTACAGTCATTAGGGAGACTTACAAGCGCCATAGGACACGAACTTCACCAACTTATACTTTAAGGTACATAGTGTTTTTAATACAAAAAACAAAAAATGCTAAATTTGTCCGAAAATGTCGAAAATGTAACCCATCACCGCCCTTAAAAATCCATTGAATCATCCGGCTTACTGGCATTGGGTTTTCTTTTAATGAGACAGCTGGCCTACTGCATCTACCCCAACCAGGAGGAGCAGAGACTAATACCCAAAATATTTAAAGTCAGCGAAAAATTAAAACATTGTCAAAATGTCTTATAAATGTAACTCTCCACTTTCTCTGGCACTATAGAACCCGTAGATTTATGGCCGCGCGAACATAAGCTCTCCATACATTCTAATCCTGAGCCAACATTTTCCAATCGTCTCCTCCATATTTTACCTCCATCCTACCTACTATACGCTATCCCTCTGGTTTTTCTACAAGGAGTTTTCATTTCCTCTTCCATTCCCCATTCGTGAGACATGTCCTGCCCATCGTAGTCTATGAAACTTAACTGTTCTTATCATATCTGGTTTCTCATAAAGATCATGTGACTCACTGTTAGGTAGTCTTCTCCATTCATCTGTCAGTTTGAGGTTCAAACCCAACCGGGGTCAATGAAGGGCTAAAAGTCTTCAGTACGGCTTCCTTTAAAGCGGGAGTAAGGCCGTGGATCATGTGTCGTTGATTTACAGTACGTTAAAGAGCCTCGAGCCTCAAAAAAGAAAATTCTGATCAAATATGTCAGCTGTTTTAAATCCCAGTTTGAACGCGATACCAATAACCTTAGCTGTTATAATATACCGTTGTTAAATACAATAGTAACTATCTTAAATACTTCTCGTAAGTTTTTCACTGACATTTTTATGTACGTTCAATTACAGCGAATTCCGAACGAATGGAACTATTGAGGTCATTATCATGAAAACATTTTTCGAAAATAAATACAGATCTTCGACGATTGTATGTAATAGATACCGAAAATGACAATGAATAAAATGTATATAAACATATATATATATATATATATATATATATATGTGTGTGTGTGTGTGTGTGTGTGTGTGTGTGTGTGTGTGTTTCCTAGTTAACGAACTCCAGCTTACTTTTTTAAAAATAATTAGTATATACCAAGTTTGGTTTCGATGAAACAAAATTTGAGGCCACTAGAGCGTTAACGGTCATACGTACACTATATATATATATATATATATATATATATATATATATAATGTATGTGTTGGAATACTTGAGTATCTCAGTTGGTTAGAGCGCTAAACGTTTAGAGACTCAGGCAATCAGTTTTCTTTTCATATCATATTTGCCTTCATTGCCAAATGTCAAAAATATAGTTATAACATCTAAATATACAAGCGTTACTGCTATAAAGTAAATATTCTCTTTTTAAAAATTTGCTTACCTGTTATGATAGCCACTAGATGTCAGGGGGAACGACTTCCCGCTACCTCTTGTGTCAATTTAGAATACTACATACACTATATAAGAAAAATGTATGTTTGTGTTGGAATAGTTGAGTAGCTCAGTTGGTTAGAGCGCTAAACTCTGTACGTTTAGCGCTCTAACCAACTGAGATATTCAAGTATTCCAACACAAACATACATTATATATATATATAGTGTATGTATGACCGTTAACGCTCTAGTGGCCGCAAATTTTGTTTCATCGAAACCAAACTTGGTATTTACTAATTATTTTTAAAAAGTAAGCTGGAGTTCGTCGTTAACTAGGAAATTCGGACAATTAGTAGTTGAGAGTTCACCTGAAACTAAAATTTAATAATCGCTCTAGTGGTCGCAATTTTCGATATTTCACAATGAAACTCTTCTTCTTCTTCTTCTTATTATTATTATTATTATTATTATTATTATTATTATTATTATTATTCACTTCACGGGCTAGGCTAACTGGCTGTTCCGCCTTACAGTTATTCTGTCCATCTTTACACTGGCCTTCCTACATTTCTCGAACCTCTTGACTTGTAGTTAAATGCTGCTTTTGGTAATCTTGTTACATTCATTCTTTTTATACGTCTAAACAATGTTTCTCTATATTCTTTGATTTTATCATTAAATTGATATATATTTAACTCTGTTCTTATATCTTCATTCTTTATCCGACCCATTCTTGTGTAGCCTTTTGTTCTTCTAAGGAAGTTCATTTCTACGCTTTGTATTCTACTATGTAATTTTTGGTCATTACTCAGGTTTCACTCCCATAAAGTAATGCAGGAACTGCCAATGATTTTATAAAACTTCAATCTAGTATCTCTTCTTGTTTTGTTCTTTAATGTTCTATTTATAGTTCCACATATCTTTTTAAATCTTGACAGTTTCATATTTACGTCTCTTTCAGTTTTTGTGTTTAGGCCTATAGTAAAATTACAACCCAAATAATTAAAAATTTGTTACTTGTTCCAGACGTTTGTTGTCTATTATGATTTTTGTTCTTATGTATTCACTTCTTCAAAATGCCATTTTTTTATATTACAATGAAACTCAGTATATGTTATTAAAATAAACCAAGGTATTAAAAAGCAGCTAAATTCGAGCATTAGAAGTGGTAATTTACCTAAAATCTGAAACTAGAATTGGTTCTAGCCAGCCATGTTTGGTTCGTCGCAATGTATACCATAAAATAATAAAAATAATAATAATAATAATAATAATAATAATAAACTTGGAATTAAATAATTTAATATAAAATAAAAATAAAGTAAACCACATTAAAGCTCAAAGTCTGCGCTGGTTTGGACATGTGAATAGAATGCAAGAAGACAAATTTGTAAAAAGAATATACAAATGGAAACCAACAGGCACAAGAACAGCTGGACGCCCAAGAAAGAGATGGCAAGATGACATCATAAAAGATATAACAGAAATGAAAATTAAAAATTGGCCAGTCTGTATGCAGAATAGATATGAATGGAGAAAAATAGTTGAGAAGGCCAAAACTTCACTGAAGATGTAGTCGCCTACTAGAAGAAGAATTGGTATAATAATTGGCAATAAAACATATTCCCTGTTGAAAAAAAAAAGTAATTTATTAATTTAAATAGGTCTATCCTCAAACTTAACGTACCAGATTTAAATTCAAGCAAAAATTTGTTAAGTAAAAAAGAAATGAGGAGTAGAGAATATGAATAAAATAGACTAACAAGGGAACTGTTAACCATTGCATGCCGAAACATACGTTGAAATTTTTTCCCGAGAAGAGCTGTGATGTACAAAGGCCGTGTTAAAAAAAAGTATGTGCATTTTTAACTACAATGCACTAAAATTCAGCGCCAAATCTCTACAGGGAAGTATTACAACTACTGTATTGGTAGATTAGATAACGCTCACTACCCATCGTCCTCGCCTCACCCGTCTCACTCCATGCCGCTATAAGTCTAGCAGGGTCATCCAACTGCTATGCACAGCGGGTTTTACATTACTGAATTCTAGCTTCGATTTCTGTGCCTTGCAGTTAAAAACGGCAGATATTTTTTGGACACTGCCTTGGTACATCGCAACGTTTCTCTGAAATAAATTTCAAGGATGGTTCGGCCGGTAATTGTTGATAATGCCCTTGTAAGTAAATACATTAATAGTATATTCGGATGCGAGGTTGGGAAGTGGTTTTTACAGAATCGAAGAAAATGTTCAAAAACTGAGCGATAGCGATGTTTTTAATTTCCGAGTCTGTAAAACACTTCACAAACGTGCGTTGTATATTAGTTTCTGCGCGATGGTGTTTTCAAAATAATAAATAATAGTAAAACAACAGTACACTTGTTGGAAATATTTGCGTTCATAAAAAACAATTGACTAACGTTAACAGTGTGGGCAATGTTTATTAGTTGAAACAACAGGATGCCGTGAGACGAATTAGTGATAAAATAACAGGAGGTCGTGAGACCAATTAGTGATAAAATAGCGGCAAGTACGTATTTATTGTTTTATATTGTTTGAAATAAAGTTAACTTCATTTCAAATGCAGTGACTTGTTTTGAATAATGTATATTAATACTACCTTTTGGATATTTGTTTGTATATGCATTGTATGTAGTATACATAAAGGGCAGTGGTTTTAGTTCCCACACGCGTGATTGTAATATGTAATATTACAATATAGTTATTTTATTATAGTATAGTTATTTAGGTTGGCAACCCCGAAATGTAGGAAGTTGAACTTTCAATCATGATCGCCATTGCTGTAAGTACGACAAAACGCACAATCGCGCAAAAAAATAACAGAAAGACATATTTCATTTAGTAGGATACAGGGTATTGGCTTAGGTACAAGTAGGTATAAAACAGCTGCATGTTTCGTATTGAGATTCCGGACAAAATTAAAAGTTACTCACTGACAAAAAAAAAACAGAATAAAGTTAAAGCATTAGTTCAGTCTCTAAAATATCTCATCAGTCACACCACATTTACGTCCTCCTCTCCTATGGCAATGGGGGATGTAATTTATAGCGGGGTAAACTATGCACGTCTTGTAAGGGAAGGCATATATTTACACAAGTGGGGGTAATAATAGCAGTAGTTGTGTTCACACATAAAAACCACCCCTTCAGATGAACAACATAATATACACCCTATTTTATGGACCAAGACTTCCTTAACAAGGACTGAATATATGTTGTGTGCCCCTCTATAATAAAACTTATAGCTTTACTTTACGATGTCTGCACATGATAAAAATGCAATGTATACATTTTTTCCATTATTAAATTATCTTGTAAACTGACAAGTCCATAAAATTGTTGCTCGAGCTTATATTAACTAATCGACTACTTTGCCCATATTACGCAAAAATGAATTTAGAAGTAGAAAAACTCGGATACACAATAGCATCTTCATTTTCATTAAATGCGGCATAATAATAGATCGAAGGGCGAGTTCTGTAATGTACACTTATAGATATTCAAATTTATTGAATCTGGGATCATGTAGACCATAGGTGAGCATCCTGTGGCACAGCACCGTTCAGATCACAGTAACTCGATCTATTTAGATATTTAAATAGAGTCGTGACACAGCGATTGCCCATCTACACATAAGAAAGAAGGGAAAACAAAATCGGATAATTAAGACTTAGGGTTCATCTGATGTGATGGAAACATTTCAAAATCGCTCATTTTTGGATTCTTCACAACGAAACTCGATATACGCCTTGAAATAAAACTAGAAAGGTATACATCAGCAAAATTCGACCCTTAGGACTGGAGGTTTACTAGAATTCTGTAATTTAAAATCGCTCGAGCGGCGGCATGTTTTTTTTTCTGGATACTATTTCTTCTTCTTCTTCTTCGGCTTTCCCCCACTTATAGGTTTGCCGTCTTCAGTTTCCATTTATCTCTATCATTCCAATCTCCCTCTTCCAAATTCCTATCATCCATTATAGTTCTGACGTAGGTTTTCTATTTCCCTCTTGGTCTGCCACGTTTATTTCTTCCAGGGGGTGAAAATTGGTATATATTTTTTGGTCATCTTTCATTTTCCATTCTTTGTACATGGCCATACTATTTAAGCGTTTTATTTTCAATCCTCATAACAACAGATGTGGTGACATTCATTTCTCTCCAAAGGAATTCATTTCTAATTTTATCCTGTCTTGTTTTTTTCGAGGCTTCTTCTAAAATAATCAAATTCAACTGTTCTAATTTTATTCTTTTGTAACTCCGTCAGAGACCAAGTTTCACTTCCATATGACAAAATATTCTGTATTATGGTCTCATAAATTTTCATTTTAGTTTCCTTTGTAATATTTTTATTCCAAATTATTCCATGTAATGTCTTAGTTGTATTTTTTGCCATTGCAATTTTGGTCTGTACATCTCTCTCACAGGTACCTAAACTTGTAATTATTGACCCAAGATATTAAAAAAAATCACACTTTTTTATTTTCCCTGTTTCAAGTATGAGATCATCCACATCCTTTCCAAAACACATATATTCTGTTTTCTGTAAATTTATATTCAGTCCCCATTTTTTATATTCTTCCATTAGTTTATTTATCATATATTTCATATCATCTTCATCCCCTGCAAAAATAATTTGATCATCTGCAAACAACAGTGAATGCAGTACTTTTCCTCCTATAGGAATACCCATTTCAGAACATTTTTTATACCACAAGTTAAGAGCCTGGTCTAAATAAATGTTAAAAACAATTGGTGACAAACTGCATCCCTGCTTAAGGCCTTTATTCACTGTGAATTCCTCTGTTAAAGTATTCTGTATTTTTACTTTATATTTTGTATTACTATAGATCCTCCTAACAATATTAATCAATTTATCACAGATATTCAGATTTTTCATTGCCGTCCATAACAATTGTCGAGGTACACTATCATATGCCATCTCTATATCTACTATTTAATTAACAAAAGAAAGATAGTCTAAACTTTACAACCTGTGACACAACTTTTTAAATTCCTTCATAAACTCCTGTCAAATTTTATTCTTAGATTTCATTTTTCGAATTATTTGCATTCATATTCTTGAATTCACATTTTTTCTAACGATTGTTTCAATATATATTTCTATGATATTTAGCTTCATACATAGCATGAAGACGTGGCAGCCATATTGATTTTAACGAATATTCTATGCAACCAAAGAAAAAAAAGACAAAAAGACGTGTTCCAGTACAGCCGACATAGAATATGTACTAATTAACTGTACACATATACTTCAGAATTTCAGAAATTACTATATATTTTTGGGCGTTGCATTCTTTCACAAGTTAGAGTGCTTAAATTACGTTAGGTTAGCTTTTATGTTGATGTTTCACAGGTTAGAGTCCTTAAATTGCGTTAGGTTAGCTTTTATGTTGATGTTTCACAGGTTAGAGTACTTAAATCGCGTTAGGTTAGCTTTTAGGTTCGTTAAATATCGTGTAATATGTTGGCTGCATCCCGTGATTCCATTTGTAAACCGCTTCGTGTTTGTTGGCGCATGTGCATGGTGTAAGTTTGTAACTTTAAAAAATGTTTCGCGTCACATGTAGTAAAGTATTTCCGAAAGATATATTGCGTAAACCAGCAAAATCGAAAAATAAATATGTTTTGCCGTGGAATTCGCGTATTTTACGTAACGGTCTTCTCTATACCTACACAAAACAACTACAATTTTCATTCATTACTTTAAAACATTTTTACTTTCGTGAATAGCAGTTTCTACTACCGAAAACTTACTGATAAAAGGGAAGTGAAATAAATAATAACATGATGTATTATTTAATTGCTCTCCGAGACTGAACAGTAGAATGCTAAGTTTGAGAAGACAGAATGAAGAATATGACCATAAGTTACACACGCAGTAAAAACTACATAAAGTTTTACAGAAAACGTGACTTCTGAGTGAAGACCAGAGTTAACAGTGACATGGGCATTTCTATCAGACTGACAGCACTGAAATTAACGACATTATTACCTGCTCACACACAAACTTCCCTCTTCCCTAAGGTCACGCCACTAATACCTTCATTCTAGATGATATCTTACTTTATGTAAGACGAAGTTTTAATCAATAAAATTCCAAATTCCCCGATGAAAAGTTGTATTACAACAAGACTACGAATTCTGAAGGGCTGTTACATTATCCATCCATCCATAGTAATTCTGTCCAAAGTCAGGTATTTCACTGCGATCATAGCATTTTCATGCTATGCTTTGCAGCTTTACTAGGGAATTATAGTTGTGGTAGCTTCCCATTGCTTTCACACCGATGAAGGATGATAATGATAAGGATGATGATGATGGCCGGATGATTTCGGGGACCGTTGGGCCCTAAGCTTCCTGAAATTTGTCTTACAGGTGAGGAAAAAACCTGAAAAAAACCTCACCCAGGAGCCTGTCTCGACCGGGAATCGAACCGGGGCCCGTTGGTTGACAAGGCAGCACGCTACCTCGAGACCACAGCATGATAAAATTAAAATTCTATGGACTCTATAACCCAATTTTTTTTTCAATGTCATTAGTTTGTAATTTCTAGATATCTGGTATTGTCTCCTGCCATTATCGTATTGTAACCCACTTCTGAGGTTGGGACGTCTGAAAGGCGAGGTTACGCTGCTCCAGTGATAAGATGTATGAAGATGAATGATGGTAATGATGCGCCAGGAGAGATCTTAATCCCAAACTTAATCTAATGAGGTCAATATGATAAATTATAAGATGACCAGATGATTTTCGGGGACCGTTTGGGCCTTAAAGTTCCCTGGCATTTGTCCTACAGGTGAGGAAAACCCCATAAAAAAACCTCACCCAAGAAGCTTGTCCCAATCAGGAATAGAACCCAGGCCAGCTGCGTAACAAGGCAGCTTGCTACCTCGAGACCACAGCGGTGCACAAACAATATTATGTAACTGCATTACGAATGAGTAAATGCCTTGTAGGTGAATCCAATTTTTAAGTTGTCCATTTATTTGTTTATAGAATTGACATCTACATTCTCTGACGTATCTTCCAAAACAGTCTTCTTTGGTCTTCCATTTTTTTAAATGTTCCCTCCAAAAATTGTTTTAAGCAAATTATTGTCACGGTGTGTAGGCCTATGGCCCAAAAGGATATTTTTCTACCATGTTCAATTTTGTCCAGTACAGATAGAAGCCGGTTTGTGTTCTTGTCTGTCCAATTTATCATAAGTAATGCCACGGGTGATTTTCAAATCATCGATAAAGTGAATCGTGAAATCAAGAGTGGCATTTGTTAGGACTAGTTAACGAATAAAATTAAGCTGTTTACTCACAAATCATAATTTAACTATAGTTATTTTAAAATATTTATATATTTAATGTAAACGGCGATGTTTGAAAACAAATGAGAAACGATTGGTACGTTAATTTGCTTCTTTTGTTCATCACTGCAACCAGATCATAATATTATTTATTGCCAAAAGTTCGCAATGTTGTAAGAAAGCACCCTAGTGGAGAAATTTATAACCAACGTTAGAGATATTAATTAATTTCTGATGTCCTATGATGTAAATATGTCAATTATATTTTTCTGCGTCATTTTCTGGAAAATAATTTGTTTAAGAAAGTGAAAACAGTGGTTTCTTTTTTTTTGTGATATAATTAATTGTTACAAATGTTTTTATATTATCTCTCTCATGCGCTTTCTGTTGACATGCATGCCCTATATATACAATCTGGTAACCGTACTTTTTTGAGAGTCAGTCACTGCAAAATAACACTATGACCTATTCAGAATGTTAAAAAGGAGATGCTTTCTTTATTATGATAAATTTTAGGCGAAACACGATTGTGATTGGTTGTAAATCAAAAAGTCATTGAAATGTGATTGGTCATTGACTCCCATTTGGGGCACGAGTTTAAATAATCTTTATAAACAAGTATGTATTGCATTCAGTATTTTATGCCACTTTTTGTCAGGACAATTTTCACACGCATGTAACAACACGCTTCAAATATGAAATTTTATAAATTTGTTCCTTCTACGTACTTAGGATACTGTATGCTGTAAGTTTTTTTCTTCTCGTTAAATACTTTCTTAGTTAATGCATTTTTTTTTTCATTTTTACTGTTGATCGTTTTTATCAGTAATTAGTTACACTGCCTACTTAATACATTTTTTTTGTGCTTTTTTCAGCTTTAATACTACCCTTTACATTAGTCATATTTTTGTGTCCTGATGTCTGAAGAACCATGTTTGTTTTCTTCGTAATAATTTTTATTTGCAGAAATAGTATAAGTTAGTTCATATTACTCTCTAAGCAAAAATATGGCCACAAAAGTATGTATTCCAACAATGAAAATTATTTTAAGCGAAGTGTCCCATGAATTAAATGTTCCCTTCTCTCTCTCTCTCTCTCTCTCTCTCTCTCTCTCTCTCTCTCTCTCTCTCTCTCTCTCTCTCTCTCTCTCTCTCTCTCTCTCTCTTTTTTTTTTTTTTAAGGCAAGAGCATAAACCCAAGCATTTAATTTACTGTATTGTATGATATGTATATTTTATCTTTCAAGTTCACATAAGGAATAAAATTGAATGCTCTTTGAAAAGAAATAAATAAAAAGAAACGCTTTATGCTGCAACAAATTAGAAAATTATAATTAAAAAAATATTAATTTTTATATCACATTATACCACATCCAGTCTACCATCTTCAATACTAGCACCAATTACGAGAGATAAGCAAGATAGATTTTGTTAACTACTAAAATATTCGAAAATAATATAGCCCGCGCACTCTAAACTCGCGGCTCTGTGATGTGATTGTTTTACTTGAGGAAACAACAGATGAATTGGTACTTCTGACTTATAAATATCGATTCAGTTTTTATTATTGAATAGGCATTTCAAATGTGAATTTTTACTTAGAATCATTATAAGTTAGCTGAATTTATAACTGACAAACATTACACTAAGCAACAAAAAATAAAACTTTTTTTTTTGTCTCAGAAAGAAAACTATGTGATCCTGATAGTATTTTTTTCTCCTGAATTCAAATATGATATCGGTTTTTCTCCATCACGCAAGGTTTCCGAGAGACAGGAATTTTTAATTTCAAACAATTTAATATTTTCTACATTCGTAACTACACAATATTCGAAAATTCGGACTCACCTAGAAAGTAAAAAATGACGATTTTCTGCTATATTTCGCCTGTGGAGCATGCCTCTCGATGGTCCAACAATAATCGGCCAGCATATTAGGATTCAATTTGCCTTGATATATCTTTTCCATAGCTGAAATCTCCTGATGAATGTGTTCCCCCGTTTTATTTTACAATGGACAAATGGACGAAAAAACGTTTATTAAAAACATTATTATTTAAATCCAATAATTGAAATTGAAATTTAAAAAAATTGTGGATGATGGAGAAATTCCGAATACATATTTGAAAACACGATAAAAACTACATTAAGTACAACTATTGGTACTCATGAGACGAAAGTCACGTTGACCAGTGTTATCTGAACATTTGTACAAAGAACAATGCGTGAAGTATAATTCAATGTATAATTATTATATGTTTAATATAACCGGTGCGTTTTCTATATACAATACAATTCTATGATTTAGTGGTCAACATACAATGGGGATTACTTTAATTATCATACTATCCTATACTCTGCTTATATGCGAATATGTCCAATGTGCGGGAACTTTGAAGATGAGATACATATATTAGGAAAATGTAATGATTTAGAATATTGGAGACGTCAGTTATTACCGGAAAGATTTCTAAATTCAAATCGGGAAAGATTGGCATGCTACGAATTATTGGTAAATCCAGAAAATTGGATAAACCTCGGTAAATTTCTGGACAAAACGCGAAAAATAAGGACAACACTCATTCATGAATAAATATATGTTATCAAAATGCAATACCATTAATTATTAACAATTATATATAAATTAATTAGTGTATAATGCTGTTGTGTTATTATTTAATTGTAATATTAATGTGTTTTCTTTATGTAATTGTAATGTTAATGTTTTTTTAGTGTATAATGCTATTGTGTTATTACTTAATTGTAATATTATTGTGTTTTCTTTATGTAATTGTAATGTTAATGTTTTTAGTGTATAATGCTATTGTGTTATTATTTAATTGTAATATTATTATTGTGTTTTCTTTATGTAATTGTAATGTTATTGCTGTTTTTGTTGTTTATTTTTCTTTACACTAGTACCAATTATTACTTTATTGTAACGGACTGTCAACAGCACGTACGGCTTACTGCCCGTGTGACCCATATTTGTAAATAATATTGTAAATATCTTACTTTTTGTCTAATAAAGTCCTACTACTACTACTACTACTACTACTACTGCTACTTTGCTTACTATTTTTAAGGGCGTAAATGTCCTGAGTACGGTTACCCAGAAAGAAGAAAAACTGTGGATCCATTCTCATAAAATAACCTGTAGCATGAGCAAAATTTAGCAGCACAATTTTACGCCCAACTTAGAATTGCTATTTTAATAAACTGACATGTTTAAAATAGCGTCAATATTTACACTGCAACCAACCTACCCACCTAACCACCTGCTATGATACTTATTCGTGTTCAAAGACTTGTTTTGTTTCTTTTTACTCTATTCAAGTGCTTGTTATGTCCGTCGTAGAGCGGCTGGCTATCTTACTGCCAATTATAGTTGGGACTCCGCCGGTAGACGCACAAATCTTAAGTACATATTGTGACAGTAGTTTCATTTCAGCCATTGTCGAGTTCTTGTTCTATGAATATGAAGTTCTAAGCATGTATAATTTTGTTAATGCTTCAATATAATTGCACATCATAATATTTATTTACGTAATAATGGTTTAAAATGAGGTTCAACAGATGAGGTGAGATTATTATGGACAAAGTGTAGCCGAGATCAAAATTTCGAAAGAATTGTTCCATTTTGCAGCCATATTTTTAAATTAAGAACTGAAATGAGATAGAGTATGCAATAAAGGAATTGTATCCGCTTTTTGTATGTGTTACATTTTTATGGAAGACCAATCTCATAGGCTAGTGAACACAGCTTCTGAATACAATTGATAAGATTCCGGAATTGTATCCGCTTTTTGTATGTGTTACATTTTTATGGAAGACCAATCTCATAGGCTAGTGATCACAGCTTCTGAATACAGTTGATAAGATTCCGGGTTCGATTCCCGGTCAGACCACACGAATTTTTTTCTTAAACGGAATTATGCTGTGGCTTCCCTGGAATTAGATTAAGTTCATGTTTAAGGAGTCTCCTGGCGCTTCATTATCATTCATCGCCTATTGTAAATTATCAGTGGAGTAACGTAACTCCACTTTCCAGGCGTCCCAACTTAAGAAGTGGGTTACAATTCTGCTGTGTCAGGGGACAATGCCAGAAATATCATGAAAACAACACCGATAAAATAATATTCTTACGGAAAATTAGAAGTTGATTTTAACACAATTTCTGGATGTGCTTTTTCCACATAAAAATATTGTAAAAATTGTAAACAAATTGATGGAAATTATAAAAAGCGAATGCTTATTGATGAGAAGTGAGACGAAGTTGAACATTAAAATATAGGCTAATCCTTAATAATTCCTTTTGGCGGTTTTCGTAGGAAATATTCAATAGAGTGCTGATAAATTCTTTATATCGAAATCCTACAAGGTGTATTTATGATAGCCTGTAACTGTAAGAAAGGAAATAAGTTGCTGGACATGATATCCTGATCGCCGGAAGTCTCGGTTTGACTGTTGTGTCTGCCACTCGTTTTATCGTGATACCGCTCAATCAGGAAAATTATCCTACTACATTCATAGAATTTATCTTGACGCAAGATGGGAAATGAGTGAAATTTCCACGATAAAATTATAACAATTCGAAACCACTAGGTTATATTCCACATCACTAACTCAGATCATCGAAAGGCTTATGAACTTGTTAGACATTTCAAATTAGTACTACATACATCGTTCTTTTATTACGCAAGCTTGATGTTTTTAATGCCCCCAATTTTGTCTTTTAGACATTTCTGGTTTCTCTCCTGGCAATGTCGTAATTAGAATCCACTTCTGATGTTGGGGCGCCTGGAAGACGTTGCCCCGATGATATGATGGGTGATGATGGTAATGGTGCAAAATGGAGAGCCCCTAAACCTAAGCTTAATCTATGATGAATATGAATGATGATGATTGCGATGGCCATATGATTTCGGGGACCGTTTGGGCCTTAACGTTTTCCTGACATTTGCCTTACAGGTGAGGAAAACCTCCGATAAAAACCTCACCTAGAAAAACAGTCCCGACCGGGGATCGAATCCGGGCCCGCTGTGTGATAAGGCAGCACGCTACCTCGAGACCACAACGGTGGATCTCAAGCTTAATATAAACCATGGCAAATTCCACTAAAAATATGCATTTAAAGGCAGGGTTTTAAACGTACAACAAACATATGTCAATTGCTCCCAGTCATTCACTCAGCCTCCTTTACACAAAAAAATAAGGACTTTTATTAAGGGTGAATAATTTATTAACTTGTAATTATTATCAGAAGTAGGGCATGAAATTAAACTAAATTAAAATAGGAATACATTTGTAACAAAATTAAAATTATATAACATACCATAAAACAATTTCATATGCAATCGATAAAACACTAGTACCAAGTGATTAGCGCTCGGTCATAGACCTGTACCTTGGCTATTGTGGTGAACTATACTTGTAAACATCATACAATGGGATGGTAAGCCCTTATACAATGGAGAAAAAGTCTGCATTTTCCTTTGTGGAAGGGACTTACAAGACTGTGTTATTATTAAATAGTTATAACAATAGCTAAATCCAAGACTTCATACAAAAGGATGGGCAGTTGCAAACAAGTAACCGGGTTTTCCTAGGTCAGCTATGGAAAGAGTTGTCTCCAAGCCAATTTTAACTAGAACATGTCGCTAACAGCAGGTGTCTTCTTTGGCGGCATAAGGTATATGCCGACAAACGAAGTCCGCTCTAGTAAATATTACTCTCATATGGTCAACCATAGAAATTTGATATTAGGATGCAACTAATTTAAAGGGAGGGGACAAGACCACGAACGCTTAAGTTTAACACCCCCGACAACGCCCTCAAGATATGGTCTACAAATCAAAATTGTTGTAACACATGAACTGTTTGTGAGACGCTAAGACTTTTGGTGGAAGGGACGGAGCCGGCCCACTCAGAGAAAATAAATATTCTTACTTAGCGAAAATTAAAGTCAGTAGCGAGTAGCGAATGTGCCGCCGAGTAGGCACATCGCTTTGTTTAAGTCATAACTACTAGCTTGTGCGCCAGCCGCATGCGCATTTGTGTACGTTTTGGCGCTATCATTCAGAGCGCACTTTTTTAGTGTTATAAATATTGTTAGTTCTGACCCTATAAAGTTAAGCAACTATAATAAGTGATAGCGCATTTGTTTGACTCAAACGTTGAAGTTAGAATAATTATTTAAACACATGCAGTGTATAAAAACTACAAGTTCCGGCCACCAACAGCCTTCGTGTCAAGTCGTCGTCTAATACGACAAGTGTAAGCTTTAGTGACAATAAAAGTGCATCGACCAATTTAATTGAGCACACCGAGTCTATTATCTATCCCCAGTGAATATCCTTTTTCACGGATTCCCGAGATACAAGTCCATTGTTCTACCGAAAACCTGAACCCAACTAGTCCGGTGCAACAATTGTCCATGAACCTTATCCCTGGGCATTCAAATTAAAACCATACCCCGACTAAAAATCCTTCTTCACAATAGAAAGCAAAATCCGCATATACAAATCGATAATTCGACTAGTTATCGTATGTGTAGCAGTAACTAGGGCTGATACAACAAAAACTAAACAAATAATAGCACAAGTGAAAAGAAGATCTTAAGAACTATTCAGGGGAATACATTATTTTATAAGATACGCAATACAGAAATTAGGGACAAATGTCATATTCAAGACATAACCAAATTTATTATACATAGACGAAAATATTGGAAAGGACAACCGACTTGCAAAAAGAGCTAAAGAAGACAGACCAATGGACGGAGAAGAACAAGAAGACAAGAGAAGAGATGGATAGACCGTGGATGCACATCCAATACGTCTTCCTCCGAGGAGTAATCTGGGAAATAAACAGGATGAAAATCCTAAAAATTACGAATAAGAAGAAGAAGAAGTATTAAATGTGTTGTGAACGTGTTTCACAATCACCCTATCCTTATATGTCTTACCTAGAATTCGCCCCAGCTGTCTTTGTTGCAACACTCAAAACAATTTGTGGAACCATACAAAGCACATCATCTAATTAACATTATACAAATGTGTTATTAACATTAAGTATAAGCCCAAGCTCATTAATGCCGGTTATAAATTATTAGTCGGTATCTTTTTGTTGGTTTAAGTCACAGAATTGCTATACAATTGTAATATTTCTCGTGACCTGTGTAATTTCAAAACGTACCACCTCCTCAATTACTTCTTCCTATTATTTTACGGGTTTACTGAAAAACATTATTTCAACATCTTGACATTCATCTGCACTAATGTCTCTCTTCTAAAACCAGAACTTTTCATTTATCTCCTATCACCATATACTTCGTTATATCCAAATTTATCTTGAATCCCCTTTTTTCGTAATCCTCCTTCAGTTTTCTTATTATGTCCTCTAAATCTTCGCAATCTTCTGTCATCAGTAGCTAGCAGATCAAATGACAACGTTATTACTACTACTACTATTATTATTACATTATTATTATTATTATTATTATTATTATTATTATTAGGTCGGCTGCGGTGAACTAGTGGTTATGCTCCTTGCCCCTTGTTCCGAGGATCGCGGGGTTCAAACCCGGCTGGGGTCGATGGATTCTTTTAGGATGGAAAAATCCAAGGAGCAAATTCTCTGGGAGGGACTATAAGCCGTGGCCCCCGAGTCCGAAGATTTTGAGGCTCGTAAAAGATCCTTAAACCTGAATAAAGACGTCTCTAAGCAAAATTTACCGACATCAACGTCATACTAATACCTTAGTTGTCTGTTAGATGTCTCATTGGGTCGGTGCGTTGACCGCATGCCATCCATGGCATGGTCAACTAACTCCTTACAAAGGAGAGGCTATGGCCCAGCAATGGGCTACGCTATTATAAATAGATAGATTATTATTATTACTTAGGTTCGTATCAAAATAATTTACAAGGTATAAAATGTACATTTTTCAATTCTAATTTTTTTTAGCGACGATATTTTCCTGTAGCGTGAATATAACACTTACCATAAGTAATGTCACGAGTGATTTCCAAATATTCGATCAATTCACGACTCACGAAGTGAGGAATGAATTTATCTAGAGAATTTGGAAATCAAGAGTGGCATTTGTTAGGACTATTTAACGAATAAAATTAAGCTGTTTACTCACAAATCATTATTTAAATATAGTTATTTTAAAATATTTACATATTTAATGTAAACGGCGATGTTTGAAAACAAATGAGAAACGTTATGTTTCACTTGTTCATCACTGCAACCAGATCATATTATTTGTTGCCAAAGGATCGAAATGTTGTAAGAAAAAATTAAACACGTCAAACTGTATATTAATTAATTTCTGATGCCCTATGATGTAAATATGCCAATTATATTTTTCTGGAACGTTAATATCTGAGAAACTGTATATTAATTAATTTCTGATACCCTATGATGTAAATATGTCAATTATATTTTTTCTGGAACGTAAATATCTGGGGAAAAATACGTTTAAGAAAGTGCAAACAGTGTTTTTTTTTATGGTGTAATCAATTACTACAAATGTTTTATATTATCTCCCGCAACCATGATAAGGTTACATTCGTGCACTATATATATACAATCTGGTAGCCATATGGGGTCACTGCAAAATAATGCTATGACCTATTCAGAATGTTTAAAAGGAGGAGCTTGAATTTAGTGATAAAATTAAACTGATAAAATCTATGTGAAAAACTACTGTGATTGGTTGTAAATAAAAAATCATTGATATGCGATTGATCATTGACTCCCATTTGGAGCACGAGTTAAATAGTCCGAATAAATCCACTTTGAGAGCTAAAGAAAAATTACGGAAATAACTGTAAAAATAAGCAGGGATATCTATTAAATGAGAACTGTATTTAAATAAATAATTATAGATGAGTGTTTTAATCACTTTGAGAGGTAGAATGAAAGATTCAGAGGATGTTATACTATATTTTTCTTATACAGGGCAAGTCAAAATGTTGTGCAGGTTTTCAGAAATTTATTATGTGAAATGTAATGAACATATAATATTGTGAGACATATTGTATGAAAGGTAAACTCTCAAAGTTTTTTTTTTAAATATTCACAGATGTTCTATGTGAGCGCCTTTTGTTACACGACAGATGTCAAGCCGATATTCAATCTCCTGCCAAACTTTCTGTAGCAGTCCGCGGTCGATATCAGCAATGGCTGCTGTGATGCGGGCACGCAGTTCATGCAGTGTTGTTGGAAGTGGTGGTACGTAAACATGATCCTTTACAAGACCCCACATGAAGAAATCACACGGGGTTAGATCTGGTGAACGAGGTGGCCAATGAATGAGTTGTTGATCACCCTGAGATGCACGGCCTATCCAGCGTTGTGGTAAAGCCGTATTCAAATGGTCTCGAACACTGCCATGGTAATGTGGAGGGGCACCATCCAACTGCAGAATGAAATCTGGACTATCCGCTTCAAGCTGCGGAAGGAGCCATTGTTGTAGCATATCAAGGAAAACATGTCCGTTCACAGTACGTTCATGAAAGAAAAAGGGCCCATAAACCTTTGCATGGGAAATGGCACAAAAGACATTCACTTTCGGAGAATCGCGTTGATGTTCCAGAGTTGCATGGGGGTTACCAGTTCCCCAAATCCTTACATTGTGTCTATTCACTTTTCCTGAAAGGTGGAAAGTCGCTTCATCACTGTAAACTACCCTCTCATGGAACTCATTCTCTTCCATTAATGCGAGAAAATCAACACAGAAGGACGCTCGCAAAGCATAATCGGCGGGTTTTAAGGCTTTAACCAGTTGCAAGTGGTAGGGTTTCATCTGTAAACGTTTCCGGAGAATCCGCCATACAGTTTTTTGTGGTAGTTGAAGTTCTGTCGCTCCCCGGTAGGTGGATTTCTGTGGACTCCGCACGAAGCATGTGCGAACGCGTTCGACTGTCTCTTCACTCGTCGACGGACGGCCAGTCGATTTTCGTTTACAGATACAGCCTGAATCCCTAAATTGTGTTTACCACTTACGAATGGATCTCCCATCCGGCGGGTCTTTATCGTATCTGGTACGGAAATGTCGTTGAACACTAGTCACAGATTTGTTTACATGGTAATCAAGCACACAGAAAGACTTCTGATCCCCAGTCAACGCCATTTTCCTTTACTGCTCTGCTGTTGACATCTTGCGGGTGAACGCGGAACTTTAGAAGTGGACAACTAAACTTTGAGAGTTTACCTTTCATACAATATGTCTCACGATATTATATGTTCATTACATTTCACATAATAAATTTCTGAAAACCTGCACAACATTTTGACTTGCCCTGTATTTCAGAACCTAAGGCCCTACTGTTTGGTGATAATATAATTTCGTGGAACTACAATGTAAAGTTTATTTCAAGAAGCATCATAATTCATTACAGATGGTATTGAAACATGAACACTAGAAACTGAAGAACCATGCATAAACAATTTCATTCTAAGAAAAGTCACGGAACTTGAGATCTTGAAAATAACGTCATAGAGATCCTTGGTCATACGTGCGTAAAACTCAAACATTATCAACAAAACAAATTATCTGAATCAGACATCTAATAGTTTGAATCATATTTCAACTAATATTGGGCGGAATAAACAGCACGCAAATATCAAATAGGTTAAAAATATCGTATTTACATTTACAGTTCATAAGTAGTACACACGAAATAAAATACTGGAACATTAGCTGAACGTCACTATGTTGATGAATGTTCCTTGCACTTTAAGTTGTAAAGAAAAGCACGTTCTGAATTTTTGGGACAAATTATATTATTTAAACGGCATTAGAAATTAAAATTGCAGTTTACTTACTTACTTACTCACTGGCACTATCGAACCCGTAGGTTCATAGCCGCACGGACATAAGCTCTCCATACATCCCTATCCTGAGCTAATGCTTTCCATTCATTCCCTGTATAATCTCCTTCCCTCAAATCATAGTTAATGTTATACCCCCACCTCATTCTTGGTCTACCAACTGGGCGTTTTCCCTCTGGCTTTCCTACAAGAAGCTTCCATGCAAGTCTCCCATTCCCCATACGTGCAACATGGCCTGCGCATTGCAGTCTACGAGACTTAACTGTTCTTATTATATCTGGATTCCTATAAAGACCATGTAGTTCATTGTTATGTAGTCTTCTCCATTCACCTGTCTGTTCATCTCTCTTTGGTCCAAAAATTTTCGTAAGTACTTTATTCTCAAATACTTGTAATCTCCTTCCCTCTCTTAAAGTAAGAGTCCATGTTTCGCACCCATATAGTATAACTGGTAGAAAAATAAAATTGCAGTTTACTTCTACAAATTCAAGGAAACCCTCATACTGAATCAGATTCAAAAAGTGAAAAACATTAAACTCTATTAGGTAATATTTATTTATTTATATGTATTTATATTTATTTATTTATGTGTAATTCTGGACTTCATGAAATAAAAATAAAAGTTTTACCGTTTAAATAATTTACTTAGCTTTTTTTTTAAGATTTAACTTGCAAAAGTTCCCCTATTCGAATTCGGTGTAATGCCAGGTCAAGTAATGGAATGAGATCCAGCTCCTATTATTGAAGTTTATGATATACAAAGATGCATATTGACCAACCATTTCGTTTTATACAAAGGGGTAGACGAAATGAGATGGAACGAAATGGTGTCATGAGTATGGAGAAGTAATGCTATGAAATTTTTGGCAGCGACAAATAGGAGAAACTTCAATATAAACAAATACCTCCTGGCTCCGATAAGTGCAGGAACCCCCACATGGAGCGAACGAAACACGAACTTGAGACCCATAGGAGCCGCCTCAAAGTATTATAATTTACTGTAAATTTACTTGCTGGAGCAAAAATTAAATTGAATAAGAATCAATAAATATTAAAATCAGCATATAATTAAATGTTCTATCCAACTGCAACAGAGCTGGACTGACAAAAATAAATTTTGAATAAGAATAGAAACAATACATCTCTAAATTCAAGTTCATGATTATAATAATGATTATGACGATAAAAATAACAATATGTTTTAATAGGGCCTATAATTCAATTTTGAAAACTTTTAAAATATTAAAATGTGTTAATTTATTTAGATACTTTTTTAAATCTTTTAATTCGTAAATTATAATCTATTTTTTTCCCTGCCGCTTCCTCAACTTCCAACTGAAATTAACAGTATTTTCCCATCCTTTAGGCTCTAATCTTTATCGACCATATATCACTGGATCGACTTGAAACTTTGTATACGTGTAGAGGACCCGTGACAATACAATAATTTCATATTTTGTTTCTAAAATCCTGGCCAGAATCATCCGAAAATCAAAAAAATGAAAACTGGTATAATAGGTTGCGGACTTGTCGAGTTTTTAGTCAATCGTTGTAAGAGCTCAGTTGGTAGAGTAGTGAACTCTTAGTGGTATATAATTTCAGTAATCCATACGTCGCTGGTTCAAATCCGGCTGGGAGGGTTTTCTTTTATAGAAGAGTATTACTTTTAGCTCATACTACAATAGTATCGAATTTAAAGATATTTACATTTTTATCTTATTCTGTAAAATATTAAAACTAAAAAATAAAAAATAAATAATAGTTTTTAAAAAAAACTAAAAGAACACGCTTTATTAGAAAACTGAAAAATGAAAAATAATTTTAATTTCCAATACGCTTGGGATAAAATAAAGTGGTCAACAAAAAGAAAATAATTTTACCATCAAAAGCGTGGGGTGCTTTTTATGATTTTTACATTTTCTTCTTAGAGAGCTTACTTTTACCAATATCTGTTTATTATCAAATATATTAATTGATATAGAACACCACACGCTTTTGATGGTAAAATTATTTTCTTTTTGTTGATAACTAATTTTATTCTCTAAGTGTTGGAGATGATTTTTTTTGTTGACCACTTTATTTTATCCCAAGCGTATTGGAAATTAAAATTATTTTTCATTTTTTAGTTTTCTAATAAAGCGTGTTCTTTTAGTTTTTTTTAACTATTATTAATTTTATATATATTCTTATTACATTAGTTCCTATTTAATTTTATATCTCAACTTTTAATTGTTTCATATACTTTCGGCAATCTCCAATAACGTATCTCCTACAAGAACTAATCTTCTAAACTTCCTATTTTAGTATGTCATTGTTTACAGTTCTGGTCCCTTCTTCTTTAAAATTTTTACATAATTATTTCTTCTACTTCTCGACTCTTGAAATAATCAGATTTGTTCATTTCATTACTAACTATTTCCTTTTAATTCTCATGATATGTCATACACAACTGACTCATTGGCACTATCGAACCCGTACGTTCATGGCCGCGCGGACATAACCTCTCCATATATCTACATCTTGAGCTAATGTTTTCATATCTTGAGCTTAAGTTTTCTAATCATCCCCTGTATAATCTACTTCCCTCAAATTATGCTTAATGTTATCCTCTCGCCTCATTCTTGGTCTATCTCTGGGCGTTTTCCCACTGGTTTTCTAGAAGAAAATTCCATGCCCCTCTTATATTCCCCATTCGTGAATTGACTCTATTCTAAACATTTCTTAAGAGTCGATTTAATAAATCATCCAAAATTTAAATATAGTAAGTATACCCACATAGTTTTTAAACAAAGGTAGGAACAAAGACATCTCATCATTGGTTACCACAATTCTGGAGGTTAATAATTTTCTATAAAAAACCAAACTGAATTTGATGCTGTCACAACTGCCGATGGGTTCCAGGTTACAGAGCTGGAAATGGGGTGGAGAAAGCACGCCTGTTCAACTAGAATATTCGATCCGCGTAGTTGTGCTAACAGCGCCCTGTCATACGTTAGGCACGAAGTTCGCAGTAATTCACAAAGAAACAAAAGGCTCTGGAGGGGCGGAACCCACAACAACCCCAAAGTGATTGACATGAATTAAGTGTTGCTTGTAATCATGGGAATTATTTGATTTGAACTAGAACATTAAAAAAATAATAATGACTGTAAAGCTAATTCAAAGGCGCCGCTGAACATGCATTTACATAGCCTATTTATTTCAGTTCCTGAATACAACCTACGTGTCAAATATATTTATTTCAAAGACGATTTATTGTAAAAAAAAAAAAGAGAGAGAGAGAGAGAGAGAGAGAGAGAGAGAGAGAGGAGAGAGAGAGAGAGAGAGAATAAAACGTTTCATTTCCAACTAAAGTGTAAATATGGTTTAGTTGATAAAATACCGTAATTAACACACGAGCCTCATGCCATTAAATAGGATTGATACATAATTGAGGCGGTTAGAATTAAAAGGGGTGCAAGATATTTTTTAGCAAAAAAAAACTAGTTTAGTGCATCATTATATTTTATCAAGGACGCTGCTACGCCTAAATAAATGAAAAATTAATGCGCCTTTATGTTTAGTTGAATAAATAAAAGGAAAAATAATTATAAATTTATATTTTTTATACGTCGTGCTCATTACCCGTTGCCCGGGAATCTACTTACCCCGATCTTCTTGACATAAATCAGCTGAAATACAAAAACTAACGTGTTTTATTTTTAATTAAATAAGTATCAGGAAAAAATATATCGTAATTATTTTTAGTTACCCCGTGCTGTTTACCCGGCGTTTTCCGGGAATCTACTCATCCCGATCTTCTTGGCATAAATTAGCTGAAAAACAAAAATTAATGTACTTCTTATGATTAGTTGAATGAGTAAAATGAAAAATAATTATAAATGTTTATCGTAATTATTTTAAGATTCCCCGTGCTGATTACCCGGTGTTGCTCGGGAATCTACTTATCTCGATGTTCTTGGCATAAATGAGCTGAAAGACAAAATTCATTATTATGAGTATCAGTAAAAGAATACCCGCCATGTGCTGCTATGGTTGCACAGGAATCTACGTACTTGTCTCGATCTTCTAGGCATCAATGAAAGACAAAAATGGTTATTGCGATTTATCCACAAGAGATAAACATATGCTGTCGCGGACTTTTTTTTAGAGCTTTTTGAGATATTCAATTCGGTGTACATTAATTTTGTGTATTTGTTATGGTTTAGGCAGCGTAAGCCATTTAAGCGTCCAATACGTCTTACTTTCAAATACCAAGCCTATAATGTGGGAACATCAAACTCTTGCTCTAAATCTATGGCACACTTTAAATTTTTATTTATTTATTTTTGCTAATGCGACCAGGTTGTCTTTTATGATATTTCTGGATATCTTCCCTCGCATTGGCGGAAATATAATCCATTTCTTAAGTCGGGGCACCTGGAAGGTGGAGTTTACGTTATCCTGATGACATGATGGGTGATAAATTATAGTGAAGCGCCAGGAGAGTCCTTAACCTATACAATAATGAATATTCGCACTAAAAAGAAACACTTCGCTGTCATGCTCGTCTCTGATTCCGAGATTCGCGGATTTAAACCTGTATGGAATCGGAAGATTTTTAAGGAAGTAAATATTGTAAATATGGCTTCCTTTGAAAGGTGGTTCCCATGTCGTAAATTTGCATCTCGCAAAAGAACCTCACTCCTGAAATAAGAGGATCTGCGCTAATTTTTTTGGTCCTTTCACGCCCACAATTTAATTGCAATGCTAATGACCAAACATTTAAAAAAATCATTAAATAAAGTACTAACATTTGCAAAAATCGTAGAAACGGCTCGTAGCATTTGGGGTTAGGGAATTAACTTTGTGTAAGAGAAAAATACGCGTTTAGATTGGAGGCCTAGGTAGCTCAGATGGAAGAGCATTGACATAGAGAGTCAAAGGTTCTGGGTTCAAACCCTGGTCAAGGCGTATATTATTCTTTTCAAATATAAAGTACTAACTTACCTATTTTAATAAAATAGTCAAAAATAAAAGAAAAAGTGTAAATAGGACGCGGAGTATTTGAGAATAAAGTTCTTAGGAAAATTTTTGGGCCAAAACAGAGATGAACAGACAGGTGAATGGAGCAAACAACTTAATCGTGAGCTACATCACATGTATAGGAAGCCAGATATAATAAGAACAGATAAGTCTCATACGCTGTGATGGGGAGGGCATGTGACACGTATGGGGATGAAAGAGGTGCATGGAAGCTTCTGCTAGGAAAACCAGATGGAAAACGTCCAGTTGGTAGACCAAGAATGAGGTGGGAGAATAACATTATATACGACTTGAGAGATGTGGATTATACTGGGGATGATTGGAAAACAGGAAAGGGATGTATGGGGAGCTTATGTCCGCGCGGCCATGAACCTACTGGTTCAATAGTGCCAGTGAAATAGGACGCGTCCTTGTACTTATAACGGAAGTAGGATATGGATTAAAGGCTTTCTTCCAGAACGTATTTCATTTGATAATTCTGTAAGAGCAGTAGGTGTAGCAATACACTGCACGTCAGTTTGATCCAGTGTCGACACGGCAGATGTAGTGATAACGACATTTCCGAGGATCATGTTCAACAACACATCCCATTCTCCCAGCACGACATAAATGTTCCCGGCTGCTGCTGACTCACTCATCCAACACCCACATTCTTCTCCGTTCGTTTTAACTATTGACAACAATAACTTTACAAGCCCAAAATTTGTAACGAAAAAAAAATGCGAATCAACACAACAGCTCGCACATGACGTGGACGTTTGTTAAAGAAATTATGTCACCAAGTGGACAGGTCACTCGACAGAGTACGGCCTACACAATTCCATGGTAGAAATGTATTTAATGCCCTGTAGTGAAACAACTCCGAGTTGCAAGTGTTCCTCTACCTCAGGGTTCCGTTCCGGTCACCCCATGTAGGGTTTGTGGTTGGCTGATCGGAGCAAGGATGTTTTTTTTTAAGATTCCACCGTTGTCCTCTGCCAAAAACTTCATCCCACCACTTATCATCGATTTCAGTTTATCTGTTCCTATGATAGGTCTGGTCAGATCTCCTATAATGGTCGTCCATGTTTAAGATACGATACTCAGTTTTCTAAAAATTGGCTACAATTTCACAACTATTTTTGTCCACTAGGTTGTCTATATTGTTAAGTCTATATTTCTGGCTTCTTTTCCTGGCATTGGCGGAATTGTTATCCATTGCTTAGGTTGGGACACCTGAAAGGCGAAGTTACCCCGATGGTATGATGGGTGATAAATGATAATGAAGATCCAGGAGAGACTTTACCTAAACTTAACCTACATTTCAGATCATGGGAAACCGCAGGAATAATTCTCTTTAAGGAAAAATTCCAATGGTATGACCGGGAATCGAACCCGGGATCTCATGAAATGTAGTCAGAAACGCTGACCACTAGCCCATGTGGCTTGTCTCATAAATATTACAAATTTATAAATACTCCACGGCAAGACAAGCCTAGAAGACCCTTGGTCTACGCCGGTTGTTGACCTCAAATACATTTTTAACTTAGAGATGGACGATCATCCAGCAGTATAGGGGTGATATGTAGTCAGCATGGAAACGCTATTATTGTAATCAACCAAATTTATCGCTATGCTAGATGGGCACCGGTCCCATATTGGCCTTAATTCCATGAGAAAATGCCTTCCCCATGAGAACTTCAACCAGCTCAAGTCCCGTAGCTCTGCAGCAAGACAGTCATGGATTAAACCGTTCGGTTTCGGCACAGGACTAATTTATAAGTAGGCCTACATTTCTAAATATAAGTAAAATTTACTTAAAACTTGACTATTTACTTATAAATTCTTAAATTACGTTAAGGGTTTTTAATTTTTTTTAAATAACATCGTAATTATGTGAAACATATAAGCAATGTAGATGGTAGTAAAATTGTACTTACATATCTAAAATATAGAGATATAAGTTAGGCTAAGAAGACATCCGACAAAAATGTGGTGCTCATTTCACATAATTTACTTTATTGCTGAGACAAATTGCAAGACAATGAAATGACAGAGCATCTAATACATTCCCCTGTACCTTGATATTCATAAAATATGTAAATTACATTTTTAATGTGGAAAATAATATGATATTGAAAGTCAGAGAGGCAGAACATCGCAATAATAATAATAATAATAATAATAATAATAATAATAATAATGAACGTGAAACAAATTTTCAGAAAAAATGAGCATGTTATGTTTCTATTTGGTCTTCATTTATTTACTTATGTACTGTAGCTCAAGGTATCATGGATTGCCGCACATATGACACTTTTTAAGTCAAACTTGTTGAATTACTTTTAGTCAGATAACCAATTTTCCTCTCTCACACACTTAATTTATTCTATGTCATTTATACTTTTATTTTAATTTTTTTTTTATTTTTTACTATAAAACTTTTTTCGTAAAATTCATAATAAATAATGCTATGATTTGCAGCTTTACTAAGGAATTATAGGTGTGGTAGCTTCCCGTTGCTTTCCACACAGGTGAGGGATGATGATGGTGATGGCCGGATGATTTTTGGGGACCGTTGGATCCTAAGCGTCCTGACATTTGTCTTACAGGTGAGGAAAAACTCCGAAAATACCTCACCCAAGAGCCTGTCCCGACCGGGAAACGAACCCGGGCTCGCTGCATTACAAGGTAGCACGCTACCTCGAGACCACAGCGGTGGACTTACATGGTAATAATATATTGAAAACCGTTCATTGTGGTCTCGGGGTAGCCACTGCCTCGTATGACGCTGGCCCGGGTTCGATCCCCGGTCGGGACAAGTTTCCTGAGTGATGGTTTATTCCTTAACTGTAAGACAAATGGTAGGAAACTTTAAGACCCTAACGGTCCCCCGAACATCAGTTGTACATCATAATCATAATTATTATATTCGTATTTGCTATGTTTATTAAGAATGTATATGTAAATGGTGTGTTTCATGTAATGTTATGATGACACTGAGCTGATCCTTCATTTGATGAGGCCCTCCATGTCTTAGTGTGGTCAGAAAAAGTATGTGTGTGATCTATATATTAAAATTCCTCTCCAGACAGGTAGAGTCGCTATAAGAATCGGGTGGCTTGTGGCATGTAAATGCAGACCTACCTACAAGGTGAGAGGTTAAACTAAGTCAATGGAATAGAATACCAAAGAGAGATGAACAGACAAGGTGAATGGAGAAGACTACATAACAATAAACTACATGGTCTTTATAGGAAGCCACATATAATGACAACAGTTAAATCTCGTAGACTGCGATGGGCACGACATGTGGCACGAATGGGGAATGAAAAAGGTGCATGGAAGCTTCTTGTAGGAAAACCACAGGGAAAACGCCCAGTTGGTAAACCAAGAATGAGGTGGGAGAATAACATTAACTATGATTGGAAAACATTAGCTAAGGATAGGGATGTATGGAGAGCTTATGTCTGCGCGGCCATGTACCTCCGTGTTCGATAGTGCCAGTTAATGGAATAGAATAACATATTGTAATCGATTATCGTACTTGATATGTAACTTAGTTTACTAATTAATACAAATTTATCCCAAATTAAAATACAAAATTATGAAATATTTACCTAAAAGGTTCGTCTCCTCAACTTAAAGAGTATTTATCTGTAGCGCTTTCGGGACTAGTCCCATCATCAGCAGGATTCAATACTGGTGTTCTACTGAACATCTGGTAGAGTGGGTTACACGTACTGGGTGCATTTTCATTTATAAAATGGTCGTTGATGTTAACTGCCTTCAAAATTTCTACTTCCTCGAGTACGTTTATCTTACTCGAGGAGATAGAAATTTTGAAGGCAGCTAACAACAACGACCATCTACAGAGAAAATAATTCAGCTAAGATAAACGTACTCGAGGAGATAGAAATTTTGAAGGCAGTTAACAACAACGATCATCTGATGAATGAAAACGCACCCAGTACGTGTAACCCCCTCTACCAGATCTTCAGTGGAACACCAGTATTGAATCCTGCTGATGAAGGGACTTGTCCCGAAAGCGCTACAGATAAATACTCTTTAAGTTGAGGAGACGAACCTTTTAGGTAAATATTTCATAATTTTATATTTTAATTTTGAATAATATCTCAACGGAACTTTATCATGAATTTTATTAATGTTGAAACTTCTCCAACTTGATTGAATGATAATAATAATAATAATAATATATTATTATTATTATTATTATTATTCGGGTAGACAAAAATATATTACTACAAATGTTAGCTGATGATAACGTTCCACAACAATATATTACTAATATCTTCAACATCTATAAAGATAATGAAATCTCTGTTAAACAAGATGGCACATTATCGTCTTGGGAAAAGATCAGCACTGGAGTAAGACAGGGATGTGGACTTTCACCGGTGCTTTTAATTATATATATATGAATAAATTGATAAACGAATGGAGGAAAACACAACGAGGATATATACCCATCAATAGGAACCTCAAACTCGATGCTATTCTTTTTGCAGACGATTTAGCTCTTCTGGCACTTTCTGAAAATGATTTGCAATGATTAGTTTATAATTTACAAAAAATAGGTGCCAAATTTAATATGGAAATATCAATTAACAAAACTAAAATTATGGTATTTCATGGGAAGGACCCCATACAAAGTAAAATCTGTCTCCAGAATAACATTTTAAAGAGATCTAATCAATTTAAATATCTTGGATATTATCTCTCTAACTGGGATGAAAAAGATATCCCTGAAAAAATTACTAGTTATAATAAAAGTTTAAGAATTATTAATCAAGTTATGAAACCATCCCTTGTACAAAAAAAAACACCAGGTTACGTTTATATAACACTTTGGATAGACCAGTGTTGACCTATGGTAGTGAAGCATGGACACTAAAAAGACAACATGAAAGCAGAATAACGGCTTGTGAAATGAGATTCATGCGCAGAACAGCGGGTTACACCAGATGGGATCGGCAAAGGAACACCGATATCTTAAAAGAATTGAAGACTACGTCAATTTTGGAATATATTAAACAGTACCAACTAAATTCATCTCTCGATCTGGAATCGCGCTGGACACAAATAAAGTTTAATTTTACTATTACTTCGATTATCAAGTTTATTATTATGATTTATATTTATAATATTTCTATATTTATACTATTTCTACTATTAGTATAATTATTTATATAATTATTAATTTTATGAGCAAGCACATAAACTATTGGTGACAAAGATGAACTTCTGGACGAAGGCTTCTAGGAATTCAAGAGGAGACAAAATTAGGAATACTAAAAGCAGAGAAATAATTGATGTTCAAAAATATGTACGCCAATTTATTGAAGAAAGAAGACTGAAATGGTTTGGCCACGTAAAGAAGGTATCAGGTTGCGGGATACCCAAGATTATATTAAAGTTTGAAGCGGAGGGAAACAGAAGAAAGGGGAGACCAAACGAACAAGGGTTCGCCAAACTTTTCCATATTGACGGGTTTCGAGGTTATTATTATTATTAATTATTATTATTACTATTCCCCTCAGGGGTCCTCATCTAGGGGATATGTGGATGGCGACCACAAGGTGCCCAAGCTGTGCAAAACATTTCTTCCACTTACTTGTGTTTTGCACTCTTTTAACTTTACTATCTAACCTCTCTTGGTTAACTCTTGTTTTTTTGACGCCGACGCTATTAGGGCATCCGAGGGCTAGGGAGTCTTTCCTTTCTTCCATTTCTTCTTTCCTTTATTTTCTTTTCTTCTCCAGAAAAGCCTGACCAGAGGCTATAAGATGGCAGCCCCATCACTGGTCTTGCCTTCCTTTGGCCAGCAACCAATCGAAGGGACTGTTATTATGCTTTCAAGTCTTATACGAGAATTTCCCTCAAACGCTGGAGGGAAAATTTTCTATAGGATCGTAACAGGCCTTGGCCTAATACTTGGAAGGAAGAAGAAGATTATTACTATTGCCATTATTTTAAAATTAAATTAATCCTATAATGCCCCTTGTTACGTATATGTAACATCCGGAATTTATCACATTATTTCCACAATAAATTAATATTTACCGCGAATGCCTGATTTACAGTTATGTAACAATGTTAGGAATGCATTTGACTTCCCTACAACTAAGCCTATAAGTTGTATAACTTTTAAGTCGTAACTAGAGTAACTTTAGGTTTTGACCGTTAAGGGTTAAGTTAATTTAAGGTATTAAACATTTTGCTTGGAATTAAATTGTATGCATGTCTACTGTATGTATATTTAAAAATCGGTGGTTCACCCAACTCAGATCGTTGTGAAAGGGGTTCGCGAGTCGAAGGAGGTTGGGAACCGGTGAATGAAGTTGATAATGATGATGGCCGGATGATTTTCGGAGACCGTTGGGCCCTAAGCTTCCTGACATTTGTCTTACAGGTGAGTAAAAACCCCGAAAGCCTATCCCGACCGGGAATCAACCCGGCCACGCTGCGTAACAAGGCAGCGTTGACCACAGCGTTGGACAACATTAGTATAAATTATAAAAAAACTCATCTTCGATTTCTCCTTCATACCAATTCAGCACATTTTTATAAGCCAGCATACTCATGAATTTTTCTAAACATTTAACTCTAGTTAATACATTTTAGTAAAAAAATAATAAATCCAATTTAGCGTACCGGTATCTGAAAACTTTTCAATTGCATATCAAATGAATAATTTGTATGCTAAGATCACTACATTTTTCATAATTGTATTTAAGAAACAAATTTTCCTCCATGGAAATGAAAAGCAGCTGTAGGATAAGGAAGTTCTCTGCTGAGTTACAAAATCCGTGACATCATGAGTCTCAACCCCAAAATGCGTTATTTCCGGCTCATTAAGGAACGTCACG
Organism: Diploptera punctata; assembly: GCA_030220185.1. Classification (NCBI taxonomy): domain Eukaryota; kingdom Metazoa; phylum Arthropoda; class Insecta; order Blattodea; family Blaberidae; genus Diploptera; species Diploptera punctata. The sequence goes on along the minus strand of JASPKZ010006826.1, from coordinate 115,192 downwards.
CCTTTAACACCTTACCAACCTCACACAACAAAACACACTGTACCGCGCTGACAACCTGGAATGTTTGTCGGCTCCTTCCTCAACTCTGGAATGTCTACAGCTACTGAAACACGAGACGTCTTAATCATAAAACACAAGAACCAGTATTTATGGACATTCATTCCTGCAAACGTAAAAAGACAAAAGTCACCTCTTTTGACTCTTCCTTGTAAAACAAATGTTTATTTTTCTACACGAGGACACCTCTTGTTGTTTCACACATACACACATACATTGGCTTTCATTGCATAATGTCAAAATTTAATTGTAACATAGGAATAAAGAAAGCGTTACTGCTATAAAGTAAAAAAATATTATTACTAAAATTCTTTCTTGTTATAGAAGCTGTAAGGTGGCAGTGCGAACGCTTCCCGCTGCCTCTTATGATTTGAGAATTATATATCTTCTTGTATCTTGTAAGCACATGTTTCCCTTAATAGAGATTTAGGCGCTCTCCCCCTACAGGTAAGAATTTGAACCATACTAATTTAGTTACACTTGATTTCGTATAGATGTCATTTGAGTGGTCCGTGGTCAGCGTTCCGCCTCATATTGACATCTAGGAAACCAAGGTAGTATTACGACGGAAAAATTCGGTAAATTTTGCTTAGAGGTCTTTTCATTCAGGCTTAAGGATCTTTTACGAGCCTGAAAACGTTCAGACTCGGGACCCACGGCTTAATAAGGAAGGAAAATTAACGTTTTCCCTGGGATGTCATGATAGCATGGTCGGTACGCAGTAACGTACAGATATAGAGGTTCCGGGTTCAAATCCCGGTTTAAGCATTAATTTTTTTTCGTGATATATTAAAAAAATAACAATAAGTATAAACCCCTTCTACAAGCAACTCAAATAAGATTTTTTAAGTACGAGGGATATTCAATGACCAATTATAAATGTTTTTGCATAATTTAAAATGTAAAAAATCTGTTCTACCACAATTCTTAACTTAGAGCGTCATGTACACTAAGTGCAAGTTTCAAAGTCATCCCTCCCGTTTCCTGTCTGTGAGAGGTGTGCAAGTCCATACATTTCCAGCACTATCTATGGTTACAATGGAGGTGATCCACTGTTTCTTTCGTAGGCTACATCATTTCTGTTTGGAAATCTCAATCACAAACTGCCAAAAAAAAAAAAGCAATAGTGAGAAGTTACGGTAATCTCATCGTGTTATATTTATGGATGATTAATAAGCATGCCGTACCTGCACACACAACTAACAGAGCAATACTATAAAAATATTCTGATAACTCTGCGAGATCATATCGGGTGCAACAAGCTGCATGTTGCACCACGAAAATGCGAGGCCGCAAGTCATAAATGTTGTTGCTGAATATCTTGCAAAAATCAAAGTGAAGTGCGTACCTCACCTTCCCTATAGTCCGATTTAGCGTATGTGACTTTTTCCTATTCCTTAACGTGAAGGAACGCCTTCGCGGTAGGCGTTTTCCATCTTCAGAAACATCAGAAAAAACTGCGGAGGGGATTTTGAAAGATTTGTCAAAAAGGTTTTCTTGCACGTCTTTGTAGGCTGATAAAACGCTGCGGCAAGTGATTGCGTCCAAAGGAGGCTAGTTTGAGAAGTACATAAAAATTCTGAAGTAAAAGGTATGTTGCCAAAAAAATGTGTTATTATTCATTGAACAGCTCTCGTGTGTGTATCTAGACTATAGAAAAATATGATCATCATCATCTTCCTTGCAGGGATTAGGCAATTTGGCCTGTTCCGTCTTCACACTGATAGAACCATCTCTTCCTCGGACGTCCCACATTTCTTCTCCCTTGAGGTTGATAGTTATACGCTATTGCTAGGGTTCTTTCGTTATTCTTACGATCCAAGTAGGCTCTCGAATTGTTATATTCCTTTATTTTATCATTTAACTTGTATATATTCAATTCGTCTCTTATATTTTCATTTCTTATCAGATCCATTTTTGTGCAGCCTTTTACCTTACGAAGGAACCTCATTTCACAGGATAAAATAAGAAATGAATTCATTTAGAGAGAAATGAATGTCATCACATCTTTTTTTTGTAAACGAGGATTGAAAATCAAACGTTTAAATGGTATGGCCATACACAAAGAATGGAAAATGAAAGATGGCCAAAAATATATATACCAATGGTCACCCCCTGGAAGAAATAAACGTGGCAGACCAAGATGGAAATGGAAAACCTACATCAGAACTATAATGAATGATAGGAATTTGGAAGGAGGAGATTGGAATGATACAAACAAATGGAAACTGAAGTCGGCAAACCTGTAAGTGGGGAAAAGCCGAAGAAGAAGGAACCTCATTTCAGCCGACTGAATCTTATTTCTATCTCTTTCCTGAAATATTTAAGATTCACTATCGAACATTATAGAATATATTTTAGACTTATCGAAATAATTGACAGAATCTTTTCCAGAGAATGAACCCAAACTGACCACTAAAAAGGATTCATTGTTTCAACCTAAAGGATTCAGAAGTAGAGGAAGACCAAATAATTTTGCCGATGGCCTCCTAAGACTAAATATTATTTAAAAGCAGTTTGAACATATGTTATAGGTAGCTATAATACACTGTTTCTTGGTTAAACACATCAAGCAATTGGATACAGTTGAAAAACGATTGATGGTAGGCATAAGTAATTAACAAGTTGAACATAAATATTGATGGAGTAATAAAATAAAGTAAAATGCGGATTCTCTGGCGTGGCATGACCTCGTGTTTTAATATGTACTCAGGTGCCGGGCCATATGTTCCCCAGTAATATATATGTAGCCCGATGTAGAGTTCATTGTCCTTAAACGTCAGTTACAATCATACTTATCATAAGTAATGCCACGAGTGATTTCCTATTTATCTAGAGAATTTGGAAATCAAGAGTGACATTTGTTAGGACTATTTAATGAATAAAATTAAGCTGTTTACTCACAAATCATTGTTTAACTATAGTTATTTTAAAATATTTATATATTTAATGTAAACGGCGATGTGTGAAAAGAAATCAGAAATGTGAGGTTATGTTCATTCACTGCACCTTGATCATATTATTTATTGTCAAATAAGATCGCAATATTGTAAGAGTGCACCCAAGTGGATAAATAATGAAAGACATCAAACTATATATTATAATCAACATTACGGGTTATTCATTTATTTTTTTAGTAACATTTTTTTAGTTTACTAAAAATCAAGGAATCTTTTCATTAGTTGCTGCTATATTCAATGTATTTGTTGGAGAAAAATAATGCTTTGGCCTGTTCAGAACATTAAAAAGGAGGAGCTTTCTTTATCACAAAAGCAGGAGCTGATAAAGAGCGAGGTAAAACACGAGTGCCATTGGTTGTAAAACAAAATTCATTGAAATGTGATTGGTAATTGACTAGTATGAGTTAAATAGTCAACATAACTGAATAACCTACTTTAATATTGCAGTACAGCATGTGACGCCTCAATTTTGCTATAGGCCTATAATATTAACAGTGAAATACAAGGCATATAAAATTGATTCCTAAAGCAAATAAAACATTTTTGGATTATTATCCAAATTCAAATATAGAGAAACATAGACAAATATAAGATTGTATAAATCAACAATAAGATTTACGATGTTCCGTTGAGGTATTATTCAAATTTAAAATATAAAATTATGAAATATTTACCTAAAGGTCCGTCTCCTCAACTTTATTAATTAGGCCTATTTATCTGTAGCGCTTTCGGGACTAGTCCCATCATCAGCAGGATTCAAACTGGTATAAAACAATAATATAAAAATAGTATTAATATTTGATTTCGAAACATGGGTAAAAACATAAAATAGAAAATATGGTTTTCAAAGGAAGATTAACTAACTCACTTGCTCTTTCGAACCCGTTGGTTCATGGCCGCACGGGCATAAGCACTCGATACTTTTTTATCCTGAGCTAATCTTTTTCACAATTATCCCCTGTATAATCTACTTCCCAGAAATCATAGTTGATTTTATTCTCCCACCTCATTCTTGGTCTACCTACGGAGCATTTTCTTTCCGGTTTTCCAGCAAGAAGCTTCCAGAGACCTATTTCATGCCCCATCCTTGCCACATGTCCTGCCCATCGCAGTCTACGAGACTTAACTGTTATTTCTGGCTTCCTATAAATACCTTGTAGCTCGCTGTTATGTAAGTCTTCTCTATTCACCTGTCTGTTCACATCTCTTTGGTCCAAAAATGATCCAAAGAATTTTTTTTCTCAAATACTCGTAACATTTTCTCTTCCCTTAAAGTAAGAGTCCATGTTCCGCATTAATGTAACTGGGGGAATAACAATTTTATATATTTTTCATTTTAACGTTTTTTTAAAGGACAAAAGTCCCTGTAATGCATAATAGCATCCATTTCCAGATTTCAAAGGAAGATACTGGAGAGAATTCTGGACCCATGAATGGAAATGGATTATGTTGAAATTTATACAATAATGAAATATAAAGTGTATGTAAAGAGCTGACAATAATAAAGATAAATTCAGAAGATTGCAGTACACAGGTCAAATACCTACGAACAATAATCCCAAATAGGAATGAGATTCACAAAGAAATTAAACATAGGCTCAATTCTGGAAATGCGTGCTATTATGTATTACAGAGACTTTTGATGTCCCAACTCGTTTAAAAAAATGTTAAACTGAAAATATATAAAAGTATTATTTTACCAGTTATATTATATGGATGCGAAACATGGAGTCTTACTTTAAGGGAGGAAAGAAGATTACGGGTATTTGAGAATGAAGTTCTTATGAATCTTTTTGGACCAACGAGAGATGAACAGACAGGTGAATGGAGAAGACTACATAACAATGAACCACATGGTCTTTATAGGAAGCCAGATATAATAAGAACAGTTAAGTCTCGTAGATTGCGATAGGCAGGACATATGGTACATATGGGAATGAAAGATGTGCATGGAAGCTTCTTGTAGGAAAACCAGAAGGAAAACTTAGACCAAGAATGAGGTGGGAGAATAACATTAACTATGATTTGAGGGGAAATAGATTATTCAGGGAATGATTGGAAAGCATTAGCTCAGGATAGGGATGTATGTAGAGCTTATGTCCGCGCGGCCGTGAACCTACGGGTTCGATAGTGCCAGTGAGTGAGTGCAGTACACAGGTCATGTGTTAAGGGTGAACGAACACACCTTTAATATCACTAAGAGGAAATCTCTATGGAAATAGACAGTCGATCGATAAACCAACAAAGAAGTGGTTCGATGGGGTTGGAGAAGATGGAAAAGGTATAACTTACATTAGAAACTTGGAAAGAGAAGGCTACAAGTAGAGAAGAGTGGAGATACTTACTTTAATACTTAATACAGGCTTTCCACTTTACAGCAGTTTGCCCTTGATTCCTGCTTTCCAGAGATTCCTATCTTCCCATTGCCCATCTTCCATACCCCTCTTCATCATGGCATCATATATTCCCTCATACCATGCTCTTCTACTTCTCCCCCTCTTCCTTCTGCCTGGTACCATCCAATCCAACACCTGTTTAGGCCATTGGTCTTCCGACATCAGTTGTACATGTCCATACCACTGTAGAGCTCTCTTTGTTATCCTATCGATAACAGTTTCTTGTGCATCCATTTCTTGTCTGATGTATGTATTTCGAATATGTTGTAGCCTGGATATTCTCATACTTCTCCGTAACCCATCCATTTCTGTCGCCAAGATTCTTTTCTGCATCCTGTCATTTAAGGTCCAGCTTTCTGATCCATTTATGTAAGTATACTTTCTATTATTGTCTGTATAATCTCTTTTTCTGTTTTTCTGGTCAAATTTCTATTCCATAAAAGACTTCAGGGATCTAATCGCCTTCCTTGCACAATTTACTCTGTTAATGAGTGGAGATAACGTGCGAGAGAAGCCGTACTTGATCATGGTCCAATGTCTCCTTCAACGCTATAGAAGTGAAGGAGAAGAAGACTGTAACATCTCACTTATAATTCTCACAAAACTATAAACTTTTTTTTTAAATCAATAACATATTTGAAGAAAATACAAGATGAAATGGAAGGTAGTAGAATAAGAGTTATGGCGAAGTTAAAAGAATGAATATTGGAAAGATATCGAGAAAACCACTGTAATTTAGATTAGGAAGAAGATACCAAGAGGTCGATAGAGATATAGGCTAGATAGGAACAACAAGTTAAAAATATCGAGAAAAGATGAGTTGAATGGATGAAAATGGTGGAAGAAATGGTACGGAATGGCCGAGAAGAATGGAGGCCTTTTGTCCAAACTCGACCATGAAATAGGAAGATCAGTAAATTTAAAATATTATCGAATTCCAAGGTTTATGGTCACAAGGACATATTCTCTATATAACCCTATCCTGAGGGAGCTAATATTTTCGAATCATTCCCTGTATAATTCACTTCACTCGAATTATGGTTAATGTTATTCTCTCATCTCATTCTTGGCCTACCTCATGGGCAAATTCCCTCTGATTTGATTCTCTTACAAGAGTTTTGAAATGGTGTCTATATAATGCATAGTAGTATGCCTTTTCTGCATCTCATTCCTGTTCGTAGGTTCTCGTCACTACAGTCAACTATAGTTCGCAAACATTATACGAAAAAAAAATATTCCTGAAAAGCCGTCTGTAGGCCGCAGTAAAATCAATCAATCAACGGAAACAATCTACACGGAATGCGGCTACTGTGTAGTTCTGTCGACCTCTGCAAGCAGTTGCCGACATGGGGACGAAGGCCGAGCCCATTAACCCCTTATTAATTTAGAGCAAGTGTCTAAGTGACACTTGAAATAAGTATAATATAAGTGTGTAATAATTTGTATTAAATCGTTCTTCCCATGGCTGTGAGCAGCAGCATGTGGGCTGCGTGTTATTGGCCGCATGTGATCTAATTAGGTATATTATATGTTTAAATAATTATTTTAATTCGTAATGTTATTAATTATTAAGTGTTGCCCGAATAGCGTAAGTATATCTGTTCCGAGCATGGATTGATGCGGTATTGATGACAGTTCTAAAAAATGTGTATTTTATTTTGGGTATATTGTTTTATATATTAGTTTTTATTTATTTAATTCAATTTAATACGTTTATGTACTTTTAATTTTATATTTGAGTTATTTCATTGGCTATTTTGAGCATATAAAGCTTTACTAAAGCCTCAGAAAATATGTACTAAGATGCAGACCGCTTAGAAAATGTTGTGTTTTCTGGACTTATACAAATTACCGCAAGCCTTTGATCTCACGTAACTAAAATTATGTATGTGCATGTGTCTGGATTTGTAACAAAGATCTCCAACTTTATTCCTTGGTGTTCTATCATTAAGTTACGCCAGTGCTTACATTTGGAGATCTCAGGTTCAAATCCCTGTTCAGTTGTAGATTTTTCTCTCTGGATATATTAACTATAGCTTCCAAAATTTCAAATATTATGTCAATTTTTTAAAAATTATTTTCATAAAATGTATCACAGTTGTTAGAAATAAATAATAACAGAATAACAATTACAGTAATAATAATAATAATAATAATAATAATAATAATAATAATAATAATATGTAATTAAACGATAACTCCTTAGCACATCTTAAAGGAGCTTGAGAAAAAAAAAACATGAACCCACGATTCTTAGCTAACGGCACGAGGAGGTAGGTGGCTAAGTCCTAAACCCACTTCCGCTTATGAAAGTTTTTGATACACTTTCATTTATCAATAATAAGTACGACGATAATTATTAGAATAATACATTTCTGGAGACAATTCACTATTTTGATCAAATTTATTTTTGTATATATATTTGCAGGATAAAATTCAATGGGCAAAATAAATATTCTTTTAACAAGTTAATTATTGTATTCTCATTTGTAGGCTAGTTAACATATATCTTATCGCGACCAATTATTTATTTTCTAACAATACTATGAAATGGTGAATATGATGAAATTGTCATGAGATAATGAAATTCCAACTCGGAATTTGCGTTGAGACTGAGGAAAACCGGGAAAAACATCACATTGGTTGGCACCGAAGTTTGAACTCTGGACTTGCAGAATGAGTTCAAACGGTACTGTTCGAGCCAACTTCCGTGATCAGTTATTTATTGATACCTATGCTACAAATAAATCAATATAAGATGTCACATCTATACACCGCAGTCTCATTCACATTGCAATTGTCAGTAAGCCTATTCTAGCAAACAACAGTAACACTGTTAATAATAAAATTTTCTCAATAAAGGAAATTGAAAGATCAAAAACTGTTCTAAAGCCCTTACAAAAAATTGCAGGGACTTGTAGTATCATATTAGGCTCTAAATGGCGAATAGTAGGTAGACCTCGGATTATTGGCAATCAAGATGTAGATTCACATATGTAAAATTGGTTTCAGACACTGTAAAATGACGTTAAGCCCATCAATTTGTAACCATCTCTCATACAACACAGTTAAACTGCACATCAACATTTAAACATACACTCATTGTATATGAAATACAAGTACACATCAACTATGTAATATGGTCTGCCGAAGTAGTGCGTACATTGAAAACAGACCACATTAGCAATACAATATATCCGCCTATAGAGAAACCCGAAGCACGAAAAGGACACAGGGTATATTTAAAAAACATTTTATGTGTGTATACCACGTGGGTCATGGGAGCTCCCTAACGGGAGTTTCTTAAGTTAATTTAGTTACGTATGCTTATTTACCTATAGATGCCAAAGAGTGGCCTATGCTTAGGATACCGCCTTAATGAAACATCTAGTAAACAACTAAGGTATTATTTGTATGGATAAAGGTCGGTTAAATTTTGCACAGATGCCTTTTTTATTCAGGTTTGAGGTTCTTTTACGAGCCTGAAAATCTTCAGACTCGGGACCCACGGCTTAAAGTACCTTCCGGATGGACTTGACCCATAGATTTTTCTGTCCTAAAAATCTATCGATCCTGGCTGGGTTTGAACCCGCAACCCTCGGTCCCTCCCGGAGGACTTGTCCCTTAGATTTTTCCATCCTAAAAATCTATCGACTCCGGCCGGGTTTGAACCCGCGGGGCTAGAGGCAAGGAACATAAGCACTAGACCATCGCGGCCATCTATATTTTGTGAAACGCATCTCAATTTTAAGGGTAGTTCTAGTATTACTATTTTTCATCCGGTATACCGCGTCTGACGTCCATGCGTCGTTGAGGCTCCTTGGCAGGAAATACCTCTGTGGCTATCGGGATGGGGCTGATATTTAATACAGTAAACCTTGCTCAAAGCGGAATCGCTTGGGACCAACTTTTTTCCACATTAGACAAAATTCCGAATTATAAAAACTAAAAACTGTTAATTAATAATCTTATATTATAGAGTACCGTATATGTTTTTTACGTACATTGGCTTAATTGTAGTTCCCCTGCCGTTGAAAAGTGAAGTGTAGTATGTATGAGCGACTTCTACGGTAACGCGCGAAAAAAAAAACGTTTCGCCAGCGTTAAAAATGTCTTACGCGTATCCTGAAATTAAAGTATGCAGTTTCGGTTTTCGCTCACTAACTACACTTTCATCCATATCCTTTGATTCTCCACAAATTTCATTCCACACTACATTGTGTCGTCTAAAACTTGTCCAGCCAACCTGAAGATGCCTTGAAATCGTTATTACTTAAGGATTTAACAACAGCTAGAGCTTGACTTTGGAGCATCAGTCCGGAAATTTTGATATTTATCTTCAATAACTTTCACTTTTTCGTTTAATGACAATGGTACATACTTTTAGCCACCTTTATTTCGTAAATTCAGAACGCTATCTGTGAAAGATCGGTCTCAGAACTTAAACAAATATTTAAGATTTTATAGTGCAATGGTTATTTGGCCGAAAGAAAAGTTCAGGTACAGGTAGAATGTCTATTTCACCCGGCGGCAGGAACCATTCCTTGTGATTTTTTTTGGCTTAAATGAAATTCATTGAAGTGGAAACTAATTTATTTCGGTCTGTCTTTTCGCTTTATAAAAGCTTTTCTCATTAATTGTGTAGAAATATCCTTCCGTTTCCGCGTTGGACAGATTCCGTTTTATGCAAAATAAATACACGTAATATTACTATTATTTCGCCGGGACCAATACATTTGTTCACACTGGACAGATTTCCGCATTATTCACGTTCCGGATTAAAAAAGTTTTACTGTATAATACGGAACGAAAGCAGTGAGATATAACTCCTTCCAATAGTGACTGTCGTAATATCGAATAATTTATACATTACCATTAAACCCACTTGTAATTGTTTTAAAATCCCTATATATTCCTAAACGTTGCGTAGGTCATATTGAGAATCTATGACATATATTAAGGATTTTACAATAACTAAGCCAACTGTCAATTTAAACAATAGAACATATCCATTTATATTCATGAAAGAGTCTAAATTGTCAGTGGCTTTTCGTTTAACACCGACATCGCTCTTGTTTATTACCAGATATATTATGGTCATTGATCTTCCTAATGTCTGGGGCCTCGGACACACTTTAATGACATCCAATGATCCATTTTGCTGTGCACTGAAATAACTGCGAAGTTTTTTTGTACTACTGGCTGAGGTATTTAGTCTGTCTGTAACAAGCCACGTGACATCCAATTCGCTAAAACGTAAACTATCGACCTAATTTTAAATAGGGGGAGGAAAACATTATAACATCTGGAACCATCTATTTCGACCATTTCTCGACTTTTTTATGAGCATGACTCAATGAAAAATAGGAACTTCTTCTTCTTCACTTCACGGGCTAGGCATAAATTGCCTGTTCCGCCTCACAGATGTTCTGTCCATCTTTTCACTGGCCTTCCAACATTCCTTGAACCTCTTGGCTTGTAGTTGAATGCTGCTCTTGGTAATCTTGTTACATTCATTCTTTCCACATGTGTAAACCATTTCTCTCTATATAGGGTAAAGGCACCAAATATGAGACCCTCCACTAATATGAGACCCCTATCTTTCTCGGAAAATAAGAGCTGGATTTTGTCAACAATGGCTGGAATCAGTAGCGGTTACATCTAAGCGTTTCTTTAAAGTTGGCTACAATGACCGAGCGATTATTGCTTCAAATTCGAATGTTCTTGCGATTTCATCATTTGTAGTTTTTTAAGGCGCTGTTGACGAGACATCAAAATACGTCTAAGGTAAGTTAATATTCATAATTTATTACTGTAATGTGATTTGTGTTTAGATGGATTAGCTATTTGTAAATTTGCAATTGGTTGTCTTTCTATTTTAGAGCCTCGGTAAATTTTCTTTTACCCTCATTGAAGGTTCCATAATATGAGACCCTATGGGTTGCATAATATGAGACAGGGTCTCGTATTAGGAGCTTCAATATTTCATGGGTTAAGGACAAAAATATATTACTTTTACAGATGAGTGATAGTCCAGGCAATAAACGGAAGACTTGGGACAAACAACAAATGATTCTAGCTGTTAATGCCGTCCGAGCTGGGAACATGGGATACAAATTAGCAGCCAAACAATTTGGTGTCCCGAAAGGGACAATAGAGAGGTATGTAAAAAAAGCGAGAGATGTCAGCTGACGAGTTGGTAGCAGTACCACTTGGGCGGAAGACTGTTTTGGGTGAAGGCCTGGAAGAACAACTGGTTCAATACTGTATTCAAATGGATTCACGGTTCTATGGGTTGAGGAGGCGAGATATTAAGAGTATGGCTTTTCAACTCGCTATACGTAACGGTATTCAACACCCATTTTCTGTACAAAATAAAACAGCTGGTAAAAAGTGGTTGGCATCATTTCTCAAACGACACCCACAGCTCACTTTCAGGACTCCACAAAATATCTCTCATACAAGGGTCAAAGGATTCAAACCAGAACATGTGAAAACATTTTTTGAATTATATGAACCAGAATTTCAAGCGATTAATGGAAGACCAAATAGGCTATACAATGTTGACGAAACAGGCATATCCGTCGTCCAACACAAAGCTGAAAAAGTTATTTCCATTAAGGGCAAGAAAGAAGTCGCAGCCCTAACATCAGCTGAAAGAGGCAGCCTAGTGACCATTGTAACATGTATGAACGCTGTTGGTACCTATGTTCCCCCTATGATAATTTGGCCTAGAAAAAACATGAAATTGGAGCTTATGGATGGGGCTCCAGCTGGTGCAATTTGGGGGTGTCATCCGTCAGGCTGGATTCAAGCTGATTTATTCTCAGTTTGGTTTGACCACTTTATTCAATTTACAAAACCCTCTGTTGATGATCCGGTACTGCTGGTATTAGACGGACATTATTCCCATACAAGGAATATCGCCATAATCAACAAAGCCAGAGACAACAATGTGAAGATAATCTGTTTACCACCTCACAGTTCACACAAGATGCAGCCACTGGATGTTGGATTTATGAAGCCCTTAAAAACCTACTACTCAACAGAAATTGAAAACTGGCTGAAGAACCATCCAACGCGTGTTGTAACGCCCTTCATGATTGCTAAATTGTTTGCTGCCGCGTACAACAGAGCAGCAACCATGGAAATATCAGTAAATGCATTCCGTAAAACTGGGTTGTTTCCTTTAAATGATCAAATATTTCGTGACTATGATTTTTCTATCCATGGTGCAAATAGAAACTCTTCAGAAGAACTCCCTGCTTCCCCTGGTGCAGACCCAACTGCAGGACCTTCTCCTACACTAGTTTCTCCATTCGACATCAGGGATCTTCCAACAATTACAACGGTGTCTTCAAACCGAACTGGAAAAGCATGTGTCATTTCATCATCTCCCTATAAAAGGAGCCTTGAGCAAAGCTTAGACAGAATAAATGAGAAAAAAAGGAAGCTAGCAGATGTCACTCACGTGAAAAATCATGCAGGTAAAATAAAGCAGGGTCCATGTAAGAAATCCCAAAGAAAACGACCTCTAAAAGAATCTAGCAGTGAAGATTCGGATTTAGAAGTCTCATCTAACAGCTCTGATGACGAAGCATTTGAAGAAGACGCTGAGTGTCTCTTTTGTGGCTGCCTGTATTCCTCAAATACTCATGGAGAAGAATGGGTTCAGTGCACAGGATGCTATCGCTGGGCTCATGAACATTGTGGAGCAACTGACCGAATGTTCTTGTGTCCAACATGTGTCAAAAAACAAAAGTAAATGGGGGGGGGTCTCATATTAGGAGACATTTTTGTGACTAACAAAAATGACCATTTTTTGTAATTTTTCAATTTTCTCTTCAAAGCAAAGAGCATTAATACAACTTTGTTTGTGTACGTTAAATTCAATAACAATCGAATGTTACCTTTGTGTTTTGGAACATTTGTGACTTTTATTTGCCCAGTTACTACCATTTAAAAAAACGGGTCTCATATTAGGGGCCTTTACCTTATAGGAACATTAAAGACTCATTCTTCTTATTCTTTTTTTCTTTAGTTTAACCACTCACCTTTTTTAGGTACTCTTACAGCTAAATTCAGGGCCTCCTCCGAGACAACACACAATATTAAGATGAAATACACCATTCACAACACCCACACATTCATACTGAACATTGCGAATATGATTATGATAGCCAGATGATGCTCGGGGACCGTTTGGACCTTAATGTTTTCAGACATTTCTCTTACAGGTGAAGAAAAACCCCGAAAAAACCTCACCTAGGAAACTTGTTCCAACCGGGAATTGAACTCAGGCCCGCTGCGTGACAAGGCATCACGCTAACTTGAGACCACAGCGGTGGACTAAAGACTCGTACATATACCTTAAATAAAGAAATATGAACCATAATCGTCATTTTTATCTTTCACATACTAATCATAGTGATAAGTTAGTCTTCCCAAGTTCCTTTGGAGCCAATAAGTAAGATAATCACTTCAGTATTGGAAATAGAGTGATCTTGCAGGACACTGCGATGCCTAATACTGCATGAAAAACCATGGCAAATTCAAAACTGGAGAAATCGTTCTGCTACCACACCCAGCTGATCTTGCGCCTTTAAATTACCATCTGTTTCGATCCATGGTTCACTTCTTGCGTGAAATTTGGAAAACATTGAATTGTGGAAATGAGTCAACAAATTATTTGTATCAAAATTTAGAAACTGATATCATCGCAGGATAAAACCTGGCTCAAATATAGCTCAAGACCATAGAATCTGATGGACTTTACTTTGAAGGGTAGTTTAATTTCCTGTCAGAAAACATTCCAAATAAATGTTGTTCAAAATAGACATTACTTATGAAACAATGTCTGCATTATACACAAAATACATATTTTAGAATATAAAGTATATAAATTCACCGTAAGCTATTATGAATCGCAGGCTAAAGTGGGAGAATTCCTATCATGGAGGGAATGCCGATCTGGATTTTATTCAGAAACCACTATTATTATGGCGTTCTGCATACTTCTGGTATCTTCTGCGAAGTGTTTCAAGCATTGTGTATAATGTCAATGCCAGTTGTGCAGCATCTCTGTAGTGTGGTGGACATTGTGTGTTTCATATACTTTTCTTGTAAGGAAACTAAGCTGATTCATGATAGGTAAGGTAAAGTGATCCCACTACAGGCCTCAGGAGGCCTTTGGGGCAGTAGGAGGTTAAGGCTCCCACTTTTTCTTGACAATCGGCACTTGATGTCAGCCGGGTTGTCAGCCCTGCGTGACGGCCGCCTTTACCCCAGAACAAGCGTCTGGTACTCATTTCAGTTAGAGGCTGAGTCGACCCCAGGGCCATAGTGCCGCCAGAAGGTTTGGGTCAGTTTAAAAATCCTGACCCCACCGGGACTCGAACCCTCGACCTTCCGGCTTGTAGCGCAGTGCATTAACCACTACGCTAGGTTAGGTATTTATCAATTAAATGTATTAGTTTTTTCAGACTGTGATAACGGGGTATATATTAATGTGAAATACTATAATTACTTATAGTTGCAACATATAACTCCAATACGAAGTGGTTCCAAATTATCTTCAACGTGGCACATTGGGGTAAATCCGATCGATTATCGAAATTACCCGGAGTGGTAAAAGTGACTCTGCATTGTTCCAATATTTTTTACTTTTATTATTAACGCTTGAACAATGCAATTAAGCACCCTGTTGTTATGTAGGCCGGAACAGGAAATTTTGGTCCAGGTTCACTTAATGTTCAGAAGGTTAATATAAAATGCAGTGAATATGATATAGCAAATAATTACGTACGTGATTTTTGTTCGCAAAGATAGTATATTTTATATATATATATGTGTATTTCAGCTTTTTCTTTAGTTTTCAATAAGGTGATCGTATTTACCCACGTGACGGGGGAATTCCGATCAAATTCAGTTTTTTTTTTCTTCAGGTTAGTATTTTGTATGTATACCTAAGTAAGTAATAGAAGTAAGCACTTTTTTCAATTCCTTTTTGCGAATAATGCGTATTACATTTATTCGACCGATTGCTAAATATATCGATATCTCCCCACCTCACTCTACATGAATGTTGCAATAAAATATAACCTAAAAAAACGGAGATGACAAAACTGGAACGTTAAAGCGCCATTAACACAAATAAAATCAAAATAAATAACATTAAATAATGTTTGAAAGGAATTCAAGAAGATACAAGTTTCTGAAATGCAGTAATGGGACAGAAATGGTGGATTTTTTGCGAGTTTTTCTTTCGCATTTCTCGATTAAAGTGCAAAACGAATTCGAGTGAAAACAGGAATCAGCATTAATTTCAGTACAAGATAAATAAGTACAAAAAGTAACTCAATTAAACCGCCGGTACACGGATACATTCCCACATATTTGGGAATGAGTCTGTTTCAGATATTTGCACACCTGTACTAGAAAACCAGTTCCACACATCGAATCGGCAAACAATTTATGTCTAACGAATCCCACCAAATCCATCCCAATAAATTCAACACACTATTAAATACAATGTTCTTTGTCGCATCTGATAACTACCAATTCAGCCGGCCTGCCAATTTTCAACTCTTCCAGACCAATTAATTTATTCAATACTTCATGATAATCACATGTAATGTATGTATTTACCCCATATGTCCTACGTGGGGATAGGGTGCTCCCTAAGGGCAGTTTCGTAACCAAGCTAATAAGCTGTAGGCTTATTTACCTACAGATGTCAACGAGTGACATGTGGTTAGCACATCGCCACAATGAGACACCTAGTAGGCAACTAAGGTATTATTTAGATTGATGAAGGTTCGTTAAATTTTGCACAGAGGCCTTTTTATTCAGTCTTGTGGTTCTTTTATGAGCCTCAAAATCATCACACTCGGGACCCACGGCTAAACGTTCCTCCAGGAGGACTTGTCCCTTGGATTTTTTCATCCTAAAATCCATCGACCCCGGACGGGTTTGAACCCGCAACCCTCGGAACTAGAGGCAAGGAACATAACCACTAGACTGCAGCGTCCGATAATCATATGAAAACAAAATTGACATTTCGAAACAAAATCCAGGTTTGTTAGCATACATTTCAAAATAATGATTTATAACTTATTCTTTAAAAAAAATTAAAAATCACAGCCTTGAAATGTTTTATTTTCAGAGTTAAAGTACCTTTAAATACATAGTTCATATCGTAATTATATATATAATATACCATTATTAACCTGATGTCAGTCATCCGCGACCAGTTTCCCCATCATTAACTTCTTTATTCAAGTTGACCGGATATCCTCGCAGTGTATTATCGGATCTCAACAATAAGTCATACATAGAGGATTACTTAAATTAAGAAGCGTACTACCAAACACATCGCTTATGAGTTCTGCAATTTAAAATGTAGTCAAGATGCGCTCTACGTCACAAAAACAAGTTTAGTTTGTTAATATCAGTAGTCAACATGATTTTTGTCTCATGAGTACCAATAGTTGTACTTTTTTTTATCGTGTTTTCAAATATGTATTCGGAATTTCTCCATCACCCACAGTGTTTTTTTTTTAATTTCAATTTCAATCAATGGATTTAAATAGTTATTTTTTAATAAACGTTTTTTTCGTCCATTTGTCCATTAAGCGATGAGCACGGGGAACACTTTCATCAGGAGATTTCAGTTATAGAAAAGAGATATCAAGGCAAATGGAATCCTAATATGCTGGCCGATTATTGTTGAACCATCAAGAGGGATGTTCCACGGGCGAAATATAGCAGAAAATCGTCATTTCTTACTTTCTAGGCGAGTCCGAATGTTCGAATATTGTGTAGTTACGAATGTAGAAAATATTAAATTGTTTGAAATTATAAATACCTGTCTCTCGGAAACCTTGCGTGATGGAGAAAAACCGAAATATTTGAATTCTGGAGAAAATATACGAATAGAATCACATATTTTTCTTTCTGAGACAAAAAAACGTTTCTTTTTAGTTGCTCAGTGTATTTAGAGTAATGTGCCTTAACACTCTCATTCTAGTACAGTCTGCAGATGAAATGAATGCTAGTGCAGGACGAAGTACTAGAGAGAAAAACCAATCAAACACGTCCACAAATAAAGGAACAGTCGTATGTGACGCATCAGTGTAGTATATTTAAACATACTCAACTGATGATTGTGCATCAGACTTGGAACTAGCACGTCTGCGGAGAGATTGAAAGGTTCATATAGTACAATCCCTCATGACACAATATTTTGCCTAAGACATTCCTCGTCGTTCCTTTCTTCTGATTTGTGGAATGTAATTCAGTTTATTGTTGTGAGAGAATGGAACACCAGGGCCTCTAGCGTGGCCATCGCGCGCCTTGATTTTCTTTGGGGCAAGTCTACACAATGGTGTATTAAACTGAAATTACAGGCAGAGTACAGATGTTTGTCCAAATCAATTATGCGTTTATCCACATCAGAATCCTGTCATGTTCGAATGTTCGGGGTGTCGTTGTTGCGAAGGTAACGAGGCATAGGGCAGACTATTTCGAAGACATTGTGTACTGCCAAAACGAATTTCAATGAAATTTATTTTGTGTAGAGTTTTTTTTTTTTTGTTCAATGTCCTATGTTGAAAACCGGTGCTCCTGTCGAAAAGTACAAAGGTGATCGTCGAGCTTAGCATCTCCATCTGACGGACAAATCGCTTCAACTGCCAAATGCTTTCTCAAAGTATGTACTGGGATATGTTTGGAATTTAATCAAGGCGTTTGATGCACAATGTAGTGATTGAAAATTGTATACCACTATCACTACTCCTAGAAAGAGATTGAAAATTATACAATTGAATATTTGAATCCCGTTGCATATCGAAGTCAAAAAGCAGGACCTGACCTAGCGCAAAGTACAGTATACTAGCTTAATTCTGTGATCAATTATTTGCAAATTACATTAAGGAGGATTTTTGTGTTTTGTTTAAAGTTGTACGCATAGACTTCCATATAATACTGAAATCTCTACTTTAAAAAAATGGAATTGTAGAAGAGCGTGTTTAATAGGAACCCATATCCGAAAACATATCAATGTCTTGCTACAATTTCAAATAAAATGTTTAAAACTTTCCCTTCTGCTGGATGAAAGTGCTATTGTATGTGTGTATCAAGTTCACTAAATGCAGATTGACGAAAATTAGAATGTCAAAATCACGTCATTACAGTAGAACTACTATAAACAGGTGTCATCTATCATTAGATGAAGAAAAGAAAACCAGTCAACTAAGATTATGTGGGAAATAATTAATGTTAAATTTACAACTACTAATTACTATAGGCCTACTGGCTTTATCATCATCCACCTCTTAGATTAGCATATGTGGATGTGAGATCAGCAGATTACTGATACGCCTAGGGCCTTCTAGATCTGTTGCGCCATGGATAAAAATACTTAATCACTCCCGCTCTGTTGTTCGACAAAAGTAGGAGATTTAAACACTATGTTTGAAATTTGAACATGTCATGTACCACTGAAATGACATGTTTTCGGACATAGTTTCCTTTTTAAAATAATCTGCTCAATACCATGTATAAATCAAAGTAATGTGGATGACAATTTCCGAATACTGTGTAGTAAGTGAATCCATCGCAGTTTCCATAAAACGTAGATCACGGTCGCCATAAAGATAATGCCGGAAGTAAAAAATTCTTGAAGATAACTATGCAACAATCATAAAAATTATTTACAAAATTTATTTAATTTATACTTGGACTATGTGATAAATAAATGGCAAGAACAAATTAATATAAATAGTGTATTGCCAACTCTACTTTTTGCAGACGATCAAGTAATAAATCAGAAAATGCTTTTCAACAATTCCTTTATAATTTAAATAATATCTCTCTAAAATACAATTTATGAATATCTACATCTAAAACACAAATATTAGCTCTGAAAGGAAAATGTGCAATAAGAACAAAAATAGCGATAAAAATGTAATTATAGACCAAGTTCAGAATTTTAATTATTTGGGATGTCATTTAGGTAATGACAGAAATTTATATAAACACATTAAAATACAACGATTCAATTATCTATGTGGCACAATTAAACTTACATTATAGAACAAAACTAGAAAAGAAACTATTTTAAAATTTTACAAAGTATTGGCAGTCCCCATCTCTCATCTATGGATGTGAAACTTGGACATTAACAAAGGCATATAGTAAACAAATAGAGGCTGCAGAAATGAAGATGTTGAGAGCAATAGTAGGATACCAAAGGACCGATAAAAAGAAAAAACGAAGATATAAGAACAGAACTTAATATATTTAATCTCTATGAAAGAATAAAATACCATCAAAATGCTTACCTTCAGCACGTATTACGAATGAATGAATAGCCCATACCAAGAAGAATGCATAATTATAAACCAAAAGTGAGAAGATTGTTGGGAAGACCATTGATGAGATGGAAGGACCAATTCGACCTATAATGAGATCGGAACAGGCCATTGGGCTTAATCCTTGTTGTTGATGATGATGATAATTAAAAAATAAAGCTTTAATACCAAGAATTAAAAAAAAACAAGCTTTTGTTACTAGAACACAAACTAAATATTCAGTTTTGTAGTCAATAATAAATAATCACCCCTTGGTGTTATGAACAGTCCTTGCATTAACTAAGATATCTTGATCCATTATCTTACTTTTAATAGGACTTTTACAGGTCGTAGGATTTTGGTAAATCTTCTGTAAACGTTTGAATCGTGCAGCTAGATTTAACAAAATAGATAAAACATTATCATTAGTCCACAAAGAAAACAATATACAATAAATTAATATCTTGGAAAAAATGAAGACATCTTAGAAGAATTACACATGGAATCTTTAGAAAACAAAATTTCTGATTATAAGTCAAGATGGATGCAACATGTTCATCGAATGGAAGATCACAGAATACCCAAACAAATGTTAAGATATCAACCTGCAGGAAGAAGACCAGGACGTCCACTCAAAAGACTTCTGGATGGTGTTTCTCTTGAAACAGGTCAACAAATGGCCTAAATTCGTGAATGTACTATGATGATGATGATGATGATAATATCTTGGAAGAAATTGAAATTATCAAGGAAGCAGAAATACAAATTTATTAAATGAAAACACACGTTACAACCAAAGCCCTCTGTATAAAGTATATAAATAATTTCAGTATCAAGAAAGTTCCGGAAGATGAAGCATGACTTCAAAAAGCTTTGGACTTTAATAATATAACGAAGATTATAACAGACATTATTACAGTTGAGGACAACTGTGTTATATAAGGTATAAACATTTTTATAATTGAAATAGTTTCAACCTCAACGGTATTCAAACATGATTATTAGAAGTACAGCTAGACAGGTTATTAACTATGAATAACGAGATTCTATTTGTAAAATGAATGTAAACATATATAAATCGTGAGTAAATATGAAAATTTCTAGATAGTTCTATTAAATGTCATCCTATTTCTGCTTTTCACGTATTATAAGAGATAGATAATCCTGTTGAGTCACATGAGATAAAAGTAGAGGAGATTTAGTGTCAAGTGGGAGGTGAACATGATTTCCATACAGCCCTGATTTCAATAATCCTCGCGTCACGGCTTGTTTCGTCTTTTCACCGACCTTCTCACCTCGCTTATTTATTACAAACTCGTTTCCTATTCATCCTTATTACATACTGTCAGAATTTGAAGTGCTAAGAATTCGGCGATCAGAGAGTTAACATTTTAAACAAGCTTGACCCTTGGTATTACGAAGACTGACTGAAGAAAAGCTGAAAGAGTCTCGATGCTCATAAATGTTGCTATAAACATAAGAATGCAGACAATTAAATCTAATCCAAAAATCATATACAAAAATGGATACCACTCTAATCCTATGTAACCAGTTTTTGTTTTCTGATTAAAATTAAAATTATTGAACAAAAATTCTGTAAACATTTAACAAGGCTCCTGTTTTCTTATTTGATTGACAAAGGCGTATTTTTTTTAGAATTTGCAAACAATTGAGTTGCCCAGTGGAATAGATGCACTATTTTACAGAAACAAGGAATTTCTGAAAGTTATTTGTGAAATATGGGCACTATGTTTTAATTTTTTAACCAGGATCTTGAATTAGATGATGAAATGAATATCTTATTAAATATTTGTTGAAATATCCCCAGTATTAAGTGTTTTTAAGTAATAGGACAGGTAATTTGTGTAAATGAAGTAGTGGCATATGCCTCAAATAATGCAACTCTTCGCTAATAAAAAAAATGGAAGCCTGGTTAACAGGAACAATGGAAATTGAAACTTGTAAATACAGATTTCACATTTAAGTTAATTATATTTGATAATATTGAAAGAATAATCCCATACATAACATTTTACATAACTGTAAGTCCTCAGTAACATATTTTATTTCAATTCTTGTCATTTCTCAGACCATTATAATAAGATGCATACATTGGTGGTACAAACTGAAAGAGGCGCTGCAAATCCTGGAATTTTGCTTATATTATTGCTCGTTCATTGGGATATTTAACTGGCAACATACATTATTTAAGAAATGGTGGACGGCCACGAGACTTCTGCAAACTTAATTTAGAAAAGATTTCTTAGATAAATCATGGGAATATTGATGTAGACAGAGTGATCTCCATTTACTAACCAAAAAACCATTGTTTTTCTGATTTCAGCAGGCTTCTTATCCACATCATGTCTCGCTTTACAAGATTGTTCATTATAGAGGACATGAAAACAAAATCTTCTCTTTTCATTTCTACAACTACAAAATTTGTTTTTTTTTTGTCTTACTTTTTATTATTAGTTCAGCCGATTTTGAAGGAGTGTACACTGCTTGGGTCTTTCTCTTCAATTTTTGGATTATTTCAAAATTTCGATCGCTTGACATGAATGTATGGGCAGGGAGGAAAAAAAAATTTAATTTAATCAAAACTCTTTTTGTCTAATAGTTATAACCTAAGACCTAGAATGATATAGTTCTTATTCTGTCCAACACACAAATCATAATACACAATCAGCTTTCTGTGACGTTATTCTTTCACTTTCTCTAGAGTCTTTAGAATACAGTTTGCTACTTCATCAGTTCCCCTTGATGCTACATTTTCCGACCATACACACATCACTGCTTCACCATCAATGCAACGATGAACATAAAAGTTATATGTCTATAACTTCTTTTATAAAATACTGTTTCTGTTGTAATGAACGGAGTGGGCAGTGCCGGCTGCAGGTCCATATACAGAACTAGTGTCACGTTCAACCTATACCTGGGAAACATCCAAATATGATTTTGAATCTTGTTCTATTCATCAGCTTCAATAGCATTGGGCCTATTGCCATGATGGCTTATTCTATCTTCAGTGGGTGTATGGACACGAATTTCTGATGTTTATTGACCCTCTTCTTCATCTTCAGAAACTTCCCTAACACATTCATCACTTTTCCGATCAGTTTTTAAACGTTTTATTGATATTCTGCAGACTGCTAGAAATGCACTTCTACAGACTTCAAGTTCGCTAATATTAGTTATATGAACATAGTATCTGAATGAAACCTTCCTTTGACCTATGTTTGCATATTTTCTCTTCTTGCATAACCTCTCTTACATTCATAAGGTCGCACCAGTCCAAATGAATAAGCATTTTGTTTATTGTAGTCCCCAAGCAGATATAATTATTTTAAAATGTTTTTTTTATCTTCATTAATCATTAGTGAAGCAAAATTATATGATGCTAGTTTGCAATACGGAATTCCACTATTTACAAACTCCTTTGCTGGCACAATCTTCTTATTTCTGTTTTCATATTGTTGTCCACTATTTCTCAGACGCTTTCGTTCATTATCCTTCCACTTATTTTCATGGCGAGTCTTTCTTTTACTATTAACTTGTCTTTTTTTCTTCAGAAAACGCATTAACATCAACATCTATGTCAGACATATTTGAAATGATCTAGACAGATTGAGAACTATCACTGCCCTCTGGATCTATAGATCCAGAGGACAGTGGAACTAAATTCTGATTGGTTAGTTTCATTTCTGCCAACCTATCAGGAACGTTGACTGTAACCACTTGAGATAAAGAGAAAGAAGGTGGCGTGTGCCTTTTTTCCACTAGCAATTTCTAGCATTCAGAATCTTGAAGTTTTATTATGCTCCTTGTTAGAGAATAGACACATGCCACCATGCAAATAATTATTGGAATCGACGCAAGATGGCAGGAGCTACTTAACCATAACAAAAATTCACAATCAATAGATTTGTGGCAAGTGCCTCTTTTCCACTGAGCAACTCAATTATTTGTTTATCCTCTTCAAATAATTTTGGGTTTTCATGTCAAGACCGAAATATGTTTTCTTCTAGCATAAATTTGCGAATAGATTAAGATTGTAGATTTTCATCATGTTCCGATTACCAACCTATTTTAAACACATGTAATTGTATTAAGTATGCAATATGTTTGGGAATTTTTTTTTAAATAATGATAACAGCAATAGTTCCAAACACATTCGATCGAGTACCTGTAGGTTTTACAGCTATGAATTAATTACTTGCCTTAGATATGTGATACATTATGATTTCTCCTAGGATGTCAGGCATTTGGAAATTCTGTTATTACTGTATATAGTACGAAAAAAGTCATCTGCGTAGTCTAGATGTTATCTTGGTCCCTCTTCAAGTTTCTTTTATTAATCACATTTTGTTTAATCAATAATGAAAAGAAAATAGTGAATATTCTATTATTTCATCCCTCCTCTATTGCAGTGTTTTCGTTGGGATTGAATTTCCAAAATTGATTTTTTAAGGAAAATCAAAGAAATTCAGACCACAACTTCCTTAAAACATCATCGCCCGCATAATTATTTACAACTGCATTAATAACAAGTCACAACAACAGAGTCAGATTATGGTAGTTCAATCAAATACGATAAGCATAATCAACTATTATACAAGATACGAAATCTAATTTTTAGAGATAAAATGTGGCCTTTCTAATCTCATAATTATTGTAAATCATATTAAAAAAATAAGTTAAAGGTGTAGATTATCTAGTCACAACAACAGAACCAGATGATAATTGTTTCATCTAAAACAAATGAGTAGCGTCATCGTCTGTTATGTGAGAATTCAAATGCTTAACTCGAAGATACAATTTGCTTTTTGCCAGAGTTTAAAAGTGCAGGTGCGGTGATGTTCGATGGAGGATGGATACAGAGGAATCTCCACCGAAGGTAAAATGTCATTCATCAAGCTGAATATCGTGGCACTGTGAGACCGCCCTGAACGGTATATGAAAATTGCAATACTACGAAAGAGGAAAACCAAACTTCACATAGCCTACCAGAAACAGTAATAGCCATAATCTACAGTAAAGTCGCGATATGATCACTGCAGATAAAGCGATTATAACAAATAAAAAATAACAAGACATTTGCAACTTCTTTGTCGCAGAGAGCACGAAACCCTTGCACACGTCCTTGGGGCTTGTTCGTTTGGGGAATCATTGAGAAACATTCGGCACCACACTATTCGAAACATGTTGGCTGAAGAAGCCTTGCGAGATTATGGATACACAGTTTATGAGGAAGTTCATGGTATAGCCACTAATGGGAGTAATAGACGAATAGATATGATTGCATTTAGACCATCTGCTAAAATTGTTATATTAGATCCCACAATCCGTTTTGAGACTCATAGTGGCCAACCTGAGGAAGTTGACTCTGAAAAGAAAGCCATATATGAGCCAACAATTGACTATTATAGAGGTAAATACCAATTAGATAGTTCAACTGTCACAGGATTGATGATCGGGGCAAGAGGTACTATACCAGGATGCTTAGCTAAATTTTGGAACTTCCTAGATTTGGACAGACTGTGTCTTAATATTATAATGATATTGTGAAAAAAATTAATGTCTGAACCAGGAATCGAACCGTGGACCTCTAGTTCTCCAGACTAGTGTGCAGCCCACTACACCATTCGAGACTTGGCGCAAACATTAACAATTCTTTCCACATACACAAATCTATAATTCTCGTTTCGTCCGCTGCGGGTAGGTGTCGCAACCATCGCCAGCTGGTTCAGACAATTTTTCTTCTCACAGTATCATTATAATAGTATAATATGATCAATTATTGGAACTGTGTTGAAATAACAGCATTGGAAAATGTTCAATAAAAGTGTATCATTCTAAAATTGTCATCGCTGCCATTAGAGAATCAATTTCAATTTTAACAAAACATATTTACAAAATTTCTACTTTATAGAAAATGCTTCAATTACAACTTGAATTTTTTAATGTATTTACAAAATGTATTTAATCAATTTCGAAAATTAATTGTCTGTATCACTTTGTCCTTGTGGCAACTCTCTATTGAGGAAAGTTTTATATAATGAAATAAATAGTAGAAAATTACGATATAATGACAAAATTACTTAGGTATATTTTTCACAAATATACATAAACAGCTGGGGAAAATATAGAGATATACATACCCCTTTTAGAACAACTGTGATACAAATAGCGAAGGAGAATTAAATAATTTATACCTTACCTGTATAAGCTTACAGTAGTGTGATAATTACATAACTGCAATTTTAAGAGAATCTTCTGCGCACACTAAAGAAGCGCAATTTTTTTTTAAATAATTGCAATAGACTTCTAATAGGGCCTATCATGTAAAAAATCTTTCAACATGTAAGTTGCTCCGACTTAATCTCTCTTTCTCTCTGTTAATGTTTAGGATCTTTGGTTCTTCACACATTTGCCACCTGTCTTCATTTTTTTAAAAACATAAATAGCAGCAGGAGCTAGTGTTGTTTAAATATAACACAAATATTTAACAGGAATGTCCACAATTGTCATACTTCGCATATCAAGGACGGGCAAAGCGCCATAATGTGTCTCCAATAAAAGCAGATCTTTTGTTCCATTATACCGGGATTTCATCGAAAGAGTTCTAGAAGAAAGTTAATTTTAACAAGCACAATTATGAAAAATATAAATCTAAAATGTAGAATTATTGTATTTACCATAATTCGGAATAGGATTTGGTTGATAGGATAAAATTACAAACTTGTAATGACTCATACTTCAATTCTCTCTAAAAAGTGATTGAAAATCGAGAAAAAGCTTTTTAAGGAGACAGGGTTTATCATAAGTAATGCCACGAGTGATTTCCAATTTTTCTAGAGAATTTGTAAAACAAGAGTGGCATTTGTTAGTACTATTTAACGAATAAAATTAAGCCGTTTACTCACAAATCATTATTTAAGTATAGTTATTTTAAAATATTTATATATTTAATGTAAATGGCGATGACTGAAAACAAATGAGAAACGATTGGTACGCTTCATTTGCTTCTTTTGTTTATCACTGCAACCAGATCACATTATGTATTGCCAAAGGAACGCAATATTGTAAGAATGCACTCTAGTAGAGAAAAAAAATGAAACACATCTAACTGCATATTAATTCATTTCTGGTCCTATGATGTAAATATGACAATTATATTTTTCTGGAATGTTATTACCTGGGAAAAAATACATTTAAGAAAGTGCAAACAGTGTTTTTTCTTTTTTGTGGTATAATCAATTGCTACAAATGTTTTTATATTAACTCCCGCATGCGCTATGTGTTGACAATCATGCACTATATATACAATCTGGTAGCCGCATTTCTTGGGGTCAGTCACTGCAAAATAATGCTATGACCTATTCAGAATATTAAAAAAGGGGGTGCTTTCTTTATTATGATAAACTTTAGTTGGTAAATTCTAGGCGAAACACGACTGTGATTGGTTGTAAATCAAACATAATTGAAATGTGATTGGTCATTGACTCCCATTTGGGGCATGAGTTAAATAGTCACCGCAAATATGATATTCAAAACGCGTAGTTCTACAAAAATAACAGATTGACGTGATCCACGTTTGAGATAAATATTCAAGATTCACAACAAAATTCAAAGTCATTTTACATATTTTAGTTTACGTTTTAATTTTATAAATTCACCTAACTAGATATGGCGTCGCTATTGATCACTGTACCGGTACTAAGATTATGAGTTGATTACTTCAGCCTAAAAGGTAAAGCAGGGAAGATCTCAAACTTCGGCACATCAATAGACAAGATGCAATACCGGTACCTAATAAACTTAAATACTGTAGAATATTAAGAATTTTATGATTTCCCACAATTGTGTCCTTCCCGATTAACTAGTGGTTATCATGCTCGCCTCTGGTTCCAAGGTACCAGGTCGTGGTAGATATTTTTTAAACATAAATATGTTGTATATACGTTCAATCGGAAGTGAACTAAAGTCATGAGTCCCCCGTGTCGTAGAATTACAGAACATAAAATAATATCTATATTAAAAAAAATACATTTGTCGGCATTTTACACCCTGATTTGAATTGGTACGGTAATTACCTTAACTGTTAAAGTGCGTCATGAAATAAAATACTAATTAGTTTACAATCAGTTTTGGACAGTACAATAAGATGGTCTCCCTGAATAAGGCTAGAAAAAAGTCAATATTTAACATATTTCAACAAAAAATACATCAATGCAGGGAATAGTTGTGTGTTTTAGATTGAGAAGACTCTGGCATGTATACATACATAATATATTTTAAAGCATTTCAACAACTAACTAACTCACTGGCACTCGAACCCGTAGGTTCATGGCCGTGCAGACATAAGCTCTCCATATATCCCTATCTTGAGCTAATGTTTTCCAATCATTCCCTGTATAATCTACTTCCCTCAAATCATAGCTAATGTTATTTTCCCACCTCATTCTTGGTCTACCAACTGGGCGTTTTTCCCTCTGGTTTTCCTACAAGAAGCTTCCATGCACGTCTTTCATAGCCCATTCTCTTCACAAAATTTTGGATTATTATTAATACGTAATGTTATTAATAAATCACAACAAGTAGTAACATGAGGTTCTTCTTAACAAACAAGGTAATCCGGAGACATCTTACCTCATAACTTGTACTCTATTTGAACATGTTCCGATATACCACGTACACCATCATCAGCTTTTCCAGACTGTTGATTGTATACCGTATATGGTATTTCGAAATATTCAAATAGAACACAAGTTATGAGGTAAGATAACTCCGGATCACCTTATTTATACATAATGTTGGTATCATTGATAATTCACTAATTTAACAATCTCATAACTTTTTTATATTCATCTTAATTGCAAAATACAGCGTACATTTTAAACAGCTTTTTAAAAATACTTTTAAATATTTTAAAATGTAGGTTTAGACCATTAAAATTAATTTACTCATACAATTGAGGAATTTAGTGGTCAGCTATAATTTATAAACCGATGCTTTGGATATATATATATATATATATATATATATATATATATATATATACACACACACATGTTACTTTATGTAACTCTGCCAACGATTCAAATATCTAGTCATATGTTAAATTTGATTGGAAATTTAATAGAATATTCAAATACAATTATATCATCTTCAAAATAAACGGGCATGCCTTCTATGAAAATACCAGATTATTTTTAAAATTTATTGAATCACAAATCAGACAATTTTAAATTATCTACGCTTTCTTCAATATCCATCTAACTATGGTAAGATTATTTTTAAAATTTATTGAATCACAAATCAGACAATTTTAAATTATCTAAGCTTTCTTCAATATCCATCTAACTATGGTAAGATAAATAATCAGGCTTAACACGGAGCACGTACGAAAGAATCCAGAAAATCGTAGAGAATTCTGATAGAAAGGCTCGAAAGATATAACTTTTATGAAAGTTAGAGACATGGGTATATGATATTAGAGTGGTTTTGGGAAAAAAAAAATGGCTAATAGGCCTATTGGTCTGTGAGTAGGCCCTGCTCATAACGAAGACCAATTGTATACTCGCGCGAGGAAAACAGATTCCTTGAGAGTCAGTAAGGTGTACTCTGTAGAATGCAGGCATTCACGGCTCTATAGCATGATATTAGAACAATTCGGGCTATAAGATCGTGGTCTGTAACTGGTGATCTTCCCAGCCCTCGGGAACTCCCCACTGAAAATGCCCTCCGTAGCCGAGGGAAAAACGTATATATAAAACACCATTTATGGACCATGGCATCATAGTCCGAAATCTTATAATATCAAGATGAACATCTATTTGCATACAATTTCACATACGAAGTAAGCCTATGCTGTTTTTTGCATTTACATGACAACCTGATGTTTTTCCTAGAGAAGATGTATTTTTAGATTTTTTTAATCTGCATTTACCAGTCACGATTCACTTTCACTTGTCACTTACTCTGCAAAATATCTACATATAAAAAACGAGAACTGGAATCCAGTCCTTCAACTTGTTTTAATGCTACACATTTAAAAGTCCAGTTCAAGTATGGAAAATTTCTCTGCACAATAACTTGTAAACAACAAACTACTGAAAATACCTTTAACCATTGGTTGTAAAGACACCAATATCTTAGTATGGAAAAATAAAAGTAGAATAAAATGAAAATTTAAAGCAGACGAAATACACAATCAATGAAGACCCGTAAATTGGAAAATAAATAATCGTAAAGGACGGATAAAACACGATTCAGTATGGTAACGAAAAAAATACACAATGATCGACCATATTGGAAAATGTTCAGCTATATAAGTAGTCTAGCGGATTTATTATTCTAAATATGTATCTAGAAACCTACTACAATAGTCTTCTTGTAAGCCCATGTTTCCCTTAACAGAGATTTAGGCGCCCTCCCCCTACAGGGAACCATACTAATTTAGTTACACTTGTTTTCGTATAGATGTCATTTGAGTGGTCCGTGGTCAGCGTTCCGCCTCATACTGACATCTAGGAAACCAAGGTAGTTGCCTCAAAATCTTCAGACTCGGGACATAGTATATAAAATGAATGAATGAATGAATGAATGTAGCCACTATGTCCCATGAAGGGCTAGGGCCTCCTACAAGAGGGGGCTCAATTTTAAAGTTTTAAGTGGTACACGTGGTGAGCTAATTCACGTGAACATCATGTTTATAGAGTCTTTCACTTGTACACTTCACTGCAGTTTATTAAGAATTTCAGTCCATTCTTAGATTGTTCGCTAGTTGTTTCCACTTGTTCCTGTTGCGGGCTGTGGTTGACCAATGTCCTCCCAACATCCCTTTGAACGTGTCTGCCCATCTTCTTCTTGGCCGACCTCGTGTTCGTCTTCCAATGTAGGGGTCCCACATGGTGGTTTCCCGCGCCCATCTGCCTTGTTGTCGTCTTGTTACATGACCACCCCATGTCCACTTTGTTTGGAGGGCTTTTTGAGTAATGTTCTTTGAAGTTGTAATTTTCTGCAGCGCCATGTTGGAAATCTTATTCCGGAGTGAGACACCCACTATCTTCCTCTCCATCTTCCTTTGGCAGATTTCAATGCTCCTCCTTTGCCTCTCTGTTAGGGCCCAGGTTAGGCAGCCATATGTTAAATCCGGGAATACGCATGAGTTGAGGGCTTCTAATCTTATTCTGCGGTTTAGGGACTTGTCTAGAAGTGTGAATTTCAGCGCCCAAAAGGCTTTCCAAGATTGTGTGATCCTGCTTTGTACTTCTTTCTCTGTTCCTTGGTGTAGTGATAAAATGAATATTTTAAGAAATTTCATATTCGTGTATAATTCAATAACTGCTAAGGAAACTAACATATCTTTCTCTAATTTAGCCAGAAGGCTCCTCGTGAGAAACTGCTGATTTCGTTATACTTCCAAATTTAAGCTATTCAATTTTCGTCCAAATTGTATTTCTGTCTTGACCGAAATATAAACATGTCTAACAAAATAAGGTATATAATTGTTTACTGTCAGCTAACCATGAATATTTCTCTTAAGTTGAACAAGTAAAATGCCTTTCAAATTTTTATTTTATTTTTCGTTAGGTCCGGAGTTGGCCTACTTTGTTGTATGAGGCAATTTTTTTCATGAAAAAGTTGGCACGAAATTGATCATTTGTTATATTTTCAATCACATTAACATTCAATAACATAAATTAGTAGCGCATATCCTTCTGCTGAAGATGGAAGCCAGTTTCCGAAAAGCCTACATTCAAAATGTGTAACCTATTTGAAAACGACGGCACCTGCCAGATATACATTTTAATAATTTCACTTTGTAACAAATTACATTTATCTACAACAGTTTGAATAAAACGCATGAAAGCATAATAGCAGCACATTTGAAGAAATTTAGTACCGGGAAATTGTATGTATTTCCACTTCCCACAAATAATATATTATTCAATTCTTGAGTTATTCAGTTATAAATACTAAAACAAATAAAGTTTCTTGAATTAATAAGTCGCAATAGCTTACAAAATTTACCACACAATTTGATTTCATATAGTTTGTTTCTGGTTTAAAAAATAAAAATGTTATATTTCGGCCAAAAATTTTAGAAAACAGTTTCGTCTGGCATCACACTCCGAAATATATTATCTGCGCAATCTTCAATTCATCTCTCACGAAGCCGCGCTTATGTTTATGGGGATAGTACATGAAAACGAGGGCTCAGCATGACTGGTGGAGCGGCGGGAAATTTGAATTTTAATGATCACGCGTACTCACAACAGAGGGGAACGGTCGGTGGATCTGCTTGCCAGTCCTCCAGGCTAGTCGGACCCGCGGGCCATTTGTGAGATCGTCAAGAGTTGAGTGACCAAACGTACGATTAGCTCATGCTGGACCCAATTCAGCAACGAAACGCGTGCCCTCGATGGCGTAGAAAGGAAAAGTTCGGTGGATCTGCTGGTCAGTCCTTCCGGCTAAGTCCGATGGACTCGACAGGAGATGAGCTCCCTGTTGTACTATAAGTTTATGCTGACCCACACAGCATCTATGAACACGGTCGGCACCCGTGGTTGGTCGAGGACAATACCCGGTTCAATGCAGGGGAACTACACGGCTAGGTTCTGGGGTACCACAGGAGACCCGGCGTAGTATTACGGTGCGCTGCGTCGACTCCTGGTTCGGCTAGTTGAACCCGATAACCATCGTGGGGTCACCAGTGGAGATCGGATTGGTCGGAAATAATACCCGCAAGGGAATTGTTACTTGAGGTTACCGGCCAAGTCAGAGGGCGACGGGAAATCAAGCGCAGTGTTTGGTTGGTGGAACTTGCGTTGCTCTAGAACCTGCCACAATCTTACCCGAGGACAATCTGTGAGGTCACCAAATTGGAGATGAGCGCCCAGGTGTATGAAAAATGCTCAGCTGTGCCCACTTCAGCTCTAAGACGCGTCCCCGGGTCAGTGGATCTGCTAGTCAGTCCTCCCGGCTAAGTCCGAGGGACTCGTGGACCATAAATGGGGTCGGCAAGAGATGCGCACCTTGTCGTACAATTTGCTTACCTGTTGGAACTTGATGAGCTCAGTGCTGGCCCACAACGGAGGCAGACACGTCCCTGGAGACACACCAGGGCATGGCCCGGATCAGCGCAGAAAGGGAGTGGCTGCGCTGATTCCCGGTTCACAGCCTACGGGCTCGTGTACCAACTGTGGGGTCGCCAGGAGATGAGCACCTGGATGTACTAAGTCTCACACTGCGGGGCTTGGTGGGTCAAGCCTAGCAGGTCTCACAATGGATGCAGGATGCGTCCGTGGAGGTAGAACAGGTGGATCTGCAATGCTGCACGCAAAGCAGTCTTCCCGGCCAGGCTCGAGGAGCCCGCAGACCAACTGTGGGGTCGTCAGAGGTTAGCGCCCTGACGAACTACGAAGCTTAACAATTTCCCGAAATTGTGACTCCAACATCTTCTCCCGGGGAGTGTTGGTTTTAAGCCGAGAACTTGGGGTGGGTCGCGAAGTAGGTTAGACACAAGGAGTTGGGACTTCGGAGTATGGACTGTGTGCTCCAGATATCCCAATGGGCGGAGGCGGTCCAACACTCCTGGGGTATCGGGGGTTGAATGCATGCACTTGAAAAAGTTATAAGCCCATATTATGTTACTGCGTCTGTATGTATGTTAAAGTTTCAAGCAATGAAAAAATATGATACGTGTTATATTTCAACGGTAAACAAATACAAGTTACGTTCACATAACTGTTTTCAATGTACTGTATGTACATAGGCCTATTATAAATACATTTAATCATTTTTATAAATAACATAAAAATCTATGAAGTTAATGTATAATAATAATAATAATAATAATAATAACAATAATAATAATAATTTTATTTATTCTGGCAGAGTTAAGGCCATAAGGCCTCCTCTTCCACTCAACCAGCACAAATACAAATAAATATTTGACAAATACAGATATACACTATACTAATTATAAACAGTTAAAGATACATTAAATGTAGCAATGTAAATTTCATGTACAAACAACATTTTATACGATAATAACAATAATAATACTTACGATAATAATAATATATTAATGATAATATAATAATGATAATAATAATATATTAATGAGAATAATAATAATAATAATAATGTTAATAATAATAATAATAATAATAATAATAATAATAATAGCATGAATATGATAAATTATACGAGAAACACCAATTAATATATGTACCTTACACTGGGTAATGATGAAGTCGAGGTTAGAGCAAATATAAATTTAGATTTCTTTTAAAAGTTGCCAATGTCCGGCAGCCCCTTATTTCTTGTGGTAGGGAATTCCAGTTGCGAGAAGTGAAGATAGTATATGACATGGAGTGATGTGATGTCCTATGTTGCGGTATATTAAGCAAGAGACTATGTTGTGATCTTGTGTTTAAGTTATGGTTTGAGGATAGATACTGGAAACGAGATGATAAATAATTTGGAATCGAGGTATGTAGGATCGTAAATATGAGAATTAGACAATGCGATTTTCTTCTCTCTTTTAGATGTAGCCAAGACAATTCATGGAAAAATGGAGAAATGTGATCGTATTTTCGAACGTTAAATATGAATCTGATACACATATTATGGACACGCTGCAGTTTGTCCGACAATCCGTCACTTATGTCAGTTAGTAGAACGTCACAATAGTCAAAATGCGGCATCACTAAGGTTTGAATTAAAATTCTTTTCTATTTAAATTAGGGCAAGATGGAGCGAGTAGTAAGTTGTAAAGTTCTCCTGCCATTTATTAGTGTGTTTACGTGCAGGTGCCAAATTTAAATTCAAACTGTCAAATATATTGCTGAAGACTGAAGGATTCTAAACAAGAACTCTCTAGTGGTCATTTCTCTAAATTTGTATCAGTACGAGTTAAGCAATTGTGTGTTTTTAATAGAGGAAAAGTGAACATCAGTTTATTTTTAATGAAATTTAATAATCTGGGATTCATAATTGATAAGACCCGTGCCCAGCGGATGAGGAAAGTTCACTGCGATTATCATGCAGTCACGGTTCACTTGATGCTGAGTACACGATCTATTCGCACAGCTTCTGCAAGTAACTTTTCTTTCTCAACAAGTCTGTAAATTTAAAACCTCTTCAACCTGCCCACTCTTATCCTTTGTCAGGAGATGTCAACTAATTTAAATAGACGTTAAACAGCGTGTCTACCACTACAGAATTCTTGTTTAGAATCCTTCAGTCTTCAACAATATATTTGACAGTTTGAATTTAAATTTGGCACCTGCACGTAAACTCAGGAAAAAATGGCAGCAGTACTTCACAACTTCCTACTCGTTCCATCTTGCTCTTCTTCTCGGACTCTTCATTTTTATTATTTTCTTCCTTAACAGAATATTTATTTTCTCATCATTTTGTACGTCTTCCAATTTTGTTTAGTACGTCTTCCAATTTTGTTTAGAAGAACCACTTCTGTAAACATTTCACGTCAGTCTGTCCACTGCATATTGTACACACATTTGACACAACAACATTTCGACCATCGTTCGTTATATAACTAATTTGTCCAATTCCAATATATGTATCATGTTCAGAGACATTTTGTCTATTTTCTTCCATACACATATTTTTATGCACTTATTTTAAAAACCACTTAATTTTTTGTTCATCTTATTCTCTGTCCCAGTTTAACCTCTCACTTCATATATATTTTTTCATAGTGTTCTGCTCAAGAACAGGTCTTTCACTGCAAACTCACCATTCTCCACTCTTTCCTTAACTCAGCTTTCCTTTTTGTATCTGCATACAAACCATTTATTTTAATAATATTGTCTATCATCTGATGTATTTTTCTGCCTATAATTTTCTTTCCGTTGACCATTCTTTCTAGGGCATCCTTCAGCAGGCAGTTTCTTCTTAGCCAGTGGCCAATCTAATTTCGTTTTCTCTTCTTTATGAGTTCCAGCATTGTTCTTATATATATATATATATATATATATATATATATATATATATATATATATACACACACACACACTCAGCCCTTACAGTGGCACGATTGTCGGGAGATGACTTTAAACTTTCATTGACCACACAAGGACAGGGATGGCCTCTACAATGATTGATTAGCTCAATCCAGTGCTTTCTCCGAGAAATCACTAACATTTAAAATGAAACATTCATACTAAACTTAGTGAATATAATGATTATGATGGCCAGATGATGTTCCGGGACCATTTTCGCCTTAATACTTCTTGGAATTTTTGTCTTCAGGCGAGGAAAAAAACGGGGAAAAAATATTACCCAGGAAATTTGTCCCGACCGGGAATCGAATTAACTTACGTTATGGTTTCCATAATAATATAGTCAAATTTAATCTAAGAGACAACATTTATTGTGGAAAAGTATAGTTACATTTTGAAAGGATATCGCACATATATGGCAAAATAAAATATGTCATAACAAGTATACATAACAGTTCCATTCATTCGTAAGAATGAGATCTACTTGGTGTCGTGAAAATCTTGATAGGCCTATATGCAATGCCTGTTATATTAGAAATAGGATATACATGATCATATGCATATATTTAAGAAATATGAGTTGCGAATATAGTTGAAATTGGTGAAAATAAATTCAAACTAAAAAAGCTTAAAATGGACAAAACTTGTAGGTTTTTAGTAAAGTTAACAAAATCATACACTGGACGATTTGTAGACTATAAGTGAACATAACATTCGTATAGGCTAAAACCCAAATAACACGAAAATTTATGGTGGAGATAAATACGTGAACGTAATGTTATTGGAAAATTAATGTGGAAATCCTAGTTGTAGAGATCTTTGTAATTCTTTTGTAGACTTTTATGTTATTTTTAATTTACTTGCCTTTAAGATTAATCTATGAGGGATTTTCAATAAAGAATGGTCATTATTTTTAGAGCTATAAAATTGATCACTAAAATATTTTATTAAGACTTTCATGGCTGTCGTTATGTATTCCAAGATATCTTTTCGTGATTTTTGGCCGTGTCTTGCAGTGTGTTTTATCGACGTTTCATTACCTGCTGTGGGTGACATCTTCAGGAGATCTTTCTTGTTTCAACTTTCGTAGTAAACTGTCGAGAAGACAGCACTGCAAGACACGGCCAAAAATTCCTAAAAAAATATTTTGGAATACTAAAAATTTTGATTTATCGATATTTAATAGCTGAATGTTGCATCTACACGAGGTTTAAGTTCCAAGGACATCTCTCTCTATTCCTTTCTGTGAGTGTAAATCCAGATATGTTCAGTGCCGCGTACGGCTACAATGGAGATGAACATTTTGCTCCTTTGAAATTATGATCTTTGTCTCAACAAATCATCAGTAAAGGCTTATGCTACATTACAGGAGACCTATGGAGAGATTTTCTTCCCTACAGCACATCTCAAAGACGATAGAAATTGTTTAAAGAGGAGATACAATTTCAAAATAAGGTGGGCCTGACTCTCTAGCCATTGCTCTTACGAAAGAAAATATCAATATCACTGCTGTCATAGTGAGAAAGGATCGACCAATAACTTTAAAATCACTTTCTGAAACACTGTGTGCCACCCACACATTGGTGACAGAAAACAATGTGCTGCACCACGATAGTGCGAGGCCTTATATAGCAAATTCTGTTACTGAATATCTTTGAAAAATCAAAGCTACGTGCATCCCTAACCCTCCCTATAGCCCGGATTTAGCCCCGTGTGACTTATTTATATTCCCTAACCTGAAGAAATTCCGGGGAAGGCGTTTCCCATATTCAGAAGCAGTATCGAAGCTGTTGAGGCGGTTTCAAACGATGTCAAAAAATAGTTTCCTTCGTCTAAGACGTTTCCCATCTTCAGAAGAAGTGGTGAAACTGCGTAGCAGATTTAGAAAGACTTTTAAAGAAAGTGGTTTGCAGCATTTGTTTTGAGAATGGCAGAAACACCGGGACAAGTGAATTGCAACCTGAGGAGACTACGTTTAGAAGGACTATAAAAATTCTGAAGATGGGTAAAGGTATGGTTGCAAGAAAAAACATCATTCTTTATTGTACAGCCTTCCCTATAATGATTTATCGTCGGTCTTTTCTGTATTCAATTGTATCTGTCAGAATTAACGAATATAGTAGGCCTACTCCTTTTCTATATACACTATATTATTTTTTTATTTTAACTAGATTATTTAAAAAACAACCATTTTTTTATATTTAATTGATTTCAATTCTGTAAATACATTATGTCCACAGGGCTTTCTATTAACTGCAAAAATAATGAGCTCTTCTTTTATCAATACTGTATTTTTTTATGTTGTTTCTTTTTCTTTTGTTTTCAATTTTAAATGTGATTTTCCTATTAAAATTCCATCTTATTTATATTTTTCTTTACCTTATTAATATATCCTACGACAATGCAATTTTAAACACATAACATATATAAATCTGCCCACTACTGAATGAGACGTATGAAGAAAGAAAACATATTTGGAGATAATATATTATAGCTGCATTGCAGTTATTGATAATAATAATAATTCAATACTTAATAAAACTATACAAATAACATGTCAGGAAAACGAGAAGGCCTAAACATCTTTCGACATCAAATTTAAAATAATAAAATATCATAAAAATGATTACATTAACAAAACGGATTTAACAAGAATTAATTACAATAAAAACATTGTAAAAAACTGTACGATGAGACATTTTCCTTGTTACAGTATTACTGTAGCATGAAATGAGTAAGACTGAAGCGAAGGAAGAAAGCCTGTCTGCATACTCGTATGTGTTGTGGCTGTCACCACAACTTGTCACTCAGCCAATCCAATCAACACTCGAGTTCTTGCATTGCCTTATTACATTCTACAAAACATAACACATAATACAGAACTGCGTCACATGTTATTTTATGAGCTAATTAGATATAATTGTAAAACACATATACCGTAACTTATTATGGACTATTATACCTACAAAACCGGTTAAATCAACACAGGCATTGGTCTGAACTGGTACTCTGGATTGAAGGGACAATGGTCCTGGTGTTGTTTCGAACGCCGCGCCGGAGGCATCGTACAATTTGGTAAGTTTGAAAAACGAGCGCATTTCTTCAAAATGAACAACTATCAGATCTCACATGGGGGCACATCTAGTAGTCGATGTATGTAAAGCTCATAGAAATCGTTAAAACAGACCAGTTATCAGATCCACAAAAATATGTCTCCTTGTATAGTAGGCCTATGTCACTGATATCGTTATTCTGCATATATCGAAGTAACGGTCGTCACGTTCCTCTCAATTTTATTTGTTGATATAAAAAATAAAGTTGCTTAAAAATCCTTATATTTATTAACGGTCTACGATATCTCGGAGCTTTGAATGAACATTTCTCATAATGATCTTGATGAAGATTTTCGGGCTGTAGGCCGTGGTCGTGAGACTTGTAGTTCCCCGACGTTTCGCCAGAGACTGCGTTTGCATCCTCAACGGTTGTCTTGAGACTGCGCTTGTGCAGATATTAATGTTCTTTTTATCCCGATGAATTTAGGGATCGTCTTGTTACCTCTGTGACGTAGAAGAAATGCCAGACGCTGTCTCTGGCGAAACGTCGGGGAACTACAAGCCTCACGACCACGGCCTACAGCCCGAAAATCTTCATCAAGATCATCATAGCAATTCCGGCCATGAAAGTCAACGTGAATACATTTCTCATAATACTTCCTAAATCTCAAAATACCAAAAGCATGGACCCCTCCACTATTTACAACTAAACTAATTGGATCCAAGATATGAGATATCTTAATTGAAATAATGGGTTCCACATAGCTAACATATATACCCATTAGAAACTTGGAAGTCTAATTATATATATATATTTGGGGGGGGGTCATACAGATAATTTCTATTCGTCTATTAAGGCCTATTAATTTTCATTTTCATTAATAATAATAATAATAATAATAATAATAATAATAATAATAATATCAATAGCAATAGAAAAAAGAATAGAAGCCGCAGAAATGAAATATTTACGATTTGTGGCAGGATACAGTACTTTAATTGATGAAAAACGATGTGACGATATTCGTAACAAACTACAAATATTCAGTTTGACAGAAAAAAATAGAAAGGTATAGGAGAAAATGGTATGAACATGTCTGCAGAATGGATACGAACAGATTGCCTAGGAAAAGTCTGAACTATCAATCAAGAGGAGAAAAAAGAGATTGGGGAGTTATATAATTTATGAATAAATCACGATACTCCGTGGCTCAAAAGGTTAGACATTCGTTCGCGTTTCATTCACTTCTTGTGGGGTTCGTGGTGGAAGAATTGGCGCCAGGGCAGGTTTTTCTCTCGGGGTTTCTCTCGTTTTACCGACCAAAAACTTCATTCCGCAACTTCGTCATATGACTGCCTAATATTTAATTTAATTTTCCCCTGTGATGATGCGACAGGCAGTTCAACAGGCTTCTCATCTCTTCCCTCAATTTGGCATTACACCGATCACGTACAAAGGATTTTTCTTAATTAAATAAACCGTAGCAACAAATGTTATTAATTTGTCTATGATTATTAATCCTTAAATTCGTAATGTATCCTTTTGGATACATCAGTTGGTTCAACTAATTTCATATTTTAAATAAATCAGAAGAAAACGAACAAAAAGAAACCACTTAAATGTGTGTCTAATTATAAAATATACCTAATAATAAGAGTTGCACTAGATTCCGTTTTCACTGCGGCCCGCCACATTCAAATAATTAACAGAATAAATTTGTATTTATACGAAGGGCCGCAAGAATTTCAAGAAGAGAAAAAATTAGGAACTCAGTTATAAGGGAGGAAATGAAGATTGAA
This sequence comes from Diploptera punctata, assembly GCA_030220185.1. Taxonomy (NCBI): domain Eukaryota; kingdom Metazoa; phylum Arthropoda; class Insecta; order Blattodea; family Blaberidae; genus Diploptera; species Diploptera punctata. The sequence continues at coordinate 74,532 of JASPKZ010006826.1, read as the reverse complement.
GACACTATTTTACATTATATTAAAACTCAGCAATTAAGATGGTACAGACATGTCCAGCGAATGGAAGAGGATCGACTACCAAAATCTGTTTTGGAATGGAAACTTGCGGAAAGACGAAGCAGAGGAAGACCTAAAACCTCCTGAGGTCAGGGAATATGTTCATATATGAAGGAGAAACATCTACAACCAGGATATTGTATGGACCGACAAAATTGGCTATTAGGAATCGGACGATGTCAAAGACATTAATCAACCGTTGATATATCTATAAATTTGTGCTTTGCCAATTTAAGGGTTAATTTCAGAAACTATAATCTGTGATGTAAGGTTCGCCGCGTAGAACTTTAATCACTAAGAACTACAGGTAACATTATTACCATACGATATATATAATTTATGGAATCTACACTTTTATTAATTTTCCTTCTGTTAAGCCCAGACCTAACTTAATAAACGTTATAGATTTAAAGCCACCGGAAGATATAAATATATATTTTTTTTATTTCGAGGGCCAATTGTTATCAGAAGAACAACAGTTTTTAATAAATTACGTACATAATCTAAAGTTGACAAAGGTTTATAATGTAACTTTAATTGAATTTATTATCGCTATCCATTCAGTAACGTTAAAAATACGCTCAATTGATCCTTGACGGAATTTATTCATTTACTTATCCATTAGTTAGAATTGTCTAATCTATTAAAGGCATTTAGTTTCCCTAATTTATAATCTAGGAACGTAATTTAAGAGGTCTGATTTTTCTTCGATACTAGCATTAGTTTGATCCGGTTTTTTTGAAGTTGCCGACACTCCCAAAGCACATTAGTTCATCGTGTTTGTTAATTGATTCTGTCCAGCTTGTGATTTGGTAACAGCAGATGTTAAAAGAAATTCTCGTCGCACTATAAGCATATATTTCCACTCCTCATATTTCAAAGCAAAATGTTTCTGTTACTTTTATTCAGGCTTGCCAACTTTTCATTCTAATCTTCCCATCAGTCATTTTTAAACGTTTTTTTTAAATCTATTTGAAGTTCACTCCGAGAAGGGTAAATTTATCGTCTCCTCAACTCCAAGGTATATGTTCTTAATATCACAAGTAACATTAAATAGTTTCGACTATTTAACTCATGCCCCAAATGGGAGTCAATGACCAATCACATTCCAGTGATTTTTTTATTTACAACCAATCACAGTAGTGTTTCGCCTAGAATTTACCAACTAAAGTTTATCATAATAAAGAAAGCACCTCCTTTTTAACAATCTGAATAGGTCATAGCATTATTTTGCAGTGACTGACTCTTTAAGAAATACGGCTACCAGATTGTATATATATATATATATATATATGATATGAAAAGAAAAATGAATGCTTGAGTCGGGATTCGAACTCGAGTCTCTAAAGTCTGTACCTTTAGACTTTACAGACTTTAGAGACTCGAGTTCGAATCCCGACTCAAGCATTCATTTTTCTTTTCATATCATATTTGCCTTCATTGCCAAATGTCAAAAATATATTTATAATATCTATATATAAAAGCGTTACTGCTATAAAGTAAATATTCTCTTTAAAAATTTGCTTAACTGTTACGTTAGCCGCGAGATGGCAGTTGGAACAATTTCAGCTACCTCTTGTGTGAATTGAGAATACTACATGTATAAGAAAATTGTATGCTTGTATTGGAATTCTTGAGTAGCTCAGTTGGTTAGAGCGCTAAAGGTACAGACTTTAGAGACTCGAGTTCGAATCCCGACTCAAGCATTCATTTTTCTTTTCATATCATATTTGCCTTCATTGCCAAATGTCAAAAATATATTTATAATATCTATATATATATATATATATATATATATATATATATATATATATAGTGCATGAATGTCAACGCGTAGTGCATGCGGGAGTTAATATAAAAACATTTGTAGCAATTGATTATACCACCAAAAAAAGAAACCACTGTTTGCACTTTCTTAAATGTATTTTTTCCCAGGTAATAATCCAGAAAAATATAATTGTCATATTTACATCATACGACATCAGAAATGAATTAATATACAGTTTGATGTGTTTCATTTTTTCGCCACTAGAGTGCATTCTTACAATATTGCGTTCCTTTGGCAATAAATAATATGATCTTGCTGCAGTTATGAACGAAAGAAGTAAATGAAGCGTACGAATCGTTTCTAATTTGTTTTCAAACATCGCCGTTTACATTAAATATATAAATATTTTAAAATAACTATATTTAAATAATTATTTGTGAGTAAACGGCTTAATTTTACTCGTTAAATAGTCCAAACAGATGCCACTCTTGATTTCCAAATTCTCTACATAAATTCACTCCTCACTTCGTGAGTCGTGAATTTATCGATAATTTGGAAATCACTCGTGGCATTACTTATGATAATCCACGATTCGCTCCCATATAAAAGGACAGGGACTGCCATTGATTTATAAAATTTTAATTTTGTTTGTTTATGGGCTTTATTATCAATTATCTATTTATTGTGACACAATAGCTTGTAACTGATGAGTTTTATGTACAATTTCTTTATCATATCCATAGCTCGCATCACATCCTAAATATTTAAAGTGGGATTCTTGAATGGACAGTATAGTTAGTTATAATTTTATTTAACGGCGTTATTTAGCAGCTCAGATCATTAGTGACAAATGAACTGTCAACCATTGCATACCAAAATATACCTTGCAATTTTTCCAACGAAACCTTTGTGATACACCAACACAAGAGTCCAAAAAATTATCTGCCGAATTTAAGTGCAAGACACACAAATCAAGGCCGGAATCCAGCTATGGTAATCCACTGTGCGAAGGAGATTGACGTCTCTGCTTGAATAGAGTGGAGTGAGGCGGGCGCTTTGTGGACGGGAGGCTATGAGAGGCATCCATTCTACCAAGTCAAGAGTCGTATAACTTCACTGTAGTTTAAATCAGAGGTTTGGCGCTGGATTTTAGTGTCTTCCAGTTAAAGGCGGCAGATAATTTTTGGACACACTCTTGGTACGTCGCAAGGCTTATCTGAGAGAAATTTCAAGGTTGGTTTCGGCATGTAATGATTGACAGTTCCCTTGTGTGAGCATAAAAGCAAAATGTACATTTTGCTTAGAGACTTATTATTTCAGGCTTCAAGTTATTTTATGTGCCGTAAATACAGACACGGGACCCACGGTTTCACTTCCATGCTCAAGAATTTTAAGCCATAAAAAGTCCATTAACTCCGGCCGGATGTGAACTCGGAACCAGAGCGAGTATGTTAATCAATAGTCTATAAAGTCAATAGTCAGTAGGACGTTTGTAGAATTCAACTTGACTATTTGCCTCAACGACTTTCACAAACGATCCTTAAAAACATGGATCAATTGTTCTAAGCCATGAAATTTTAAAATATTCGTAGCTTATAACCACTGATGTCCACCGCTGTGGTCTCGAGGTAGCGTGCTGCCTTGTCACGCAGCGGGCCCGGGTTCGATCCGCCGTCGAGGCAGTTTTCTGGGTGAGGTTTTTCCTCACCTGTAAGACAAATGTCAGGAAAACTTTAAGGCCCAAACGGTCCCCGAAATCATACGACCATCATCAGCATCCTTATCATCATCATCATCCTTCACCGGTGTGGAAAGCAACGGGAAGCTACCATACCTACAATTCCCTAGTAAAGCTGCAAGCATAGCATGAAAATGCTATGATTGCAATAAGCACCTGCCTTCGGGCAGAATTACTACTACTACTACTACTACTACTACTACTACTACTACTACTAATAATAATAATAATAATAATAATAATAATAATAATAATAATAATAGATTTATTTTACCTGGCAGAGTTATATGGATGAATGGATGGATAACCACTGATGGAGAGTGGAAAGACCAAATTATTTATTGGTTATAGGTTTTAATGATAGTGATAACAATAATGATTAATAATAACTCCAGAGCGCGACATGCCTAGAAGGCCTTTGGCCTATCAGCCGGCTGCTGGCCTCACATCTACATGTATTAATCACAGAAATAGACGATCATCCTGCCAATATAGGGGCGATATGTGGTCAGCATGTCGGGTCCCCCAGCAGTTATAGCTGGTTTTCTCAACGCTACTTATTGTAGCTACTCAAATTCCTCACAATGCTGGCTGGGCACCGTTCCATACTCGCCGAAATTCCACGAGAAAATTTCTTCCCCGATGGATTCCTGAAACAGCGCAAGTCCCGTAGCTCTGTGCCAAGGCCTCTTGCCTTAACCACTCACCTACGGCGCGAGACTACAGCAATAATAATAATAATAATAATAATAATAATAATAATAATAATAATAATAATAATAATAATAATAATAATAATAATAATAATAATAATAATTATTATTATTATTATTATTATTATTATTATAACAATATTTTTATCTGGCAGATTGTTATGGTTATGCAATTAATGATAAGAATAATGAAAAATAATTTTATAGTTTGATCATTACTGAAGAAGAGATCTTAGTGTCTTAAAGGTTTTGAGTTTGATATTAAAATGTTTTGTAACTATCATTCACCACATGCACAGCATAACTTTATTTAATTCTACAATTTACAATCTTTATTAATTGCGGTTTTTTTTGTTGGACCTATGCATATATTTTCTTAATTTTATTTCCCTATTACACATAATAACTGTCTCTAAAACCAATGCTACAAGATTATTTTTAATATGTTAGTAATTCTTCAAGTTCTTATGTAGAGAATTTCTACACACTTAACGGAGACTAACGACGGTGTTAAAAGTTGCGCTTTCTTTAAAAAAAACTACAAGATGTTGATAACAATAAATTAAAATAGATTTTCCATCTAAGTAGTGCGGGGTCAGTAAGACGGAAAGCAAACTGGAGGCAAGTGAAATGATCCAAAATGGCGATCCTATAAGGGGTCACTTGTTCTACACTCTGCATCATAATCTATCTTCATACATTACGTCATTCAATGATAACCAATTCAACAGGGCATTGAGTTTCATTAATTACATCCGATTACAAATTTGTTCTATTTTATACCATTAATTACATAAACAAAATGTTCAGTATAAAATTATGAGCATGTGAGAAGATATAAACAATAAACTATTATTATTAATTATTATCAATTATCATTATCATTATTACTAAACAAGAAATGAAACAAAACTAAAATTTTATAAAACTGTGGCAGTCCCGTTTCTTTTGTATGGTAGTGAATTTTGGGTTTTAACTAAAAGAGAAGAGAAGATTATAGAAGTAGCTGAAATGAGATTTCTGAGAAATACAGCTGCAAACTTCTAGATAAAATAAATAGTTAAGATATTAGAAGTGAGCTAAATATTTTTAAACTTTTAGATAAAATAAAATAATCTAGAAAAAACTGGAAACAACATATTCAAAGAATGAAAGATGAACGCAAATAAAATATTATACTTAATTACAAACCAAAACGAGACAGGAATGTTGGTAGACCGAAAAATATATGGATTCAAATTTTTTGAATGAGAATCTATGATACCGGAACAAGCCACATGGGCTTAATCCGTGATTGTTGATGATGATTATTATTAATTATTATTATTAGTATCATTATCAATTATTATTATTATTATTCAGGCAACTTGACAAAAATAAATGTTTATTACTTTAAGAGAAAGAAGGATAGAAGAAGGTTTTTCGGAATGTTGGGAATATATTTTCTTAATAGGTAATTAAAACATTCTGTTATCATCCAATATATAAAATGAATAGTTGTTTGTTTTTATTTTATGCGCGGCCATAAAGTTGCTCCGATTGTGATAGGGCTTTTTGCAAAATGTTCAGGAGATTCCCGGGAAGAACATACGCTATAAGAGAGTTGTGATACTCAACTCCTCAACCCTTAGCAATCGCTCTTTGTAGTGGAAAACGAGAAAAAGTAGCTCTTTGGACGCTTAAATGGCTTACGCTGCCTAAACCATAACCATCCATCCATAGTAATTCTGCCCGAAGGAAGGTCCCTCACTGCAATCATAGCATTTTCATACTATGCTTGCAGCTTTACTAGGGAATTGTAGGTGTGGTAGCTTCCCGTTGTTTTCCACACCGGTGAAGGATGATGGTGATGATGATAATAATAATGATGATGATAATGAGGGCCATATGATTTCGGAGACCGTTTGGGCCTTAACGTTTTCCTGACATTTGTTTTACAGGTGAGGAAAACCCCGATAAAAACCTCACTCAGAAAAACTGTCCCGACCGGTGATCGAACCCGGGTCCGCTGCGTGACAAGGCAGGACGCTACCTCGAGACCACAGCGGTGGACTTTAAACCATAACATATACACAAAATTAATGTACACGGAATTGAATATCTCAAAAAGCTTTACAAAAAAGCCGGCGACAGCATATGTTTATCTCTTACGGATAACTCACAATAATAATTTTTGTACTTCATTGATGCCAAGAACATCGACACAAATACGAAGATGCCTGTGCAGACATAGCAGCACATGTCGGGTATTCTTTTACGGATAACTCACAATAACGAATTTTGTCTTTAACGCATTTATTCCAAGAAGATCGAGGTAAGTTGATTCCCGGGCAACACCGGGTAATCAGCACGGGGAATCTTAAAATAATTACGATGTACATTTATAATTTATTTCATTATACTTATTCAACTAATGATAAGAAGTACATTAATTTTTGCTTTCAGCTCATTTATGCCAAGAAGATCAGGATGAGTAGATTCCCGGACAACATCGGGTAAACAGCACGGAGTATCTAAAAATGATTACGATATAAATTTTTCCTTTTACTTATTCAACTAAACATAAGATCACATTAATTTTAATTTATTTAGGCGTAGCAGCGCACGCCGGGTATTAGCTAGTAATTAATAAAACTTTGTTATAATATGTTTATATTGGACATATTAGTTTTTTTCGCATTATATTTTGAAATGGTCGTTATAAATTCATCATTGCATTAATTTCGAGTTTATTTTAGGGACATCTTTTTGAATCGGTTATTGATATACGGTATTTATTTTTTAAATATTGTTAAATTCGACATAATATGAAATAAAATTGTGTAGTTACAAGGATTGAAAGAGTTTTGAAACTCAGTTTAAGTCCCTACTTACTAAAGCCACTGCAACTTGTAGTAAACTTAAATCTATATCAGGATAAAGGTAAGTCTTATAGCTAAGTATACTCACTCCAGAGTGATAATTTTCTTCACCAGTTCAAAATAAAGCACACTTACCTGCAAAAAAAAAACACAGAAAATCTAAGTTAATTTTAGTCGTATTAATTGAATGAAAAAATAATTGCATATATAGATATAACTTTAAGGCCCAAACGAAATCATATGGCCATCATCATCATCAGCAGCATCCTTCACCGGTGTGGAAAGCAACGGGAAGCTACCACATCTACAATTCCTAGTAAAGCTGCAAAGCATAGCATAGCATGAAAATGCTATGATTGCAGTGAAGGACTGCCCTCGGGCAGAATTTATATATGTATATATATATATATATACATATATATATATATGTATGTATATCATGTTTCAATATTTGTTGCAAAATATTTGAAGTAAATCAAACAGGTGCATGTATAAATAAGCCAGTGGTTTATTCTCAATTTACAGGAAACAAAAAAGTTGATATTGAAATATGTATCATACGTAATGCCACGAGTGATATCCAAATTATCGATCAATTCACGAAGTGACGAGTGAATTTATCTAGACTATTTAACTCATGCCCCAAATGGGAATCAATGACCAATCACGTTTCAATGATTTCTGTTTTACAACCAACCAGAGTCGTGTTTCGCGAAATATTTATCAGTGTTATGAATACCATATTAAAGAAGGCTCCTCCTTTTTAATATTCTGAACAGGTCTGACCATTATTTTGCAGTGACTGAGGGAACAGTAAAGCCGCCATATTTGAATGTTCGAAATGGCAGAAACAAGATTTGGCTGTGCTTCAAACGAAGATATAGACGAAATACAAATTTGACAATTGTGTTTTTAAATAATGATATTACCGAGTTCTTTTTGATAATTCTGTGTTCAATAATTGTGTTTTTAAATAATGATTTTACCGAGTTGTTTACTAAAAAATAAATTAACCTATAATTTTGGTTATAATATACAGTTTGATGTGTTTAATGTTTTCTCCACTAGGATGCATTCTTATAATATTGCGATGATATTTCAAGTTTCCCACGCCAGATGGCAATATATAACAAACATTATATGATCTTGTTGCAGTGGATGGAGAAATGAAACACAACGTTTCTCATTTGTTTTCAAACATCGCCGTTTACATTAAATAAATAAATATTTTAAAGTAACTATATTTAAATAATGATTTGTGAGTAAATAGCTTAATTTTATTCGTTAAATAGTCCTAACAAATGCCACTCTTGATTTTCAAATTCTCTAGATAAATTCACTCCTCACTTCGTGAGTCGTGGATTTGTCGATAATTTGGAAATCACTCGTGGCATTACTTATGAGAATTTGTAAATGAAGAGTAACATTTGTTAGAACTATTTAACGAATAAACTTAAGCTGTTTACTCACAAATCATTATTAAATATAGTTATTTTAAAATATTTATATATTTAATGTAAACGGCGATGTTTGAAAACAAATGAGAAACGTTTATTGTGTTTCATTTGTTCATCACTGCAACCAGATCATATTATTTATTGCCAAAGGATAATAATACTGTAAGAATGCACCCTAGTGGAGAAAAAATAAAACACATCAAACTGTTTATAACCAACATTAAAGGTTATTAAATAATATATGACGTCCTATTATTCAAGATTTTAAAAATACATTAGAAACTCCGTTGAGGTCACTGTGTTAAAGTTTTAAGAATTGTAAAACAGTACCTGATACCTTAGTCGTCCTCAATAATTTGCAGTGTTGTATCAAAATGAAAGCAGATGATACTTGAGTTATCGAAAGGCCTCCTACACTGCAAATTATTGAAGACGACTGAGATATATGGTACTGTTTTACAATTCTTAAATTTTGATGTCCTATGATGTTAATATGTCAATTATATGTTTGCTGGAACGTAAATAACTGGGAAATAATACGTTTAAGAAAGTGAAAACTGTGCTTTCTTTCTTACTTTCTTTTTTTGTGGTATAATCAATTGCTACAAATGCTGTTGTATTATATCCCGCAAGCTGAATCTGGTTACATTCGTACACTATATATACAATCTGCGAACCAACTTGCATTCTATGATTCTTACATCTTAATATATAAATTATTATATTCAACGTATTTCTTAGAGAGTCAGTCACTGCAAAATAATGATCTGACCTATTCAGAATGTTAAAAAAGAGGAGCTTGATTTTAATGTGATAAAATTAAATTCATAAAATCGAAGCGAAGAACGACTGTGATTGGTTGTAAATCAAAATTCATTGAAATGTGATCGGTCATTGACTCCCATTTAGGGCATGAGTTAAATAGTCTGAATAAATTCAATATTTACACTGATTACAAGCTTAGGTGACAATTTAATATCCTCATAGAATTCCAAAAGCCATACTTCGCTACTGCCCCCAAGGCAAAATATCGCTGGGACGTCCAAAAAAGCGCTGGATGGAAAATTCCTCTTTGAGATCGTAACAGGCCACACGGCCTAATACTTGCATGGATGATGATGATGAATGTTGATATATTTGGTAGCTAATAATAAGAAGCATTTTTAAAAATGAAGATTCCTTTTTCATTCATACATAGAATTAAAATAATAAAATTATTGGTATGTAAAAGTTTTCTTCTAGAGAAACATTATTTTTTATGGATTACCTGGCCTGATAATGAAATTTTTAAAACAATTAAAAATATTTCATTAGAGGACAACACATAATAAAATCGTGTGATAAAATAGTTTTGTTTAAACCGAAATATACCTATAATTAGAATGTATTATAAAATTATATAATAAAATCATTGATAACTATATGGTGCAGGAAAAATATAACAAAAATAAAGAATACAACTAAAAGTACTAATGAAAGAAAATCCACATGTGACGTTTTTTACACGCTTTATATTAGCTTGACCTCTATCTCCCTATCTATCTACTATATCTATCTCCCTATCTATCTATCTATCTCCCTATCTATCTATCTATCTCCCTATCTATCTATCTATCTCCCTATCTATCTCCCTATCTATCTATCTATCTATGTGACGGAATTTTTCAGCGCGATTTTCACTCACTTAAAATCACTGATCGACTTGAAACTTTGTATACTTGTAAACGACCCGTGACAATACAATAATTTCATATTTTGTTTCCAAAATCCTGGCCAGAATCATCAGAAAACCAAAAAAGTGTATTTGTATATATGTAACGGAATCATTGAACACGATTTTCACCCACTTAGAAACATTGTATCAACTTGAAACTTTGTATACTTGTAAAGGACCCGTGACAATACAATAATTTCATATTAATTTATAAAATCCTGGCCAGAATCATCAGAAAATAAAAAAGTGTCTTTGTATCTATGTAACGGAATCTTTGAACACGATTTTCACCCATTTAGAAACGTTGGATCGACTTGAAACTTTGTATACTTGTAAAGGACCCGTGACAATCCAATAATTTCATATTTTGTTTCTAAAATCCTGGCCAGAATCATCAGAAAATAAAAAAAAATTAAAACTGGTATAATAGATTGCGGACTTGTCGACTTTTTAGTCAATCGTTGTAAGAGCTCAGTTGGTAAAGCGGTGAACTGTAGTGGTATATAATTTCAGTAATCCATAGGTTGTTGGTTCAAATCCGGCTGGGAGGATTTTTTTTAGAAGAGTATTACTTTTAGCTCGTACTACAATAGTATCGAATTTAAAGATATTTACATTTTTATCTTATTCTGTAAAATATTAAAACTAAAAAATAAAAAATAAATAATAGTTTTAAAAAACTAAAAGAACACGCTTTATTAGAAAACCAAACTAAAAAATGAAAAATAATTTTAATTTCCAACACGCTTGGGATAAAATTAAAGTGGTCAACAAAAGAAATCATCTCCAACACATATAGAATAAAACTAGAGTTATCAACAAAAAGAAAATAATTTTACCATCAAAAGCGTGGGGTGCTCTATATCAATTAATATATTTGACTAGAAGTCCCGGCCACGCCTTGCTGTGGGTAAGGTATACGTTGAACATTTAAATTAAGTTTCTGTCTTTCAGCCAGATTACTTAAAACTAATTCTTACACACGAAATTAATAATATTGAAAATAAAATAAACACTGAACACACTTAAATTATGAAATAATCAATATTTGTAATTCAATTGAAATTCGCGGTTGTAACAAAAAGCGCAGCCATCTGGATCTCTCTTTGTTAAATAATAAACCAATTACCTTACCAAATTACCTTACACCGCCATCTGTTAGAATCGTATGGAACTCGCAGATAATTATAACTCTTTGTTAAATAATAAACAAATAATTTGCAATAAAAAAATAATGCGACTATAAATTTAGTTATAAACTACCCTAAGTCTCAAGTTGGATCAAACTGCACACAGTGTGAAAAAATTTATTAAAATCGGTTCAGTAGTTTAGGATTCCATCGCGGACGAACAACATGACACGTAATTTTTATATATTAAGATAGTAAACATATATTGGTAAAAGTAAAGTCTCTAAGAAGAAAATGTAAAAATCATAAAAAGCACCCAACGCTTTTGATGGTAAAATTATTTTATTTTTGTTGATAACTAGTTTTATTCTATATGTGTTGTAGATGATTTTTTTTTGTTGACCAGTTTATCCCAAGCGTGTTGGAAATTAAAATTATTTTTCATTTTTTAGTTCGGTTTTCTAATAAAGCGTGTTGTTTTAGTTTTTTAAAACTATTATTTATTATAAATAATATTAATAAAATGGAAAATCGTTAATCACGTCATCAATATTGCTTTGTAATTTTAAAGTATTTCTTAATAACTGAACCGTTTATTACTGAAAGACCAAAAGTATTGGAAAATTTATCATTGTCATTTGTAAACCTAGATCCATATAGTACTGAAATATCTCATGCCTCATTTGCTCTATAGGAAATTATGACCCAGTTATTTTATCGTTTATTTTTTAATGAGCTCATGCCCAGGAAATATAAGATTTTTTTTTGTCCCAGGTGTAAAATTAAAAAAAGTGATATGTGCCTTTTCAATAATAAATTATTCAATTGTGTAAGTAATTTTTCATCGTGTTCTTTCACGGATTAGGTCTTCGCCTGTTCCGATCTAACATCTGTTCACTCAGCGATTTCTTGGTCTTCCTACCAATCTTCCATCTCCAGGATCTGTTATATTATAATATAGGCCTATTGTATAAATGTTTAAGAAGCCTTCTTTTATATTTACCTAATTTCAATGCTTTACGATCCATATATTGTGTGCGTGTGCGTGTGTGTGTGTGTGCGTGTGTGTGTGTGTGTGTGTGTGTGTGCATTATTCAGATGTTGTGCTCGTTTTTAATCTTGATCATGAAAGTATTGACTTTTAGGTTGTAATACAATTGTGAATTAGATGTTAAATTATAAAGTATTATTTGTGAAATAAATAGAGTATGTACAAAACAGCTACCAATAATAAAATAAAGACATACAGAAATGAACAGAGGAAGAATCGATTTTATAATTGAGGTGGTTAGAAGCAAATGGGTGTATTTTTTTCTTCGCAAAATACGAGTTTGGTGCATAATTACATTCTTGAAGCATAATTTTATTTAGTGACAAAGGGGTGTATATGTATGCGTTAGAAGTAGATAAAGTATTATTGTTATTTTCAATTACCCATGATTTTCTCAACTTCAAACCTGTTTTCTCAAAATTGAAAAACTTGCACTTGCACCCCCTTTACACCTAACCACCTCAATTTTCATTCATCCTTGAATCGAAACTATAAAACATTAAAATTGTAAATAATAATTTTGCGTTCTATATGGTAACAAAACCAATAAAACTATAAGAATCAGATATTTAACTATAGCTGCAACAAAGAGAATTGAAAATCAAATATGATATAAACAGGAAAAATAAAATACTTTCATTCATAAAGAACAATATAAAATAAGTCATTTGAAGTATTTAAATAAATCCAGAGATAATAGCAAAGAGTAAAATTCCCCTGTAAAACTGGGAGCACTGCTGAAATATCTCTCGAAAATAATGAAAATAAGAGATAAAACAACTCTAGAACTCTCGAATAACAAATGGAAAGCGAACTTCTGCCACAATACACCGCTTATACCAGTGTAAATTGAATATGTACCACATTATGTGAGAAATAAAAAAAAAAAGAACTAATTACTTATATTTTGCTTGCTGTGATTTTAACGTTATAAACATGTGTCTTATTAATTTGGTGTTATATATTATATTATATATATATATATATATATATATATATATACAGGGCTTCCAATATAAAACCGGACACGCCTCACGGGGTTTCACCCGTCAGGCAGCGCTCTCTCCTCGTCCGCATTTCACTCTGCCAGCCGCAGAGTGTCCGGTTTTATACTGGAAGCCCTGTATTATCTATATATATTATATTTACTAACTAACCTCTCTTGGTTAACTCTTGTTTTTTTCGACCCCGACGCTATTAGGTCATCCGAGGGCTAGGGAGTTTTCCTTTCTTCCATTTCTTCTTTCCTTTATTTTCTTTTCTTCTCCAGAAATGCCTGACCAGAGGCTATAAGATGGCAGCCCCATCACTGGTCTTGCCTTCCTTTGGCCAGCAACCAATCAAAGGGACTATTATTATGCTTTCAAGTCTTATACGAGAATTTCCCGGAAGGAAATTGGAAACACCATCTTGAAAGAATGAGTTCAAATCGGATCCCCAAAGCTGTTTATAATTATATACCAAGAGGACGAAGATCACTGGGCCGTCCTATGAAACGCTGGAGGGAAAATTTTCTATAGGATCGTAACAGGCCTTGGCCTAATACTTGGAAGGAAGAAGAAGATATTATATTAAATTAAAAATTTACGATTCTGTTGGTAAGAAAAGAAGAAAAATTACATCTGTTAAATTAGAAATATACAGATCCTCGTTCAGGTTAAATAATTTATTTTAGCCATATTTTTTAGCTATATTTATTTATTTAGCCTGGTGGAGTTAAGGCTATGTGGCCTTCTCTTCCTCTTTTATGATGACTGCAAAGAAAATTATATTGTTATAAGTTGGCCCCTATATCGAAATAAGCAGTCTTATCACTGCAAGGAGAACGAGATGGTTCCTGTAGGCATACACTCAAAAAACACCAATTACATCACAGCTGCTCAGCGCTCCGAAATTCACCAAATATACCAAAAAACAACCAATACAACTGCCATGGTTAACAACACATATCCACATCTTCAACATTAAACCTTTCGGCCCACTTTTCAAAATTAACGGGGCTAAAACCCGAAAGCGTTGGAACCCGTGGGTGTCTATTAAAATCTATTAGTCGCCCAAAAGGGATGTTGTAGCCGACCTCACAGGCCGCATTCAACACTCTCACAGATAGATGTCTTGCCAATTTAAGGGTTAAATGACCTGACCTGTACTATACTGAACCAACCTCAATGAACATGGCCTATACTAACCAAACCTAACGTAACCTAACTAAAACTAACCTTACTCAATCTAACCTACGCTGAACATAATCTGAACCTATCCTTAACCAACCTCAACCTAAGTTGATCCTAACCAAATCTAAACCGAACGTAAACCTAACAAACATAACCTAAAACGAACCTAAACTGAACGTACACTGAACCAACACTGACCCTAAACTGAACCTAACACGAATTTAACCCGAACCTAAACCTAACCGAGCCTAACCTAACTAACCTGAACTAGCATTATCCTAACTTAAACCTAACCTAAAACGAACCTAAAACAAACCTAAACCGAACCTATTTCGGAACCTACACTGACTCTAACACGAAACTAACCCGAATCTAAACTGAACCTAACCTAACCTGAACATAACCCGAATGCAAAAAAAAAAAAAAAAAACCGAAACCAACACTGAACTCAAAACTGAATTCAACCTATCCTGTCCTAACCTAACCTAACCGAACCTAACCTGGCCGACCGATATCTGACCTAACAGATACCTAACCCAGAAACATAATCTAAAAACTCCAACCGATCCGAGCAAACTATCCCTAAATCGACGAAATTACCTCTATAACGACCAAATTACCAGTAGCTAATAAAACTACCCCTATAAAGACCAAAACTACCAGTAAGCCGATCAAGATACTTATAAAATGATAAAATTATCCTTAAACCGATGAATCTACCTCTAAAACGATAGAATTACACGTAAACCGGCCAATTTACCTCTAAACCGACCAAACAACTGCTAAACTGATAATTATAATATACATTTAAAATTATTTTTCTTTTTACTTACTTAACTAAACAAAAATACACATTTAATTCAATTAGGTGTAGCAGCGCACCCAGGATATTGGATAGTAATTAATAAAATAAGGTACATAAACGTATTAGGAAATACTGGACCATTACTTTCAGTATCTGAATTTTAATTCTGGTATTTAAATTAATTAAATTTTAATTTTAGAATGGAGTTTTATTCACAATGGGTGACAGTATCTCATGCACGGTGATATTTAATTAGGCTTTTAGTTGAGATTAAATTTTAAGCTTTCTTTCTCTTGCAAAGTACAGTATATTAAATTTTAAAGCACTTCAATATTTAAGAAGATTATAACTCCTGTGGAAACAAAATCTCAAGCAAAGTAAACTGTTACGTAATAAGACTAATTAAGTTAGAAACGCCGAACTTAGACATTTATACAGCTTTACTGAACCAAATATCAATAGTTACGAATATTTTACAAGTATAATCTCTACTCTAAAAGTTAAAGCATAGACAAATTAATTACTACTGACAAATCCACCCGACAAAGAACATTTCCATTTCTCATTTTTACAGATAATAATGTAAATAAAGATAGAGGAATAAAATCCAAAGCACAAGGAACTGATCGTATAGATATTACTCTACTGAACAATATAGTCGACTTTATACAGAGTGTTCGGAAATTCATATTACAAACTTCTAGAGATAGCAGAGGGGAAACGTACTATTTCCGTGTTATAGCCACTACAATGTGTCGGATTTGCCGGTCTTATTTTGCAGTCGGATCATTATTAACTCCTCACTGCAAACTTCATCATTGTGGAAATAACCCATTGTACGCCCACTCCCCAAAGTTAAAATAATAATAATAATAATAATAGCTTTATTTTACCTGGCAGAGTTAAGGCCTTAAGGCCTTGTCTACCACTCAACCAGGTTTAAAAAAATACAAACAAAAAATAGTCTTAAATCTAAATTACAATATATATATATATAAACGATTACAAGTTATGAATACAATACAATTAATATTTATAATGTATTTTGATTTACTCTAAATTTAACGAATTAAATATATAATATGTACAATATATATAAAAAACAGGAAAAGATTAATGACATAGTATAAAATTAAATAAATAGAGAAAAATTAATTATTAGACAACAGGTAACTGTAAAAGCGTGACTTAAAGGTACCAAGTGTGTGGCAACCCCTGATATCTTGGGGAAGGAGATTCCAGGAGCGGGCAGAGGCTACTGTGAAGGAAGTAGAATAGGAGGAAGTGCTATGAAGAGGAATTGTTAGCAGACTGCTATCTTGTGATCTAGTGTCAATATTGTGGTAAGAGGATAACTTCTCAAATCTAGACGCCAGGTAAGTAGGGATGTAGGAATTCAGAAGCTTGAAAAGTAGTGAAAGAGAGTGCAATTTACGTCTGTCAGTAAGACGGAGCCAAGAGAGGTTATTAAAGTGTTCGGAAATATGGTCATAACGGCGGATATTGAAAATGAATCGAACGCAAGCATTATGAACACGCTGCAGTCTCTGCGACAAGTCATAGTTTAGATCATTATATATAATGTCACAATAATCGAAGTGTGGTAACACAAGATTCTGCACAAGGATTTGTTTTAACGAAACTGGGAGAAAATTCTTTAAACGTCTAAGATAATGTAAGATGGAGAAAGTCTTTTTACATATGTGTTTCACTTGTGTTTGCCAGGTTAAATTTGCGTCTAGATGTAGTCCAAGATCTATTACTGAAGAAGAATAAGGGATAATTATATTATTTATAGTAATGTTTGGTAGTGTAGATATGTCAAAGGTTGTAAGCAATCTTTGTTGTCCCATTAGAATTACTTGTGACTTGTTAGGATTTAGATTTAGACCGATACTTGAAGACCAGTTAAAGATGGATATGAGATCGTCATTCATTTTTGTCATGCTGTTATAGAGAGAATGAGGAGGTGAATGTAGGTAAATTTGGAGATCATCAGCGTAGAGGTGATAACGGCAGTGCTTTAGTACAGTTGGCAAGTCATTTATGTAGATTGAGAAAAGAAGAGGTCCGAGAACACTGCCCTGGGGGACTCCAGCCGGCACGTTGCGCCAAGACGAAGATCTAGAGTTTAATGAAACGTATTGTTGACGACCGTGCAGGTATGAGTCGAACCAGGATACAGCGCTGTCAGACAAGTGTAGGTGCTTGAGCTTTATCATAAGTAAGTCGTGGTCTACTGTGTCAAAAGCTTTGCTGAAGTCAAGTAAGGTTAAAGGAGTCAATTGACGTCTGTCCACGGCTTCACGAATATCTTCAGTAATTTTTAGCAAAGCTGTGGTTGTGCTATGACCATATCTAAAGCCGGATTGATAAGGATCAAGGAGGTGATTTTCTTGGAGATATTCAGTCATTTGCTTATGTACAATATGTTCCAGGGCTTTAGATAATGTCGGAAGGATGCTAATCGGTCGGTAGTCATTACAGTTAGCAGGTGTACTTATTTTTGGTATAGGCCGAACTCTAGACTGTTTCCATACAGTAGGGAAGATAGAAGTTATAAGGGAAGCATTAAAAATATGAGTCACTGTGGGTAGTATAATGTCAATGATTTTATTTAGCATTAAAATGCTGATGTTATCTGTTCCTTGTGCATTGGATTTAATCCGCTTGAGTGCTTTTTTAACGTCTATAGGCGAAATGTCGTTAAAGTGAAATTTATCTCTTCCTATATGGGGGGATGGGGATAAGTCTTTAAGAATGTCTGTTTTAGTCTTGTTGTCTGGAGGTGTCATGGGTATTGAGGTAAAATGTTCATTTAAGTCATCTACAGAAATGTCTATAGAGTCAGTTGAGGGATTCAACTGTCTAAGTCCCATTGCACGGAGATTTCGCCAAGTGTCCCGTGCACTTATTTCAGGTCCGATTATACTGTGGGCGTGTCGCAGTTTGGCATTGCGTATAGTTTGTGTAGTTGTGTTTCTAAGTTGTTTGTACAGTTGCCAGTTCTTGTCATTTTTATGTCGTCTGTATGTTCGGTATGCTTTGTCTCGTTTTGACATAAGTTCACGTATTGAGTCATTCATCCAGGGTGCAGGGGGGCGGGAAAATCGTCGGGTTTTTACTGGTGCATGTCTATCATATAGTTGTAATATCAGTGTATTAAATGTGTCTACTTTTTCATCAACTGATCTAAGATTCCATATTGTGTACCAAGGTAGTTCTAAAGCGTCTGATTTTAGTTTAGTATCGTCTATGTTTTGTAAATTTCTGTACGTAATCAATTTAGAGCGTCTTTTAGGACATTGGAGTGAGTATTCAACGAATACAATGTCATGAGCAGATATGCCGGGAGCAGGAATTTGTCCATATGACAGTACTTTCTGTGGATGTGTAGTCACTATTAAGTCCAGTAGAGTGTCGGTATTAGCAGTATGATGTGTGGCAGAGAAAGGAACAATTGTCATATTTAAGCTTTGGAACATATTTTTAAGTTGTATGGCTGGTGAGTCAGTCTGAAGAAGATTTGTATTAAAATCGCCTGCGACAATAACGTGTTCATAATGAGGTAATGAATCGTTCAGAGCGTTTTCTAGATCCGAAAGGTGCCTTATTTTTGGAGGTTTGTATACAATGCATAAGAGACATTTTTTTAGACTTCCCTCACGTCCGAATAACTTTCGACTAATTAGTATGTCACGTATGTTTTTTTGAACAATTAGTCCTAAAAAACTGACTACCTAAACAAATGGGGGCAAGCCGTGCGTAGTGGTTAGGGTTCGAGTCCCGGTGGGGTCAGGATTTTTAAACTAACCCAAACCTTCTGGTAACACCATAGCCCTGGGGTCGTCTCGTCTCCAACGGAAATAAATACCAGACGCTTGTTCTGGGGGTAAAGGCGGCCGTCACGCAGGCTGACAACTCGGCTGACATCAAGTGCCGATTGTCTAGAAAAAGTGGGAGCCTTAACGTCCACTACCCCAAGGGTCTCCTATGGCCTGTAAGTTGGATCACTTTACCTTTATCTAAACAAATATGATATTTTAGATCAATTTCAGTCAGACTTCTGAACAGGATACCATACAAATAGTGCTCTACTAAATATATGTGAACACATACGAAAAATTACAATCCATACACAAAAAACTTCAGTAAAGCATTTGACACGATAGATTTTTACTTATTGTTATATAAACTGAAAAATATCTTACTTTCCGACACTGCCAGGCAACAGTTTGATTGCTACCTTCCTGAACACCAGAAATGTGTTGTAAGAAATCCTGTGTTATGGCCTTCTTGGGTCATCTGTAAAGCTGGAGTTTCGTGCCGTAAATTTATGACACGGGACCCACAACTTTCTAAGCCATAATCTGATTATTTTACATCGATCTAGGCCGAAGTTCGAATCTCGGATCATGTGAGCAGGGTACAATTGAATCAGTCATTTCGAAAAGGGATCATCTCCAATTTTTCTGAAATTTACTTCTTTCATTATTCCATGTTTAGATACCCACTTCCATCGTTTCCGTGTGAGAATGGATCAACTACACTATTCCCTTACCACTTTGTGATTTTATTCAGTAGCAATTTCACATTCAATCCTGAACAAGTTGAATCAGTTTTTTTTTTCCTCTGCTCTAAAATTTGATCAGCTGTAGATGACCCCTTTTCGAAATGACTGATTCAATTATTCCACAGACCAATTACTACTTTATAACGAGACATATGAAGTAAAATACTTTAGAAGCGAATGTAAGGATCTACATATTTCCAATCAGTAGCATTAGGGTAAGTTGAGGTGACTGCCGCATTTCCCATTAGACACTTTAAGAAATGCTGAATAAGTTTAAGAGCGAATCAAGTCAAGAACGAATGAAGGAGCGCCACTAGGCCTATCAAACACCTTTCCATCTGAGCTATCAGATTTATACAACATATGGGCAGTAATCGTACTTCATACAAAATTAAAAACTGAAGTATTATGCCTTTATATTTAATTCTGTAAATAATGGACGAGTGATGTTAGACGACATGTTTTTGCGAAGAGCTAAGAGAAGCTTGCTAGCTCAAATGTATAAAGAAATTTTCTCATAACTTACCGGGAAGTATATAGGATCGTGATCACCTAGCAACACGAGGAATTTGTGTAGTTACAATAAGCAACTACTGCTAACTAGCTCACTGGCACTATCGAACCCGCAGGTCCATCGCCGTGCGAACATAAGATCTCCATACATTCCTATCCTGCGCTAATGCTTTCCAATCATTCCCTTGTATAACCGATTCCGATTGAGGGTCTTTCCACTTTTCAGCGGTTGCCCTTTTACCAGCCGGCTGCTGGCCCTTCACATCCACATGTGTCAATCACAGTTGTATAACCTACTTCCCTTAAATCATAGTTAATGTTATTCTCCCACCTCATTCTTGATCTACCAACTGGGCATTTTCCCTCTGGTTTTCCTACAAGAAGCTTACATGCACGTATTTCATTCCCAATTCGTTTCACATGTCCTGTCCAATCACAGTCTACGAGACTTAACTGTTCTCATTATATCTGGCTTCCTATAAAGACCATGTAGTTCACTGCTATGTAGTCTTCTCCATTAACCTGTCTGTTCATCTCTCTTTGGTCCAAATATTTGCCTAAGAACTTTATTCTCAAATACTCGTAATCTCCTAAGCAACAACTGCAGGGGAAAAAATGATGACAGCTGAGGAGCCATCTTTAATCATTTAGGGTTTATAGATAAATATGTAAATAAAGCTTATCATTGAATAAACATGCTGACCACATGTCACCAGCAGCAGACTACTAAACCAAGATCCATCTAGATCTGTCAAGCCGCGGAGTTTTAAATAATCATATGAATGTTAAGTTTTGATACACTTTACAAGTTTTTATTTTCTACGAGGAAATTTACATCTAAAAGAAAGATTTTTGGACAATTATGATTATTTCCCCTTATTTTACTTAATTGGTAATCACTTTAAGCAGTGAACTTGTGATAGAGAAAACACTTGTGAAAGGTGTAATTTAATTTTAAACCAAGGATACATGATGGCGCTATAGATTATGATAAATATGCTATCACGTCACGTATATTTCAGCTTACAAGATAATCACAAGTGTTTACTAGTGCAAAAATGCTTTTAATAGCAAAATAATAGCAGTTGTGCCTCTAAGTGTATAAAAACAGATCACATTATAAGCCTTTGACCTTGCGTATGAACAGAAGGTGCAAATTGACTATGTTACCAACCTGTTAGCAAACCAAACACCATCACTATTTAATAAGGTCTTCTAGATTTAAAGTCATTAAAAAAACAGGGGTGTAAATTTTGAGATAGTGATAGCTTCCAATCAGTTACAGAGCTGAAAACTCTTCTTGTTTATGTACATAACCTTAGATCTCATGTGGGAAGGTTTGCAATCCAATTAGAGGAGTGCAAGTCCAACGTTGATCTTTGCAAGTGAAGATAAGAGTGAAGAGATTATGTTCTGTTCTAAGCTATACAATAAATGTACCTTTATTTGTAGCACGTTTTGCTAGATTGGAAATATTCTATTTTGACGAAATTGAGAAATATCTTCTAAAGTTCTAAAACATGTAATTATATAGACTACTTTATAAGCTTGCAAACCTAAGTTTATTTGGATTAATGCTGTATTGTTCTTAGTTTTTATCATAATCTTTCATTGATGAAAATAATTAAAAATACGTATTTTTTTGGTTTATTCTATATATCAGTATCAACCTTTAAATCTATCAAAGCTCTAAATTTATTATTCCAACTTATATAAATCCACTTAACCGTTACATTTACGAAACTCCTCGTGTCAATTTATTTAAATCTGGGGAATGCAGTGAAAACAACTAATGCAAAACAATTCAAATTATTATTGTGTACTATTCCGTAATTTGGGACCAATTTAAGTCACCTATTACGTCGTCAATATAAGGAATAAGTCTGGATACTAATATATCTTACGTTTTACGAAGTAATGAAATACTCAATTTCTATTAATTTATTTTTCCGTCGTTTCTTGTGAATAGTAAGTTGAAATCATTGTATCGATAGGATACAGTCCCTATTCAAGGATTAAGCAAAACAAATAAATATAGGTTATAATTTGATTCATTTGAGAAGACACTCTTCTATTTTCCCCTTTTGTTTTACATTCTTAAGCAACAATTCCATTTCGAGTAAATACAAGGATGGGCCCAAGTGGATGAAGAGCGATGAATCTCTTTCAGCGGCGAACAATAAATGTATTTTAATTGCAAGGTAAGTCGAGAGTTGTAGGTGAATCTTTAAGGGTGAATTAATGATAATAATGAAATCAAATTTCTCAGCGGGTTTTTCAGTTTATTAATCTTGATTAAGTTTTAAGTAATTAAAAACATCTTACAGCATATATATATTGCAAAATAGCTCTACGCATTCCCAAATAGTTGTGATATGAATACATTTGTCGGTCCTAATTAAAGTAAAGTGATCCCACTACAGGCCTCGGGAGACCCTAGGGGTAGGAGGAGGTTAAGGCTGCCACTTTTTCTGGACAATCGATACTTGATGTCAGCCCTGCTTGACGGCCGCCGTTACCCCCAGAACAAGGGTCTGGTACTCATTTCCGTTAGAGGCTGAGTCGACTCCAGGGTCATAGTGCCGCCAGAAGGTTTGGGTCAGTTTAAAAATCCTTACTCCACCGAGACTCGAACCCTCGACCTTCCGGGTTCTGGCGCAGTGCCTTAACCACTACGCTACGGCGTGCCCCCTCGGTGCTAATTAACCGAATATTAATATCAAGATTAGCTATATTAATATCAATTACTCAGTTAAATTATTGCGAGTAATAACTTATAAGAAAATCCTTGGCTCACTCTAGCTTAGATGTTTAAACTAAACCTTCGAATTCAATTATTTTTCTTAAATTAACACTTGCATCCTAATTTGGAAACGCGACCTAATTCAAAGTCCGGTCACTCCCGTAATGTTGAATATTTATCTATTTTGCATAAGATGTATCACGCATTTTACAAAAAGAAATATTTAGAATAGAATAGATTTATTTAGCCTGGTGTAGTTAACGCCATGTGGCCTTCTCTTCCACTCACCAGGACAAACATATGTTACATATAAATATAAAAAATTACAATAATAGTCATACTAAACAATTAATTATCTGTTAAATTGAATAATAATGAAAATAATGTCTAATAATACAATAAAATTAAATACAATTAAAATTGAATTAATTATAGAATGAATACAAAGAGGAATAACAGCTCGAATCTACTATACATAAAAAGAAGAGAAAGAAAAAAATACAAAGAAAGTAATAAACTATAATGATTTAATCTATCGTTTATCATACATGGCATTAGGTAAATATATTAACAAATTTTAAAACTATTTTTATTAAATAATGAAACAACAAATTATTAATTTTTAAAAAGTAGTATTAGCGAATTGTTCCTGTTAATAATTTTCAATTTGTTTCTGAAAGATGGTAAAGTTTGGCAATCTCTGACATAGGAGTGAAAGGGAATTCCATGTTCTAGCAAGCGAAATTGTAAAAGATTTCGAATAATATGTGATGAGGAGGGATATAAAGGACACTGTGCTCAAGGGATCGGGTATCTAATTTGTGTGTATCAGACTGGTGAAGCGGTGTGATAAATAATAAGGTAATGACGCAAATGAATTCGACACATTTTTTAAAACTGTATAAAGTTATATCAAAGCCATAATTCGATTTCGTAGAGAAACCTGGGCAAGGGAACAAAGGATGAAAGAAAACAGAATATGGATGCAAAAATGAGAATTCTGAGATATTTTGACGAATGCATAAGATTAAGTTATATAGAAAACAAGGTAAATAAGTGAACATTTAAAATTAGATATACAATTTAAGATATAAGACATTATGGGAAGAGATGGAACTAATACGTGGAAATAATGGATACAGATAAATGGGCGAGATTTTAGAGTACAGACCAAGAGGGAGAAGATCAAGAGACAGACCAAGGAGAAGATGGAACGAAGATTTCGAGACCGATACGGACGTACTGCTACCTAATTCTTGCTTGACAAGAATAAGAATATTATTTTTCACTTTTCTTTTTCTTTTTACACAAGCTCAAAATACACACACCCAGACCAACAATCGAAGTTTAAAATGTTTTACATCGCCGGGATTCAAATACGGATCGCCGAAGTGTAAAGTAGGAACTCTACCGACTCGTCACAACAAGGGGCAAATATAATCAATATAATATTTATGGCAGAAATGCTGCTAATTTTGTAATAGCTGCAGGCCTATTGCATAACAGACAAAAAAAAGTTTATCAACAACAACAATAAAGAATATTTAAATGAAATAAGAGCAGTGATAAGGAATTAAACTATTTTATGGAATAAAAAAGTAAGAAGGAAAACGAAAAGAGGATATACGGAACTCTAGTTTAAAGTGTTATGTTGTATCTTGTATGTGTCGAAATATGGCACAGAATAGAACTAGCGGAAATAAAAAGAAGCTCTTGTGCACCTAAATGTACTATATGAGACAAAGTTAATGAAAACGCATCTAGATAACACACAGAATTATATGATAAGAGAAAGAATACAAATGGGGTGAGGTATATTTGATGATGTTCACAAGAGACAGTTTGGTTTGATTACGTAAATAGAATGAAGGAAGAAATACTTTCTAATCTCAAAGAAAACAACTGGAGTGATGACGTTGACGAGATGATGAAGAAAAGAAACGTATATACAGAAGAATGCCAGAACAGAGAAATATGGTTACAGGGGACGCAGAGACGGCGACAGCTGTAATAATCCGTGAAGAAGACGAAGAAGAAGAATAAAATAATAAATAACATGTAATTTAGAGCTCAATAAGGAGCAAAAGTGTATTATTGTTTTCTTAAATTCGAAAGTGTATAATGACATCAATAGTAACATGTTTGAACAAGGCTGTGCCCTCTCTCTTTGGGAGAAAGATGATTGTGATTAACTGAATGAAGCATTTTTTAAAACAACACTGTAGCTACTATCCAAGTTGAACCAATTACGTGACCTCCAATTTTTTTAAAATCCAACAATACCTATTTATTACTGGAATTTTCTGAGGAATTAAATATGTTCCTCTAATAAGGGTGTAACCGACAATTCCGTGTGACATTATATTTTATGGCCAAGCTTAATAGAGTGGTGAAAGCAATGTCACATACTTAGCAGCATGCGAACTGTTTACTAAGTTGGGAAAATTAAGTAAACAACTGTGAACATTTCATTCATTTTAAAATCTTAAAATCATCTTCCACAAATGTATGGTCACATCATTTTTCGAGAGAACTGTTCAATTACATACTATATTCCCAGAGAAAGAAAGTCTCATGAAGGAATGCGGCTGAGCCAAACGTCACGCGAGGTTGCACTGTATACTCCGAAAACATAGCTTGGTAATGTGCTCTAACATCATTTAAAATTAGCATAACATATCAAATTAATGTAAAATTTAAAACTAGTGTGACGTCATACGAGTATAATAGTCAAATTAACACAATAAATCTTGCTCGATAGCAGGAATCTGTACAAACTAATATAATTTGATATATGTAGTACAACGGAACAACAATCGCCACGTCATCACTTGCTAATGATATTCGAAAAACCCACCTACATGTAAACTGAACACCCCT
This sequence comes from Diploptera punctata, assembly GCA_030220185.1. Taxonomy (NCBI): domain Eukaryota; kingdom Metazoa; phylum Arthropoda; class Insecta; order Blattodea; family Blaberidae; genus Diploptera; species Diploptera punctata. The sequence continues at coordinate 48,355 of JASPKZ010006826.1, read as the reverse complement.
CCCGCACTAGACCTTTATCACCGCGCGGGGACTTCCTTTCACTGGGAGTACAATATGTATATTTGCAACTAGATACTGTAATTGTAATCTCAGAAAATTATATCACAACTTTTGAAATAATTATAACTGATATATTGAATAAAATAAACTAAATACATTTAATCCAATGTGCGGCACCATAAAATGAAGTCTCAAAGGAACTAGAAACGATACACTTTTAAAATTATATAAAACCATGGCGCTTACAACACTGTTATATAGATTGGAACACTGGACCTTAACCAAAAACCTGGAACGAAGAGCAGAAACGACAGAAATGAGGTTTTTGAGGAGGTGGCTGGCTATGCAATAACAGATCGAAAACGAAATGAAAATATACGAAGAGAACTAAGTATATTCAAACTATTAGAAGAGATGAATGGATGGACCACATCAATAGAATGGATAGCAATAGAATTCCGAAACAGATTCTTGATTACAAATTACTAGGACGAAGAAATGTAGGAAGACCTAGTAAAATATGTACACACAAATTCTATCATGAGATCGGAACAGACCTTAAGATTTAATCCTTGAAGATGCTGATGATTATGTATTAAATCACATGGGAAAAATTGCCCTCGCGATTAGAATTATGTCGTTACATGTCATTACACAAGAGTGGACACATTTTGGATCTAATGATAACAGAATTCCCGTTATTCTAACCTGTGTTTAATAAAATCACAATATCAACATCCTCAAGATTAGAATATGTTTATTCTAAGCCAAATGATTTATTCTATAATATAAATTAAATCAGAGGTTGATAAAAAGAATAATACACTACATAAGTCATTCCATTAAGTCCTATCTTACTAATGTTAAAATAAGTATATCATAGCTAACTCATTGTGAGATAGGAATTTGTAGATTAAAGTAAGCCTACATTTTACAATTAATTTGTCAAATATTATTTGAATTTTAATTTGAAAAGTAATATTCTCATCAAAAATACAATAGTATAAAGTTACTTAGATTCTCCGGCATGGTTATGCTAAAGAATTTACATAAGATGGTTGCAGACGGGAAAGATTAACTTTTTGACACGTAGGAGGAAACTTGCCAAGATGCGTTAAAAAACAAAATACTTCAGAATAGACAAAGTAAAAAGCATAAATCAAATTCAACATAAAAAGTAGCATTCTTTCTTATTCTAGGTATTCCTGAGTATAATTAGCGTTATCCGAGATTCTTTGTTTCCAGGTAGGCCTATATTTATGTGATGTAGGCCTATATAAGAAACACACAATGGGAATTTATTTAAGAATCTGATAGATTAATGATGCATTTGATTGTATTTTTGAAATTTAAATACATCAGTTCGCAGCATTAGCTCAGGTGAATTAGCATGTCTTCTTCCTGAATAGCGGAATTCGATTACCGACGGTCCTGGAAATGTTAATTTGAAAATGTTCTACCTAGGAGCTAGAGAGATCATGGTATGCAATTGCTGAATCAAATTCCAATCAAGTTCAGCAGTGTTTGTTGAGAAGGCATAACCTACGCCTTTCGGATGACGAAGTTTAGCCTGGTGATCCCGTTGAACTTTTTTCACAATTTAGGAACAATATCGCAAGACTCTTCTTTACTTTTGATACCACAGCACAGGACATGTCTATATTCTGAATCTTACACAATATCTACGACTAGAGCATGGAACTCACTTCCCAGTCATGTCAGGGACTGTCAATCACTATCATTATTTAAATTCAAATTAACTGATACCCTAAGTTCGACACAATGAAAAAATTAACAACTATATACAACATTCTATAAATAATCATCTAGGAAGCTTACTTTATTTTATATGATTTTAATTTTATAACGTTCCATTTTTTTGTTAGTATTAGCTAGTATTGGATCAAATCATTATTGCATTTTGTTTAGTCTGTATTTTAATAACATCTTAGAATTGTAATAAGTATGTAATTTTTGTATAATTCTACTATTCGCTGGTTGGGTGGAAGAGAAGGCCTTATGGCCTTAACTCTGCCAGCTAAAATAAAGCATTATTAATTATTATTATTATTATTATTATTATTATTATTATTATTATTATTATTATTATTATTAGTTTGTGTGTCGGCACCGAGATTCGCCTTCTCTCTTCTCTTCATCAGCAGATCCAAATACTAAAGTCTTAAACATTCAGTCCTCTCAGAATAAAATCACATACTAATTAACGTAATATTGACATTATTGTACTCAGGCTTACTGTTCGCATACAATAGTTAATACAACTAAAGTGAAAATGTCTGCCTAAACAGGGATTTGAACTCAAGATCTCTAGATTTAGGTATTGTGTTCAAATCCCAGTTTAAGAAGAATGTTTTCTCTTTAGCTGTATTAACTATTGTATGCGAACAGTAAGCCTGAGTACAATAATGTCAATAATAAATTTGTAACTAGCTGATATGGCAATGAACGAATTCCCATTACAATGTTTTCTCAATGGAAGCGGCATTGTTGTAATGTGAATAGAAGTTCAGTAATAGGGATACACCAGAATGCCTAACAGGAAAAGATTTGTGTTTACTCCTATATTGACCAAGCAGCACAATTAGTTAGTGCCCTAGCCGTATAGCGAGGTAATATAGTTTGCTAAAATAGAATAGAATAGATGGAACATATTTATTTAGCCTGGTGGATTTAAGGCCATGTGGCCTTCTCTTTCACTCACTCGTATGTTACATTTAAATACAAAAAAAAAAATAATAATAATAATAATAATAATAATAATAATAATAATAATAATAATAGCTTTATTTTACCTGGCAGAGTTAAGGCCTTAAGGCCTTGTCTACCACTCAACCAGGTTTAAAAAAAATACAAACAAAAAATAGTCTTAAATTTAAATTACAATATATATATATATATATATATATATATATATATATATATAAACGATTACAAGTTATGAATACAATACAATTAATATTTATAATGTATTTTGATTTACTCTAAATTTAACGAATTAAATATATAATATGTACAATATATATAAAAAAACAGGAAAAGATTAATGACATAGTATAAAATTAAATAAATAGAGAAAAATTAATTATTAGACAACAGGTAACTGTATAAGCGTGACTTAAAGGTACCAAGTGTGCGGCAACCCCTGATATCTTGAGGAAGGAGATTCCAGGAGCGGGCAGAGGCTACTGTGAAGGAAGTAGAATAGGAGGAAGTGCTATGAAGAGGAATTGTTAGCAGACTGCTATCTTGTGATCTAGTGTCAATATTGTGGTAAGAGGATAACTTCTCAAATCTAGACGCCAGGTAAGTAGGGATGTAGGAATTCAGAAGCTTGAAAAGTAGTGAAAGAGAGTGCAATTTACGTCTGTCAGTAAGACGGAGCCAAGAGAGGTTATTAAAGTGTTCGGAAATATGGTCATAACGGCGGATATTGAAAATGAATCGAACGCAAGCATTATGAACACGCTGCAGTCTCTGCGACAAGTCATAGTTTAGATCATTATATATAATGTCACAATAATCGAAGTGTGGTAACACAAGATTCTGCACAAGGATTTGTTTTAACGAAACTGGGAGAAAATTCTTTAAACGTCTAAGATAATGTAAGATGGAGAAAGTCTTTTTACATATGTGTTTCACTTGTGTTTGCCAGGTTAAATTTGCGTCTAGATGTAGTCCAAGATCTATTACTGAAGAAGAATAAGGGATGATTATATTATTTATAGTAATGTTTGGTAGTGTAGATATGTCAAAGGTTGTAAGCAGTCTTTGTTGTCCCATTAGAATTACTTGTGACTTGTTAGGATTTAGATTTAGACCGATACTTGAAGACCAGTTAAAGATGGATATGAGATCGTCATTCATTTTTGTCAAGCTGTTATAGAGAGAATGAGGAGGTGAATGTAGGTAAATTTGGAGATCATCAGCGTAGAGGTGATAACGGCAGTGCTTTAGTACAGTTGGCAAGTCATTTATGTAGATTGAGAAAAGAAGAGGTCCGAGAACACTGCCCTGGGGGACTCCAGCCGGCACGTTGCGCCAAGACGAAGATCTAGAGTTTAATGAAACGTATTGTTGACGACCGTGCAGGTATGAGTCGAACCAGGATACAGCGCTGTCAGACAAGTGTAGGTGCTTGAGCTTTATCATAAGTAAGTCGTGGTCTACTGTGTCAAAAGCTTTGCTGAAGTCAAGTAAGGTTAAAGGAGTCAATTGACGTCTGTCCACGGCTTCACGAATATCTTCAGTAATTTTTAGCAAAGCTGTGGTTGTGCTATGACCATATCTAAAGCCGGATTGATAAGGATCAAGGAGGTGATTTTCTTGGAGATATTCAGTCATTTGCTTATGTACAATATGTTCCAGGGCTTTAGATAATGTCGGAAGGATGCTAATCGGTCGGTAGTCATTACAGTTAGCAGGTGTACTTATTTTTGGTATAGGCCGAACTCTAGACTGTTTCCATACAGTAGGGAAGATAGAAGTTATAAGGGAAGCATTAAAAATATGAGTCACTGTGGGTAGTATAATGTCAATGATTTTATTTAGCATTAAAATGCTGATGTTATCTGTTCCTTGTGCATTGGATTTAATCCGCTTGAGTGCTTTTTTAACGTCTATAGGCGAAATGTCGTTAAAGTGAAATTTATCTCTTCCTATATGGGGGGATGGGGATAAGTCTTTAAGAATGTCTGTTTTAGTCTTGTTGTCTGGAGGTGTCATGGGTATTGAGGTAAAATGTTCATTTAAGTCATCTACAGAAATGTCTATATAGTCAGTTGAGGGATTCAACTGTCTAAGTCCCATTGCACGGAGATTTCGCCAAGTGTCCCGTGCACTTATTTCAGGTCCGATTATACTGTGGGCGTGTCGTAGTTTGGCATTGCGTATAGTTTGTGTAGTTGTGTTTCTAAGTTGTTTGTACAGTTGCCAGTTCTCGTCATTTTTATGTCGTCTGTATGTTCGGTATGCTTTGTCTCGTTTTGACATAAGTTCACGTATTGAGTCATTCATCCAGGGTGCAGGGGGGCGGGAAAATCGTCGGGTTTTTACTGGTGCATGTCTATCATATAGTTGTAATATCAGTGTATTAAATGTGTCTACTTTTTCATCAACTGATCTAAGATTCCATATTGTGTACCAAGGTAGTTCTAAAGCGTCTGATTTTAGTTTAGTATCGTCTATGTTTTGTAAATTTCTGTACGTAATCAATTTAGAGCGTCTTTTAGGACATTGGAGTGAGTATTCTACGAATACAATGTCATGAGCAGATATGCCGGGAGCAGGAATTTGTCCATATGACAGTACTTTCTGTGGATGTGTAGTCACTATTAAGTCCAGTAGAGTGTCGGTATTAGCAGTATGATGTGTGGCAGAGAAAGGAACAATTGTCATATTTAAGCTTTGGAACATATTTTTAAGTTGTATGGCTGGTGAGAGTCAGTCTGAAGAAGATTTGTATTAAAATCGCCTGCGACAATAACGTGTTCATAATGAGGTAATGAATCGTTCAGAGCGTTTTCTAGATCCGAAAGGTGCCTTATTTTTGGAGGTTTGTATACAATGCATAAGAGACATTTTTTTAGACTGGCTTGAATTTCTACGAATAAGAACTCGGGGCGAGCGGAATATACAGAAGGGGACTTGTGGACAATTCTTGGATTAAGCTCATTTGATATAAAGGCACAAATTCCTCCACCTCTTTTATCTATTCTGTCATTTCTGAGCAATGTATATCCGTCTTGGTGAACAAGGGACGAAGGTATGGAAGGGGTCAGCCAGGTTTCCGAAATTAAAATGGCGCTCAGTCCAAGAGATGAAAATATGGTTTCAAACTCATCAAAGTGGGACAGAATGCTTTGTGAATTTACGTGAGCGATTTTAAGTGATGATTTATCAATAGAAAATGCATTCTTAAGTAGACTAGTAGTATTTGTTGTTGGAGGGGATGGTTGGGATTGAGGAATGTTGCTACCTGCGTTAAAAGTTGTCTGCACAATAAGAGGGTGATTGGAGAAGGTGAGTGAGTCAGAGGTTGCAAACATGTCTTCATTTGTCAGCTCAATGTTGCCAATAGCAGAAAGTAAAAATAAACTATGTACTGTAATAACTCTAATAAAATTAAAATAATTTAGCTAAACAAAGAACCTAAATTAAAATAAAACAAGTAAGTTGTCCTAAATAAAAAATAATAAACTTAAAACTTACCTAAATTAGAAATAAATTAACAATATAATTGTTAGCAAAGAAAAGACAAAGTAAACATATTTTACACTCAGGTCCTATCTAGTTGATATCCGTAGAAGATCTAATTTTGCGTTTTTCGCCATTCACTTTAGCTATGACGGCACCGTCCATTGTCCATACATTTTGAATACCGTATTTCTGTATACTCTCTTGTAGCAGGCGATAGCGACACTTCGTTAGGTCCTCGCGAACAGTGACCCCACTTCCTTTCAACTTTTTCTTGCTTAGAAAAACTTCACTGCGCTTGCGGTAACTAACAAATTTCACTATTATAGCCGCGCGGTCTTTCAGCATTACTAACACCAACACGGTGACTTCTGTCAATGTCAGTCACTGATAAATCGACACCGATTTTTTTGGCCACCTCGATGGCTTTCTGGTCAGTGTCCTCTCCGGCCTCTTCTTTCACACCAAAAATCCTGAGGCATTGACGTCTCTGGTATTGTTCTAAGTCGTCTATTTTATTTTCTAACACCTCAATCTTTCTGTCTTTTTCATCGAGGGTCTTTTTCAGATCCTCAATTACTTTAGTGTTGTCCTGGATGGTCTTCTGCAGTTCCGCCACTACCTGGTCCCGCAACATGGACACAAACACCTGCAGAGTGCCGGGATCCTGTAGCGCCTCTTTCACCACACGTTTCACAGCTTCCTCCGTAGAACTTGTCGAATCATTGTTAGAATTACGTGTGTTTTTTCCCATGTTGTTAAATGTACACACTTTTGACACTAACTAATATAAATTTAAACTTAAACTCACTACGAATATACAACTTTAGCTATGAAATAACGAAGGCACCTGCTGAAACATAACTTAAAACCTGGAGCGTAACTTGTGCGTGTTAGTAGCTAGCCGCCATGACACCTATCGTATCTTCTCTCAACGTTTATTCTCTAGGTGAACATTTATTTTCCCACTGTGGCGTTTTGTAGATATGTTTTAAATAAGGTCAGTTATAAACAACAAAATAATATAATTTATTTAGCAGGTTTCACGAAGTATCAGAGCATTTTCCTGCGCCCAACTGATCTACTACCATACTCCTTCACATCTCATAGAATAATAGTACATATTAATTATTTATCTGTCAACTGAATATTGATGAAAATAATGCCTAGTAATAGTACATTAAAAATACAAAGAAAGTAATAAACTATAATGAATTAATCTATCGCTTATATATAAGGCATTAGGTAAATATATTGACAAATCTTAATAGTTTTATTAAATGATGAAAAAACATTATTAATTGTTAAAAAAAGTAATATTAGTGAGTTGTTTCGGTTAGTAATTTTCTTTTCAATTTGTTTCTGAAAGATAGTAAAGTTTGGGAGTCTCTGACATAGGGTGGAGAGAATTTCATGTTCTAGCAAGAGAAACTGTAAAAGATTTCGAATAATAGGTAGTATGATGAGAAGGGATATAAAGGACAATGTGCTGATGGGATCGGGTACCTAATTTATGTGTATCAGATTCTAGTGAAGCGGTGTGATAAATAATAAGGTAATGATGAGTGTAATATTTTATAGAGAAGGCATAGGGAATGGATGGTTCTACGATCTTGTAGCTGAAGCCATGACAATTGTTCCAGGATGGTGTAATATGATGAAATCTGCGTATACCACAAATGAAACGTGCATATATTGAAAACAGATCACATTATAGCCATCAATTTGCCTAGTGAGAAATCAGATACCTGAAACGTTCAGCAGATAGCATTGCAACACATACATAATTAATTTATGATTAGAATATCGAGCGAATGGAGGTAGATTAGTATTGTACGTGTAATAAATTATGTGATCAATAAAAGTGCTCCTATATGTGAACATTTTTAAATGTGTAAACTAATATGACTTTACCGTTAATAAAAAGTAGGCTTACTAAAATAGAAAATAAGATATTATTATTATTATTATTATTATTAGTATTATTATTATTATTATTATTATTATTATTATTATTATTATTATTATTCTACCAGTTATATTATATGGATGTGAAACATGGACTCTTACTTTAAGGGAGGAAAGGGGATTACAAGTATTTGAGAATAAAGTTCTTAGGAAAATTTTTGGACCAAAGAGAGATGAACAGATAGGTGAATACTGCATAACAGTGAATTACATGGTCTTTATAGGAAGCCAGATATAATGAGAACAGTTAAGTTCCGTAGACTGCGAATGGCAGGACATGTGGCACGAATGGGGAATGAAAAACATGCATGGAAGCTTCTTGTAGAAAAACCAGAGGGAAAACGCCCAGTTAGGAGACCAAGGAAGAGGTGGGAGAATAACATTAACTATGATTTGAGGGAAGTAGATTATACAGGGGATGACTGGAAAACATTGACTCAGGATAGGGATATATGGAGAGCTTATGTCCGCGCGACCATGAACCTACGGGCTCGACAGTGCCAGTGAGTGAGTGAGTGAGTGAGTGAGATATGCTTATTTTAATTAACTTATTATCATACAATATTTTATGATGTGCCCTGTTGAGTCCTACACCCGCAGCGGTAAATGTGTTTAATGAAAGAGAATCATATGGACCACGACCCACAGAGTTTAGATCTCTGCTTCAAGATATCAATATCAAAAGAAAAACATAGACGGATCCGCCCCTGTCCCGCCAGAAGGTATATGCAACGCCCTCCACATGTAATTGCAAACTAACACTTCGTAACGTGAAGTAATTACAAGTATTTGCAAGCGTGTCTCACACATCATATACCCAGCTCGCTAATATATTCTCTAACTCCAATCTGCCAAATTCATAACGACGCGAGACAGTCACTGCTGCTTGCAACAATATGTAGACTTTCAGAACATTAAACCGACAACATTTTAAACAGGATTTTTGTAATTCAAAAGATTAGCCATATATATTGAACGTTTTTGCTCTTACTTCCATGTAACGAAATTTTACATAAAATGAGCGGACACGTATGAGCTTAGTAAGTTATTACACAATGTTTAAACATGTTTAGGCACTTCCTGTTTTTTTAGCCGCCGACTCTTTCCTTGAAAGAATAAAGATGACAAGGCCTAGTATCAGTCTTCTTGAACACCATTTAAACTATTTTTTCATTCATTTTATATCTATCTGTACTTTTAATAATCATGTTTGAACACCGTTGAGGTTAAAATTGTCTGAATTATAAAAATGTTTGTACCTTTTATAACACAGTCGTCCTCAACTATAATAATTTCTGTTATAACTTCGTTTTATTATTAAATTCAAAGCTTTTCAAAAACATGCTTCATCTTCAGGATTTTTTATATCTATTTCGTTCAAAAAACAAAACGTTTAAACGAATTTCGAAGTGTATTAAAGTAAATTGATATGACTATATATATATATATATATATATTTAACAGTTTTGACGCGAGTCATTAACAAAATGTTGTCCCTCCCACAGAGTTATTCGGTATTGGTCTATAGGAATTTAATCTAACTAATGCATTAAAAAGTATGAAATAATCAAAATAATGTTCCTTAAATGAAATGTTCCCTATGTACTTTACAGTCATACACTGTGTGTGTATGTATATATATATATATATATACTAGATAATACCCGGCGTGCGCTGCTACGCCTAAATAAATGATGTGTTTTTACGTTTAGCTGAATAAGTAAAAGGAATAATAATTATAAATTTATATCATTATTTTTAGATACCCCGTGCTGATTGCCCGGGAATCTACATATCCCAATGTCTTCGCATTAATGAGCTGAAAGACAAAATTCGTTATTTCGAGTTATCCGTGCTGCTGCTCTGCTTGCCCGGAAATCTACTTATCCCGATCTTCTTGGCATCAATGAAAGATAAAAATTGATTATTGTGAGTTATCTATAAAAAATATACATATGCTGTCGCGGGATTTTTGTAGATTTTTTGTGGTATTCAATTCTGTGCACATTAATTTGGTGTATTTGTTATGGTTTAAGCAGCGTAAGCCATTTAAGCGTACAAAAAGCTACTTTATTTTACTTTTCACTACAAAGGGCGACTTTTAAGGGTGAAGAGCTTGAGAATTAAAATTCTCTTATAGCCTATAACCTTCCCGGGAAAATCCTGAACATTTTGCAAAAAGCCCCATCACAACCGGATGCACGCTTGCCGGCATTCTACTCATTCCGATATTCTGGGCATCAATGAAAGACAAAAATGGCTATTGTGAGTTAGAGGTAAAAGATAAACATATGCTGTCGGGGACTTTTTTGTAGAGGTTTTTGAGATAGTCAATTCTGTGTAAATTAATATTGTGTATTTATTACGGTTTAGGCAGCGTAAGCCATTCAAGCGTAAAGAAAAAGGATTTTTTTCACGTTTTTCGCTACAAAGAGTGATTTTTAAGGTGTACGAGTCGAGTAACACAACTCCTCTCTTATAATCTATGTTTATCCCGGGAATCTCCTGAACATTTTGCAGAAAACCCCATCACAATCGGATCAACGGTATGGCCGCGCATAAAGTACAAACAAACAAACATTCATTTATATATATATATCATAATGCCTTTCGCTGTAGAGTCGCCCGTACGACGGCGGCCGGCGATAGCAACTGTTGATAGATCACTTCCCGGCAAATCGAAAGCAGAATAAACCCACTGCTCGATCGCCGGCGATTGCAACTGATAATAACCCCCGCAGCTAATTCAGTACAAATGTACAATGAAAATGTTGTGGGTTATGTTCTAATATTTCTCCTCAGTAAGCAAAAGTTTATTTGCCCTTCGCTTCTTACCAAAAATAAATTTTATTTCTCTAAATTTAGTGACACGTTTTCGCAAAGTATCTCTATGTGCGGGCAATTGCCTAATCCCTGGAGTGATGATGATCTCTATGTGGGGTACAGCAAGAATCTGTAACACATACGAATCATACAAAGAAATTCTTTGTTGGAATGTGTAAGTATGCCGAGGCATTATGTAAACTATAGCACAACACTAATACAAAAATCATATTTAATATCACCCACAATAACATTTTTAGCGCTAATACAAAAATAACATTTAATACGAAGCATTTCAAATCACGACTGCTGAAACAGAACCGCTGTAAGACTAACGCGCTACTACGAAGGTTATTCAAGTCGGCCGCAGTGCCGGAAACTCGGCTATCATTGGCGTCACCGCCGACGCAGTTTCAATGAAATTATTTTTTTTTTCTCTCTCCTTAGAATATCTTTATATTATCCTTGGGGAGTATAAACTCGGGTTCAGAACCTAAAATCCTGAGTGGGTTGGGAAATAGAGCTGTGGGACCCGTTTATAGAATTTTGCCACGTAAGAGAATCTCATGTCTGAAATAAGAATCTTTGAAAAAAATTGTGGGCTATTTCACGCTTAGTTTTGAATTATCTGACTCTAATATTCTGAGATTTTACATTTCGTCCTTAAAGTAAATACGATATCGAATAAAACACAGGGCAAGTAAAAGTTTACAAAATCAGGCCCAGAATGGAAATTTAAAATCCTATACCCTCTGAGAATTAGTCCTGAGAAAAGGTACACTTCCGAACCATACAATGGAAAGATTGTATAAAATGGAATTTAAAGGACAAGAGGTATTTTACGGAAAGTGTTTCGAAAATAAAATTTACACTACCTGTTTAATAAATTCGTCCAATTCAAATAAACTTTGCCTTGTCCTGCGCTATAGCAGATAACTTTAAGATATCATACTGAGCGCAGGTGGCGGTGTTAAGGCGCAGGCCGAGTTTTTCCAAATTAAGTTCAAAATTTTTACAGAAAATTTCCAAATCTTCTTTATATCTTTTCCAATATATCATTCTTGTGGAAAGCAACGGGAAGTTACCACACCTACACAATTCCCTAGTAAAGCTGGAAGCATAGCACGAAAATGCTATTATTGCAGTGTAGGACCTGCCTTCGGGCAGAATTACTATGGATGGATCATCAGAATCAAGGATTAGACCTTAAAAGTCTTTTCCTCCGATATAATGCTGGAATTAATCTGTCCACCTTTTACTGGGTTTTACTACATTTCTTCGACCTAGTGATTTGTAATGAAGAATCCGTTTCGGAATTCTATTATTATCCATTCTATTGATTTGGTACATCTATTCATCTCTGTAGTGTGCAATTCTATCTAATAGTTTGAATATATTTAGTTCACTTCGTATATTTTCATTTCGTTTTCGATCTGTTATTGTATAGCCAGTCACATTCCTCAGAAACCACATTTCCGACGTTTCTAATCTTCGTTCCTGGTGTTTTGTTAAAATCCCGTGCTCCGATCCATATAGTAATATTAGAACCACATTTTTTTTATAAAATTATATATATCATTGTATTCACACAAATAATATTCTGCTAATAGAGTCTCTTCTTATGATTTATTTATAATTCAGTTCTTCGCACTCGCTTATGATTTCATTCGCTTGTCGGTCACACTTTAACTGATCCTCCACGTTTGACTCTTGCAATTGACTGGTCGTCAGCCCCTCGCCTCTTTGCATATGCAAAGGATTAACTATCTGGACGCCAGTCTTGACCTTACTCGAATGCAAAATCTGAACGTAAGATTTTTCTAGAATCGGTGTATCTGGAAAATAATTCCTCCAAAAAGCAGGTCTCGAAAGATCGTTTGCAGCCGAACACGACACGAATTAAATTCCTAATACTTTATAAGGAGTAGTACCACCGCGCACCGCCAACAAAATTCAAAGGCGGCAATTTGAGCAACGGATCAACAATGCGTCACAATGCCTTGGGCCAGAGCTACGGAACATGCACTGGAAGCCAGAAGCCGGCTGTCACACCATGGAGATTTTTTTATCTTGACATGAAAAATTAAACCAATTAAAACTTCCATATAAACCTCATGTTTTGAAAGAACATGAGACTTTTTAAAGAAAGGCTGCAATGTTTTATTCGTGGTAAAAATTATATATATGAAGAAGTTAATAGGATTATCTGGATACTAATATTCAAGAAGGGAATTAAAATAATAAAATATAAGAATAAATTAATGAGAATCGGAAACGGAATACTTCAGAGGATTGGTGAAAACATTAGCGATATATCTAATAATACGAGACCCTTCGAGATTTTCACCCAAGACAGCAATTGAAATCATAAGAGACAACAAATTTCTTTGTGTGCTTTCAAGGATCTCCATCTGATTAAAACAAAATTAAATATGGCAATGGAGATAAAACGATTAATAAAAAAAGAAAGTGGGACCGAGGAAGCAATAGATTTTAATGTTGATCGAATTAAGATAAAAAACAGATTAGATAAAGCACTTTTATTACTAATTAAGAAAATGTGTCCATGATGATACAAGTAAATAAAATAAAAGAGGGCTTGCAACCAACAGATTGAATGACGATGCCACTTTAATGATTATGGACTTTTGTTTTATTATTATTAAATCCAGTGCTAAGCGTAAGCAATTTGATTTTTAAAAACATACTGTACTCCCATCTCATTCATGATCACTTACTAGGCGCCTTTCCTCTGATTTTCCTACAAGAAGTGTCCATGTCCATCTTTCATTCCCCATTAGTTCCATTTACCCTGGCTAAATGATACATGCTTTGTCATTTGTAATATGTTTTTCATATTTAAAACGTATGTCCATTCTGTTCTATTTTGATAATGTATTTAGAATTTCTGTCTTATACAATCATTTCCTTTTTATCTAATAATTTGAAGCCTACTACTGTCCTTAAAAAATTCACTTCGAAAACTTTATTTTTTGTGGGTTTTTTACAACGCCCAAGCCTCTTATCCATATTATAATAAGAGATGGAACATGCATAGTCTTATGTTATTTGAATATATCCTTATTTAATATCCATCCAGATCTAAGAACATTGGTCTCCAAATCCACAATAATATACAAGTTGTTTATAAAATGGTAAATCAGATATATCACCAGTGTCTGTTGATTTAAATATTTGATGAGTGATTTGTTGTATGGAACCCACGTTAGCCAATAAACATTAATGTAATGTAGGAAATAGTACAGAAATAAATATTTTAATGTGGTCTAAGCTACATACAGTAAGGCACATCCGTCACGAAGTAGAGCCTACAGTTAACAACATAACTACTTAGGGTCGGTTTCACCAACAGAGGAAACTGCATTACGTCAGTTTAAGCTATGCATTATACACGGGGAAAACTGGCGTAATACAGTTACCTCTGTTGGTGAAATTGACCCTTAGTGTTTGTCATTAGATGAGTTAGAACCACCAGTCGCTCGCTCGCTGTAAAAGTTCTTGTGTCACCAACTTTAATTTTATGTTCACCATAAGATAAAAAAAATCGCTTTACTATGAATAGAACAAATCTGGAATGGAACTGCTTCATGCATTTCAAATCATCATTTCTTGCTTTACGTTCTTGAAAGACAAATATCGCTTTTCCAGTTTTGTCTAGCTATTAGAATAACTATTGGAAATACGAGTAATAGGGGGCACGCCGTAGCGTAGTGGTTAAGGCACTGAGCTACAAGCCGGAGGGTCGAGGGTTCGAGTCCCGGTGGGGTCAGGATTTTTAAACTGACCCAAACCTTCTGGCGGCACTATGGCCCTGGGGTCGACTCAGCCTCTAACTGAAATGAATACCAGACGCTTGTTCTGGGGTAAAGGCGGCCGTTACGCAGGGCTGACACCCCGGCTGACATCAAGTGCCGATTGTCAAGAAAAAGTGGGAGCCCTAACCTCCCACTACCCCAAGGGCCTCCTGAGGCCTGTAGTGGGATCACTTTACCTTTACCTTTAATACGAGTAATAATAGAACTCATTGTAAATCACTGTTTATTAAACCAGGAATTCTTACTCTGGTATCAATGAATGTATTTAGTTGCTTACTTTACATATAAAATAATTTACACAAATATACGTGCTGTATAACTACCATAGGACGAATAATAAAAACATGGAAAAAGCCGTACTGGCTGTAATGTATAATTCCCAAATATGTCTTCTTAATAAAGGAGCCGCCATTTGCAAGATAGAAGCATGGCTTCATAGCATTTGGTGGACGGGAATTACAATGTATTTAGAGAAAGATTTGCGTTTAGATCGGTACTTGCTCAGATAGCTCAGTTGGTAGAGCACTTGGTCTAGAGAACCAAGGGTCCCGGGTTCAAGTCCCGGTCTGAGCGTATAATTTTTCTCTTCAAATATAATAAAATATATATTTAAATAATTGTAAATTTAGTAAAACTCAAAATAGTTAGAAGCGGTATGAATATGTTCAATAGTATTCCAGATGGTATAAATAATCTTCCTCCTTTAAAATAAAAAAAAAAGTATTGACTTTGAACCCTCTTTACAGTGTCCATGGATATTTTAGAATTGACTGGTTGAGACTCCACAGTATTTAACATACTAATAATGTTGTCATACATTGTACTATGTTTATGACAATAAAAATAAATATACTCTATTTCATTCCTATTTATAGATACTTTACAACTGTAGTGATTTTATTTGCGCCAGAGGTTTCAAGGCCAAGTCACTGTATCCCCTACTATTCCCAACCTCAACTCCGTGAAGCTGCGCAGACGTACTCGTATATCAAAGCAAGTATGCAACAGACCGGCTAATCATGTGACCATCAAATGAAGAGTTATGCTATATGGTGTGGGAGGTTACAAGAATGTTTATGACAATAAAAAATATTCATTCCATTTCATTCCCATTTATAGACACTTTTACAACTATGGTGATTTTATTTGCGCCAGAGGTTTCAAGGTCAAGTCACTATATCTGTTACTAAACACAAGAACACTCAACATCAACTCCGTGAAGCTGCGCAGACGTACTCGTATATCCAAACAATTCTTCAAATGACCGGCTAATCGTGTGACTGTCAAATGAGGAGTTACGTCTTAAGATGTGGGAGGTTACAAGGGGAGATTATCGGACCACTTATAACTGCTTAAAATCTGGTAAAAGTGAAATCACTATAATGAAAGCATCTATATAATCTTAAGATGTATCCAGTAGACTATATAGGCTACGTTCATACTTCTACTTCAATATTATTTTGAGACCTTGAAAGTTTTGTCCTCGTTCTACTCGAGCTTCCCATATTATATCCATGTGAATTAAAGGACTTTAAATCTCCATTTTTTTCCCGTCCTCTGTTGTCTTCGGCAATAATCCTGGCAGTCAGTTAAAAACAGATCGAGGGACAATCGCCATTACATACCTACCCATTGGTTATTAAGCCTCCATCTACAGACACCTGTCGAGGACACTGGCTTTTAAGTTACATTGAGGATGCGATTCTTAAGAAATGCTGAGAAGGTAGGAAAAGTAAACGAAGAATATATAGAAAAGAACACCATCATACCTTGCAGTATAGGTATATTGATGTATATAATCACTCTTCTTCTAGCTATGTTGCAAATTTTAACTCATTATAATAAAAAAAATATCCTCAACTCGTGTCCAACTCAGGGTCGTGTCGAGGGATGAGATGAAGCCAGAGGTATGTGAATAACAAGGGTGCCGGCCGACCACGGCTGACGCACTATCACGGAGGCAGATGAACGAAATGAAACAAAATGGAAGAAATGGAAGAAATGAGTATGCAAAAATGGTGGAATGAAATTGTGGCAGGGAAAAACGAGAGAAAGCCCTGAGGAAAAACCTGCCCAAGCTCCGTTTCGTCGACCACGATACTCAATTCAAGCGACTGAGACTCGATCTCGGGACCCTAGCAGTGAGAGGCTAGCGTCTAACTGCTTGCGCCACGGAGCCGCCCAAATTTTAACTTATTAATATAATTAAGTCCACCGCTGTGGTCTCAAGGTAGCGTGCTGGCTTGTCACGCAGCGGACCCAGGTTCGATTCTCGATCGGGACAGGCTCTTGGGTGAGGAATTTTCGGGGTTTTTCGTCACCTGTATGACAAATGTTAGGAAGCTTAGGGCCCAACGATCCCCGAAAATCATCCGGCCATCATCATCATCCTTCACCGGTGTGGAAAGCAACGGGAAGCTACCACATCTACAATTCCCTAGTAAAGCTGCAAAGCATAGCATTAAAATGCTATGATTGCAGTGAAAGACTTGCCCTCGGGCAGAATTACTATGGATGGATGGAATATAATTACTTGTGAATAATTATTGAATAAATGGATCGTAGTAATGAAATTTCAATCCAGCATTCAATCATAATGACAAGAAAAACACGAAAACGTCCCATTTAGGTTGGCCAGATCCAGGATTTTTTACTTGGGACCTACCAAAAACAAGGTCTGATGTTACCTTCTGAGCTAACTCGCTCGTTGCTTCCTTATAGTGTTATAGTACACCGTGTCCCATTCAAAACTCCCACATATTAATTAATCATAATTCTCAAATTATGCAGAATTATGAAATGGGGGTGGTATGAAAAGAACGAGAAACTCGAAGGATTTTTTTTGTTTTCATTGTTGCAGTTAATGCATCTGTCGCATGTTGGACAATAATGACATAAAACAAAATGTTGACTCCTCAGCAAGGAGCACAAATTGTTTTCTTGGATGCAGAGACGAAGTCGATAATTACAGTGCAAAGAAATTGCCGCAGAGAATATGGAGGAAATGCACCTGATGGGAAGATCATTACGGCATGGCTTGAGAAGTTTCTGGCGACTGGAAGCGTTAAAAAAGAATCAGGAGGTGCTCGTACACGTGTTTCAGAAGAAAATATTGCAGAAATTAGAGCAGGATTTCAGAGAAGTCCACAAAAATCAATTCGTCAAGCTTCCCGGCAGTTTAATGGACATGTTGGACAGAACGTGGCACGAAATCGAATACAGACTTGATTTTGTTCGTGCTACTAATGGTACACATATAGAGGTTTTTTAGTGTGTGGCAATGCAAATTCGAGTTTCTGTTTCGTTTAATACCGGCCTCATTTCATAATTCCGCATACTTTGTTAGTTATTATTCATTAAAATGTGGGAGGTTTGAATGGGGTACTCCGTATTATCGTTTTCTTCTCATGCTTTCATTGTTGCACTGTTCCTTCTTACTTACATCTTCATATTCTACACTACATATTACGAATTAAATGCACTGTGAAATATATTTATTCTTTCTTACTATTTTTCTTTCTCTCTCCATTTACTTCGTTCAAATATTAACAGTGTTTTCTCTTACTTAGGCCTACTTTAACTTCTTAGACAATAACAATCCTAAGAGTTAATTCTCAATTAATGGTCTGGCTTGTAAACAAAAACACGGCATTAACGCAAAATTACAAGCGTACAAACAAGATAGCGTCAGAGTTTCTCGGAAAGAGCTATTTCCTCATGTTGTCTTGAACTTATGAAGTGTAAAGTTAAACAGTGTTTAAAGTGTTTGTGATACGCACGTACTACCGTGACACACTCACCTAAATGATAGTTATGTAACTATTTACTTCATTTCTTTAAGACAGTCTGCCCTGATGTAATAGACTAACTTTATTAATAGATACCTCAATTCCCTGTGTAGCACATATTCACTGTTCACCTATAAAGTTCAAGTTTAGTTTTAGGCCTTTTCAAATTTGAAGAAGGTACAAAGTACCGAAACAGCTGTTACGAATTTATATTGTAATAAATATAAGAATCATATAAAACTGTAAGTTTTATTTTCATTTAATTAAATGAGTATAGACTTTTTTATCAAGTAAACACCAAATTAATTGATTACAAATTGTCGATGTTGCTTAAATTAAATCGTTGTGTACCATTTAACAAAGAATTTCTGTTATGAGTGACTATTAAGGGGCGGATTTCTATGACCTACAAAATGGAAAATATGCATGCATTTATGACCTAAAAATGGTTTAAATATGACCTAAAAAGATAAAAATATGACCTTACAAGTGAATAAATTTTTTCAACCATACTATATTAATTGTTCATTCATATACATTTCCAATTGTATCATAAGAAAAAACGAAATCATTTTCTATTGTCCAGTGCAAACGTTTGCTACCTGTTAACAGAAACCTTCGAAACAAGTGTACTGTAAAACTGACGATTTTTATACAGATGCAATGTTGGTTATTTCCAATCGCCTGATGACTAGGCTATTATAAAAAAAACAAAATATGACCAAAATATTACTCTATCATAAAAATAAGCAGAAGTATGACCAAAGATCTGAAAAAGTGAGAAATATGACTTTTAAGATCCAACAAAAACCACTTAATATTAATAGTAAAGCATAAATAAATGTTTTGCTTACTTGAAGCTTAGAATATAGGCTTTGGTAAACATATGACATGTAATAGGAATCCGCCCCTTAGTGATTATTAATATTTACGCATAACTATGTTTAATACAATACAGATATATGTTGCTGGGAAAAATAATATTTACAGAATGAAACCGCAAGTAAAAATAGTCCCTGTGTTAAAATACTGCCCTAGCTTCCATAAATTTTCCTTCCACCTACCATGATGAGAAAGCTTGCATTTTTTTAATTTAGCAAGATACCGGTACTTGTGGCATTCCGATTCTCCTTAAATACGATAACTTTTTTTACCTAACCGAATCGGAATGCGATTCACAAATGGCCGGCGGCAAGGCGGTTATTATATGTCTACATTTTCAAAAATGAGAATAAATTATGGTAGTGATAACTGATGGTTATCAAACTATTAACAATGTAGTTCAAAAGTACTATGAGCCCCTTAAACAATAACGTGCAAAATATGCTCCAATTTTTATTTCAAACGTATCTAACTAACCCACTGGCACTATCGAACCCATAGGTTCATGCCCGCGTGGACATAACCTCACCATATATCACTACCCTTAACTAATGTTTTCCAATTCTCTCTACAATGTATTTCCCTCGAATAACGGTTAATGTTATTCTCTCACCTCATTCTTGGTCTACCAACTGTCCGTTTTCCCTCTGGATTTCCTACAAGAAGCTTCCATGCACGCCTTTCATTTCCCATTCGTACCACAAGTCCTGCCCATCGCAGTCTACGAGGCTTAACTGTTCTTATTATATCTGGCTTCTTATAAAGACCATGTAATTCACTGTTATGCAGTCTTCTCCATTCACATGTCTGTTCATCTCTCTTTGGTCCAAAATTGTTCCTAAGAACTTTATTCTCAAATACTCGTAATCTCCTTTCCTCCCTTAAAGTAAGAGTCCATATTTCGCATCCATATAATATAACTGGTAAAATAATAGTTTTATATATTTTCAGTTTAACGTTTTTTGAAAAAAAGTTGGGAAGTTACGAATCTCTGTAATGCATAATAGCAAGCATTTCCAAAATTGAGCCCATGTTTAATTTCCTTGTGCATCTTATTCCTGTTTGTGATTATTGATCCTAGGTATTTGAATTCAGCTACTTCCTCAAAATTTCCCTCATTTGTCATTAGCTGTCAATTTCCATTACATAGGCCTAATGTATTTCTATGTGTGACCATATATTTAGTTTTATTGATATTTACTTCCAGTCCCAATTTCTTAGTGTTACTCAGTAGCGTGTGCGTGTTGGCCTTTAGTATCTCCTCACTATCGCCCAATAGTACTACATCATCAGCTCCAATAGTACAATTATTGTAGCTAAATAAATTTAAGATGAAATATTTGCATATAATTATGCATATTTTTACTTTTATTTTACTAATATTAAATAAATTCACATACCTAAACTAGATGAAAAGTTAAAAATATACTGTGTCTTATAACGATTATATAAGTGACATCTAATGCAAAGGTATGAGTTGAAAGAAGACTTAATTACAGCGTGCTCATAATGCGTGCATTCGATTTGTATTCAATCTCCGTCGTTACGACCACGTGTCTCCTTCATTTCAGGCCTTATCATGGCTACGCCTAAATGACAGAGGAACTTTACATTCACATGCTTTACTATTCTAAATCCTGCACACATATTTACCAAGTTATTTATCAACACGTTTTCAAAATTTATCGGCTCATCACAATTTAGGAACAAGATCACAAGACTCTTCTTTATTTTTAATACCACAGCACAGGACATGTCTATACTCTGAATCTTACACAATATCTATGACTAGAACATGGAACTCAATTCTCAGTCATGTCAGGGACTGTCAATCACTATCATTCCATCCATCCATAGTAATTCTGCCCGAGGGTAGGTCCTTCACTGCAATCATAGCATTTTCATGCTATAATTGCAGCTTTACTAGGGAATTGTAGGTGTGGTAGCTTCCCGTTGCTTTCCACACCGGTGAAGGATGATGATGATGATGATGATGATGGCCATATGATTTCGGGGACCGTTTGGGCCTTAAAGTTTTCCTGACGTTTGTCTTACAAGTGAGAAAAAACCCCGATAAAAACCTCACCCAAAAAAACTGCCCCGGCCGGGGATCGAACCCGGGCCCGCTGCATGACAAGACAGCACGCTACCTCGAGACCACAGCAGTGGACTCGCTATCATTATTTAAATTCAAATTAACTGATATCTTAAGTTCCACACAATGAAAATATTAACTGTTTAACAACTATATTCAGCATTTCTGCAAATAAAGCATCTAGGAAGTTTTACTTACTTCATTTTATATTATTCTAATTTTATTATATTCCATGTTTTTGTTAGTATTAGCTAGTGTTAGATCACATCATCGTCTTTTGTTTAGTCTATATTTTAATAATATCTTAAAATTGTAGTAAATTTGTAATTTTTGTATAATTTTACTATTCGCTGGTTGAGTGGAAGAGAAGGCCTAAATAAAGATCATTATTATCATTATCATTATCATCATCATTATCATTATCATCATCGTTATCACCATCATTATCATCATTATCATTATTATTATTACTATTAATTTGATGCCATATGGAAATATTCACAATGAAACTGAGAAACAGTGTGAAAACTGTAAGTTACAACACATGGTGCAAAGAATGAAATTTGAAGAGAGTACCATAGGACTAACTCCCTCTATGAAAACATAATAATGCTAACATATTTACTCTTCGCCCCAAAACGTATAATTTGGCGGTAGAAAAAGTAAAAGTGGGGGATGATGTCGAGAGGGTTGAAGATATTTCCACAGTGGGTAAGAACGCATCTGGCAAGCGAGAACAACAAAGAACTTCCCGTACAATAAGTTTCCTCCAGGGTAAATCGATTTTATTATTAAAGAACATGGTCATAACCTTAATCGAGTATCCGACAAATTTAAGACACGATGACAATATAGCCACTAGAATAGAAGATGCACCTGCAAGATGAAATGAGAAGATGGCTAAATCTACCGAAGCTCCAGCATGGGCAATTATTTTTGCTAGAGTAAATTCACTTCGCATAGCAGTACTACACTCTAGCGAGGAGATAATGACCAACACGCACATTCTATTGAGTAACACTAAGAAATTGGGACTGGAAGTAAACATCAATAAAACTAAATACAGCCTATGGTCACACACATAAATTAACTAACTAACTCACTGGCACTATCGAACCCGTAAATTCATGGCCATGCGGGCATAAGCTCTCCATACATCCCTATCCAAAACTAACGTTTTCCAATTATTCCCTGTATAATTTACGTCCGTCCTATCATAGTTAATGTTATTATCCCATCTCATTCTTGGTCTACCAACTGGGCGTTTTCCCTCTGGTTTTCCTACAAGAAGCTTCCATGCATGTATTTCATTCCACATTCGTGCCACATGTCCTGCCCATCGCAGTCTACGAGACTTAACTGTTATTATATCTGGCTTCCTATAAAGACTATGTAGTTCACTTCTAAAATATAATTCATAATTAAAAGAAATTAGATAAAACTATATAATAAGATAAAGCGAAAGTACAATAAATTCTAATCTCTCCATTCACATGTCTGTTCATCTCTCTTTGCTCCAAAACATTTCCTAAGAACTTTATACTCAAATACTCGTAAGCTCCTTTCCTCCCTTAGAGTAAGAGTCTATATTTCGCATCCATTTAATATAACTGGTAGAATAATAGTTTAATATATTTTTAGTTTTTTTTAAGAAGTTGGGACGTCAAGGGTCTCTGTAATGCATAATAGCACGCAGCCCCGGTTTCGATTTTCGGTCCGAACAAATTTTCTGGGTTATGGGTTTTTTCGGATTTTTTCCTCACCTGTCACGACAAATATCAAGAAACATTAAGGCCCAAACTGTCCCTAACATAATCTGTCATAATTATCATATTCGTCACGCTTAGTATGAATGTGTGAGTGAATGGTGTTTCATCTTAAATATTAGTGTTGTCTCGGAGAAAGCATTGGATTCAGCTAATCACTCACTCGAAGAGGCTCTCCATGTCTTTATGTGATCCAAAATGTATGTATGTGATCCAAAAGTTTAAAAACCTCTCCCGACAAGTGATGCCTCTACAAGTCCCGAGGCAGAACGTGGGAGAATGGAAAAAATAACTCTAAGGTAAGAGGAATATTATAATAAACAATGGAATAGAAGAATTACCATTTCAAATTCACCTTCTTTAGCATTAATGAATGAATGGTGTATTTTGTCTTATATGTAGACTACGTGTTGTCTCGGAAATGGTCACGTCACTGAGTTCATCTCTCATGAGGGAGGCCCTCCACGTCCTTGAGTGTTCAAATGAGTATGTGTGTGACCTACAGTTAAAAATCCTATTTTGACAGGTGGTGTTCCCGTAAGGCACAAGAAGTCTGGGGGACGTTTAAGTAGCTACCTACAAAGGGACAAATTAAACTAATAAGGGAAATGTCAACCAATGCATGCCCAAACCTACCTTGAAATCGGTCCCAGAGAAGTGTTTTGATATACAAAGACCGTGTACAAAAAATTATCTGCCGTTTTAAAATGCAAAGCACAGAAATCGAAGCCAGAAGCCAGAATCCAGCAATGGCAGGTATAGGCCTATAGATAGATAGATAGATAGATAATGGAATTTATTGCCTTTTTTTTCAGAATAAAGAAAATACATATATATATATATATATATATATATATATATATCTCTGCATGAGTTAAATACAGAGTGGAGTGAGGCGGGACGCGGCGCGGACAAGTAGTGAAGGTTTTCCAGTCTGCCAATGCAGGAGTTGTATTATTATCTTATAGTTTAAATGATATATTTGGAGCTTGAATTTAGTGTATTGCAGTTACATACGGCAGATAATGTTTTGTCCACGACTTTGGTACATCAGAACGCTTCTCTGGGAGAAATTTCAAGGTAGATTTCCGCAAGCAACGATTGACAGTTTCCTTGAAAGGAACCGAGGTAGAGGTGGAGATAGAGAGAGAGAGAGAGAGAGAGAGAGAGAGAGAGAGAGGAGAGAGAGAGAGAGAGAGAGAGAGAGAGAGAGAGAGAGAGAGAGTTCAGCTATTTTTAATTAATCCGTTAATTAAAGACAATTTTGTTGGACTATATAACTCTTTTGTGTTCTCCTGACACAAAACTGGATATTAGTTTACATAAAAAAACTACTAAATAATCAACATTCAGGTATATTCGTTCGCTCTAACTCGTCTATATTTTGATAGAAAAATTCTCTTTCGAAGTTCAAATTCCTAAAATCGAGACGCCCAGAACTGAGAGTCTACTATAATGGTTCTTCAAAATGTATTGGAAACACACACTGTACATAAAGAATCTCATATTTATATAAGAATTTTATTAGTTAACTAGAATAGTTAATTCTTCAATATCTTGCTTACAGCATAATAATGAAAATCAGGGAACTCAAACATAATTCATCGTTACGTACGAAGATAAAAAAAGAAACACTTTACACTGCATTACATCACATGCAGCACAAATTTGACCCAAGGTCTTTCGAAATCATCAACAAGTTTACAATGTATTATCACATCTTCAATTGACCAATGTTCTACACACTTATTCTTTTCCTACAAATCTCTCTAACCACCCAGTCCAAGTCTTCAAATACTTTTCCATTCAACATTTTCTTTATGTCCTCCAGCCAGGTGTTTTTTAATATAGCTCTACCTCTCCTTCCCTCTGGAATCCAATCGAAAACTCTTCTTGGTAACCTTTCATAATCAATTCGTTTTATTGGTCCTGCCATTGAAATTGTCTGTCCTTACGAAATATATGTAATTAAATTCTCTAATGTTCAACTTTTCAATTTGTTTACGAGTATAAAAAAACACTCGAAATCACTAGAGAAGAATCCATCTGTTTATTTAATAGCTGAAATAACACGAAAATGAATTTATATTCATAATAAATTTTATTGCTCGTAATTCATGATTTTATTATTTTGATTCTAGTTATTTATTGTCGCTTTAAGTCTCATGGTCACATCGCAAGTCCAAACACAGAATTTGTTATGGGAATATTTAGAGCTATCTGGATTTTAGAAGCTTAAAATACACCGACGTGGAAGGGGATTGAAACCACAAAATTCATCGGATAATGCATTATCAGAGAATTAAGAAATTGGATAAATTTTATAATTTTTACACGCTTTATATTAGCTTGACCTGTATCTACATAACGGAATCTTTGAATACGATTTTCGCCCACTTAAAAACATTGGATCGACTTGAGAATCGTTGTATACTTGTAAAGGACCCATGACAATACAATAATTTCTTTTTTTTTTTTCTAAAATCCTGGCCAGAATCATAAGAAAATAAAAAAAAATTAAAATCGGCATACGTAATAGGTTGCGGACTTGTCGACTTTTTAGTCAATCGTCGTAAGAGCTGAGAGAGCGGTGGACCGTAGTGGTATATAATTTCAGTAATCCATAGGTCGCTCGTTCAAATCCGGCCCCGGAGGATTTTTTTAGAAGAGTATTAAGCAATTAAATTTTCATTGGATTCCGGTTTATGACAATCAATTAAACTAAAAATTAAAAAATAAATAATAGTTTAAAAAAAGCTAAAACAACACGCTTTATTAGAAAACCAAACTA
Organism: Diploptera punctata; assembly: GCA_030220185.1. Lineage (NCBI taxonomy): Eukaryota > Metazoa > Arthropoda > Insecta > Blattodea > Blaberidae > Diploptera > Diploptera punctata. The sequence continues at coordinate 22,193 of JASPKZ010006826.1, read as the reverse complement.
AAAAATAAAAAATAATAGTTTAAAAACTAAAACAACACTATTTATTAGAAAATAGACTAAAAATGAAAAATAATTTTAATTTCCAACAAGCTAGGGATAAAATTAAAGTGGTCAACAAAAAAAATCATCTCCAACGTATCTAGAATAAAACTAGAGTTATCTACAAAAAGAAATTACCATCAAAAGCGTGGGGTGCTTTTTATTGTTTTTATGTTTTCTTCTTAGAGACTTTTACCAATATCTGTTTATTATTAAATATATTAATTGATATAGAGCACCCCACGCTGTTGATGGTAATTTTTTTTGTAGATAACTAGTTTTATTCTAGATGTGTTGGAGATGATTTTTTTGTTGGCCACTTTAATTTTATCCAAAGGGTGTTGGAAATTAAAATTATGTTTTATTTTTTTAGTTTGGTTTTCTAATAAAGCGTGTTGTTTTAGTTTTTTCAAACTATTATTTATTATGTTTCTGTTATTGTTTTAATACAGTTGCATACATTTTCACTATTATGGAATACCTAATGAACATGAGTTTTTCATTCCTTCAGTGACGCTAGTCAAGTATGTTTAATGTGAATTATGTTCTTTCTAAAATCAATAAAAATATGCTAAGAGTAATTTAAGCAGGCATAGAGCAATTAATAATTGCACTCATATTTAATATTATCAAAAACAAATTGACAAATTCATGGACAAATGTTTTTCCACATTACTGTAGCGATATTTGCATGGGTTAAAGTTCAATGGTGGAGTCACATTTATTTGTTTTCTAGAAATCAACAAAGTAAAATGTAGGACTACTGTTATAAATATGAATACAAACTCTGTCCCCCATAGCCTAGACCTTGTCGTGGTGGATAGGGAAGTTTGGTTTTTAACTAGCTTGCTATCTAGTAAGAGGAGATAGGAAGCGAACTAGCTCCAACGCGGGAACCTCAACGGCTTCAGAAGCGGAAGAAGAATATTGTTCTCAACGATAAAGAAGGCGGAAGTGGAAACCTGCAAGACGAGGGGTAGATGCGAGTCCAAAGCTTTGGTTAGCAACCCGTCTAGGAGAAGGAAACTCCGAAATAAATCCCCGATCCACTAGGGAATGCGGTTGTGCGTCTGGGCTAGTAACCCGACCATGTACAACATTTCCAAATTCATCTCTCTCACAGTGTTCAGCCGGACGGATTTAATGGACGACGACTTAAGGGTTAAAGAATGAAGATATAAGAACAGAGTTAAATTATATCCATTAAATTATAAAATTAAAGGATATAGAGAAAAATGGTTTAGACATGTAGAAAGAATGAACATAACAAGATTGCCAAGAGCAGCATTTAACTGCAAGCCAAGAGGTTCAAGGAATGTAGGAAGGCCAGTGAAAAGATGGACAGAACAACTGTGAGGCGGACCAGGCATTTTGCCTAGCCCGTGAAGTGAAGAAGAACAAGAAGAACTCCGTAATATCATTTTAGGGACATCATCTGAATCCAGATTTAATATCTACCTATCTTCCTACAGCCTAATGTTAGACCTTAGTCTCTAGTTTGTTAGAATTTACTACACCAAGATAATTTAGTTGCACTTATTTGCCTACAGAGTCATGAATGGTAAGCGCTCAACGTATCGACCAATGAGACGTTTAAAAGGCAATCAAAGTATTACCGGACTGATGGAGGTCGGTAAATTATGCTTAGAGGCCTCTTTATTCAGGCTTATTTTACTAGCCCGAAAATCTTCAGACTCAGAGCTCACAGCTTGAAGTCCCTCCCGGAGAACCTGCTCCTTGGATTTTTCCATCCTAAAAATGTAAACAAATTCAATATATACGCTTGATTGAATTAAATTGAAATTTTAGGACTATAATGGTTATAATTTTAATGCCGACTAAAATAACGTACACCTGTAACTATTTCTTCAAAAAATTAAATGATTCCATGAAACTAATGTGATATTAAGAATGTTGTAAGAGTATAACTTAAAATAGGAACAATTTAACTTCAATGCCAGTTCCGATGTGTTTTGACTCAAAAGTCACCTCATTAACACAGACGTTTTCAATTTCCCTGTACAGGTGGACACGACCCATTTCTCTTAATGGCATATCAGAGAAAACAGGTTCTTTAGAACATTATCTTTATCAGCACATCGTTCAGATCTAAGTATCTCTGATGTTTCCATTTTCTATCTGCTTTGCCACTACAAGCTGGATTGTTGGAAAATAATTTGGTCTGTAAATTTTATTCTCCATATATCTTTGTTAACACTTGAATCGCTTTAAACAAAAAGTTCATTTTGTTATGCAAATTACATTTTTGTATTATGTTCTGCATTCCTACACGCATATTTATCCTTTACTGCTGCTCATAGATTTATTTTATACTCACGACAATAAGTACGTAAGGCTGCAAAATGTGCAAAGAAAAAATCTCAATTTCGTAAAAACAAAATGAACAGATAAGGGAACTGTCAACCATTACTTGCAAAAACCTACACTGAAATTTCTCCCAGAGAAGCGTTGCGATATACCAAGGCCGTGACCACAAATTTATATGCCGCTTTTAATTTCAAGGCACTGAAATCCAAGGCCAAATCTCTCATTTAAACTCCAGGCAATTAATACAACTCCTGACTTCATGAATTTGACAACCCTGACATTCTCTCCCTCCACTCCACTCTACTCACGCACGGACGTCCATCTGCTTCCTACAGTGGATTGCCATTGCTGGATTCTGGCTTGGATTCCTGTTTTTTTTTCTTTTTTGCTATCTCTTTCGTACATCACAATGCTTCTCTGGGAGAAATATCTAAGTAAATTTCGGCATGCAATGATTGATAGTTCTCTTGTGAGACCAATTCTGAATGAAGCTAATCATTTATCATGCAAGTCTATAGGCTACTCTTGTCATAAGTCATTAACAAATCGTTTTGTTTTTAGAAATAGTAAACATACAACTTGTAACAGCTCTAATATGTAGGTTAATGAAAAGTGCTGAAAATACATGATAAAACGCATATAACTCTATTTTAGCTGTTAGTTGTCTACTACATTCATAATTAGAAAGCAGATTTCTATGACTTAAAAATTAAGAAAATATCCAACCATTTATGACCTAAAAATGTTCAAATATGACCCAAAAAGACAAAAAATATGATTTTATAATTTAATTAATCTATAAAACATTTTATACTAATAATCAAATCATGTACTTTTTTAACTTTACACCATACAGTGAAAGCAGAAGTTGTAACGGTCTGGTTTTTCAAGAAATTCCAAGAATAAGGAACACCTTCCAACAAGTGACTATAGTCCACAGACGAAGAGAATGAAAGCACGGGACGAAGAGGGGGCACGGGGAATTGCTAGTGATACAATGGCATACTACCTGAGAATAAATGAACACTCATGACGTATGAAATACCTACTGCTTTCATTCACTTCGTCTGTGGACAGTATGCAATTTGTTACTTACGTAAGTTACATAATGCTAGTAATTTGAACTTGACTGACGACTAATCTTGTTACATAAATAAATAGAACATGTATACCTCCTAAAAAAATTAAGAATAAAATATATGAAAATCAGAATGACTGATAGGTTAACCCTGTTAATGCTGAGATAAATGTGGTTTGAATAAGTAAAATTAATCCTTGTTAAAAATATACCCGTAATTACAAAATTATTGCTTTATTACAGAAATTAGAACAAACATGACCAAAAATCTAAAAAAAAACATGAGAAATATGGCTCTTAAGATGCAATAAAAGTTATTAATTTTCATTAGAAGACCTATATAAATATATATTTACTTACTCGAAAATCAAAATGAAGGTTAAAAAAGTATGGCATGTCATAGGAATCCGCCCATAACACCGAGAAACAAAAAAGAAACCTTTATTTTTTGTCTCAGAAAGAAAAATATGTCATTCTGATAGTATTTTTTCTCCTGAATTCAAATATGATATAGTTTTTTCTCCATCACGCAAGTTTTCCGAGAGTCAGGAATTTATATTTTCAACACTTTAATATTTTCTACATTCGTAACTACACAATATTCAAACATCTGGACTAACCTAGAAAGTAAGACATGACGATGTTCTGCTATATTTCGCTTGTGGAGCATCTCTCTTGATGGTCCAACAATAATCAGCCAGCATATTAGGATTCCATTTGCCTTGATATATCTTTTCCATAGCTGAAATCTCCTGAGTTAGCTTATTTGGTTTTATTTTACAATGGACAAATGGACCAAAAAAACGTTTATTAAAAAATAATTATTTTAATCCATTAATTGAAAATGAAATAAAAAAAACTGTGGGTTATGGAGGAATTCCGAATACATATTTGAAAACACGATACAAAAACTGCATTAAGTACAACAATTGATACTCATGAGACAAACATCTTCTTGACCAGTGTATTCGCAAAAATCAAAACATTTCTTGAAATTGTCATATGATTTCCAAATAGCAAAGTGCAACTAAATGATATACAATTGAGGTGATAAGTGTAATCAGGGGCTATCCAAATGAACTGAGTTTCCCAAAATATAGCCCACTATTAATTATTATATTATAGAATATATTCTTCTTCTACTTCTTCTTCCTTTCCAGGATTAGGTCAATGCGACCTGTTCCGGTCTCAAGTCCATCGTTTAGTTTTTGAAGTTGAGACTTTGAGATTATAATATAGTCCTAATTGATTCAACATATAAATGGCTCTTTGTAAATCATCCTCTGACTTCTGTACAATTACCAGATCGTCTGCATACATTAAAATATTCATACATTTCTTTATTAATTTGTATTCCTATTTGACTTGATTTTTTCCATTTTCGTATAACCTCGCCAAAATATATATTAAACAACGTAGGTGATAATGTACACCCTTGTCGAACTCCTTGATTTGTTAAAATTTCTTCTCTGGAATAATTTTCGTGCCATTATAAAGACTTTTCATTCCTTCTATAAGTTCAGCCGGGTATCCTCTTGCCTTCATTATTTCCCACAATTTTCTTCTTATCACCTTATCAAAGGCTTTTTCAAGATCAACGAAAGCTAAATATGTGGGTAAATTGAATTCTCGTCTCTTTTCTATTATCTGTCTCATAGTGAATATATTGTCAGAATATATTCTAAGTTAAATTTGGGTAAATTAAATTCTCGTCTCTTTTCTATTATCTGTCTCATAGTGAATATATTGTCAGAATATATTCTAAGTTAAATTTGGGTAAATTAAATTCTCGTCTCTTTTCTATTATATGTCTCAAAGTGAATATATTGTCAGAATATATTCTAAGTTAAATTTGGGTAAATTGAATTCCCGTCTCTTTCCTATTATCTGTCTCATAGTGAATATATTGTCAGAATATATTCTAAGTTAAATTTATGAAGCTAGTATTAATATTGTTCAGCACACAGGCTAAGCATACACTGAATGTTACCTCAGCTTTAGGACTATATGCACCTGAAATAATATGTTTGAATCATTATGAAAAATATACATCAGTAGCATTATTATTATCATTTTCATCCTCATTATTATTCTGAAAGCATGAAGACACAAATATCCGAAATAGTAAAAACAAACCCTGTTCTCGCGTCCGGCGCAATGTCAAGTAGAAGGATGACATGAGATAAAGCTCCTATTATTGAAGTGGAGGAATGAAGTTTTTGGGAGGGAAAATCCCGAGAAAACCCGCCCTGGCTCCGGTTCTCCCACAGGAGTCTTACATGGAGTGGCCGTGAAGAAGTGAACCAGGGGCCAAACATGGAGAGCGCTCCAAAGCCACCTTGCTATTAGTATTAAAGTTATATATGGACAGATGGAATTTCCTTAATCCATTGATATGAGTCACTATTTCTTTTATATTCGGGGCAAGTTTCCTGGGTGAGCTTTATCTTCGGGGTTTTTCCTCATATGTAAGACCCAATTCACCTCCGAAAACCATCAATACATAATCTCCTGTAACATATTAATTTTGTTTTTTTAGTAGGTTTAAAAATGTGAGGTACCTCTAGTCTTAATTTTTCAAGTGGGTCCTACCTTGAGATGATAGCTCATTCCGTGAGACCGTCATTGTATGAAAGAAAAATAATGTATACTACTTAAACATCCTCTCCCAATATATCATGTTGCTACAATGACCGGACACGTAGGAAGGAAAAAGTACGTAAAATGAGAGAAGTTATACCAAGGAAAAGATGTGTGTGTTTTATCATGATTGTGTGTGTGCGTGCGTGTGTTTGTGTATGTGTGTACAGAAAGATTCTATTTAATTACATTTAACGAACAGAAAGCATTATATATATTGAATATTCCATTATATTGTCCCTGAGAGAAGTTAAATTAATAATAATAAATTCGTTATCTCAGTCAAAGTTATGTTTATTTAAGAATTCGTCGACGTTTCGATCTCCTTAGTGAGATAATTTTCAAGACATTAATTCTTATTATTGAAATAAAAATTCTCTGCATTAAAATATCCAGTGAAATTTACATTTCCACCATAATACGTATGCGCTGGATCGAAGAGAAATTTGTTAAAAATAGGCTATAAAAGATAGTGTGCAACTTACAAATAGTGAATCTCTAATTATTGCTGAAAATGTCAATTTCACAGGATCTTTTAATGCACACAATATTTATTTCAATAACAAGAATTAATGTCTTGAGAATGATCTCACATAAGGAGACCTAAAATCGACGAATTCTTAAATAAACATAACTTTGTTTGAGATAACGAATTTATTATTATTAAATAAAGCATTATGATTATCAAAAACAGCATTTAACTACAAGCCAAGAGGTTCAAGGAATGAAGGAAGGCCAGTGAAAAGGTGGACAGAACAACTGTGAGGCGGAACAGGCAATTTGCCTAGCCCGTGAAGTGATGTGAAGTGAAGAAGAATAAGAAGAAGCATTATGTTATGCATAAAGATCCTAATTTAATTACATTTAATGAAAAGAAAGCATTGCATTACATTATGCAGGGAAAATTTAAACATGCGTGGAATTTTATAGGGGCACAGACTGGAGTCAAGGAAACGCTAAATCTAGGTCAATTAGTAACTAAGAAACTCAAACTGGTTTTCCCTAAAAATCAAAGCCAGCAGAGTGAGTTTATTAACGAAAACTCTAGGCCTATTACCTCTCCTTTACTAACTGATAATATTTCCGCCTACGGTTATACATTTACCGTAACTTATAGTTTTCTTGAGAAATGCATTTAAAATTTATCGTAACCAAGCCCTTTCCTCTCTTAACATGTAATTATTCTGTACATCTATATATTTTTTTCTGTATATAGGACTATTTCAAAATTGGAATGAATATATCAAGTACTCGTAGAAATGATAAGAAAACTACCAGATGATCCAAATAGCTCTTGTCGTATAATGCGTTTCTGCAAAATCTTATATTTTAATTAACGACGCTTTTTAACAACTCAGGTAGTTTGAGTCGAAATTCAAACTAAGGCGTGAAAGGGGCGATTAATTTTGTTTAGAAATCTCTTTTTTTGGCTTAAAGTTTATTACGTGCGTAAATATACGACACAGGAGCTACTACTTTACTTCATGTCTGAAGGATGCCATGCTCAGGATTAAAATCCATCGACCTCAATAAGGTTTGAAGCCGCAAACCTCCGAACCAAGGGCGCGCAAAGTAACCTCTAGTATTTCTGCAGAAGGGGGGGGGCGACTAAAAATAGCCGTATTCATTAATGAACTGTCGACGAAATATATTTGAGATCATAAAGTTTTAAGTATCATTTTATTGATATTTTAATCATGATTGAAGAAATGTCATATATCAGTAAAGACGGCAGACAATGTAGATCTAATTACAACTGAATAATTAAAATCTGAAAAATCGCCAGTACAGGACGAAATCAATAATTAATTATTAAAAATGTTCCAGAAAATGTTATATGTAAATGCCTAAATTGTATAAACATTTGCTGGCTATATGAAGACTTCTCATAATACTGGATAACTGTGATTGTTATTCTTGTACACAAAAAGGAAAATGAAGTAATCCACGTATAATTATAGAGTCATTAGCTCATTAAATTCTGGGTACAAAATTTATTAAAAGGCCAAAACAAAGATGTAATTTCAGAAAGTTTAACGTTAGAAGAACATAACGGATTTAGAAAAGGTAAGTATTGTATGGACTGTGTATTTTTTATCTTTCAAGTCATTGTAAAACAGACTTGTATTTAATTTATTTATTTTAAGAAGATGTTTGACTGCAAGGATACGAAAGTATTAAGACTATTAAGGAAAAGAAGATGACTACTGATTTCATCAATTAACAACATATAGGGCTTACTCAATAATATAACATAAAATATAGGAATGGAACACGGGAAGGTAGCATATACATTAAGCATTTTTTTTTAATATTAATGTACGGAATGTGGATGAATGTAGATATGTATTATTTTGATTTAGTGCAGACATAGATTTTACTTATATGTAGCCTGTTATTGTTTTTTGATACAGGTGTATTTGTAGGTATTTGTTTATATTATTAGTTTTATTTTTTTATTCATGGAAAAATAATGCACGTACGGCCAAGCAGGCCCGTGCGCAATGTAAATGCATATGTATTTTCTTTATTCTTTCTTTCTTTACAAGGAATATGATAATCATACTTACAATCAGCTCATTATTTCAAACACAGATGATAATTTACAAATTGCAAATTAGCATTATCTAATACAGGCCTATTACCAGAATAAAATTTAGAAATCTCTACAAAATAAAAGTCAGAAATTTGATTAGTTGGAAAAGAGTACATTATAAAAAAGTATCACCACAACGAATGAATCATTAAAACAATTTTGCTACCTAAGTAGTATTACCAATGACAATCGATCAAAAGAAAGAATTGCTTTAGTTAAGAAAGCATTTAATGAGAAGAGAAATTTATTCACAAATAAAACACACAGAGAAGTGAAAGTATAGAGAGAAGAGGGAACAATTTATAAAATCTTACATTTGAAGTGTCCTATTATACACCGTGTCCCATTCAAATCTCCCACATTTTAATTAATCATAAATCTCAATGTGTGCGGAATTATGAAATGAGGTTGGTATTAAAATAAATAGAAACTCAAAGAATTTTAGTTTTCATTGTTGCAGTTAATTCATCTGTCGCATGTTCGACAATAATGACATAAACCACTTTCCCCAGACATCACTCCACTGGACTTCCTCCTCTAGGGGTATGTAAAAGACCGTGTGTTTGCGCCTCCAGTACAAGATCTTCATGATTTACGAACCCGTATCCTTGACACAATTGCAACAGTACCAATGGACATGTTGGACAGAACGTGGCACGAAATCGAATACAGATTTGATATTGTTCGTGCTACTAATGGTACACATATAGAGGTGTTTTGGTATATGATAAATGTGTGGAAATGAAAATTCTTTGAGTTTCTGTTTCGTTTAATACCGGCCTCATTTCATAATTCCGCATACTTTGTTAGTTATGATTAATTAAAATGTGGGAGGTTTGAATGAGACACACTATATATCTGCTGTGAAAGATTGGTCCTAAAAAAAGTGACATAAAAGAGACTGACAGAAAAATAAATGGTTTACTGAGACGATTACCAATTATAAAGTGCCAGACAAGAAAATAAATCAACAAGTATCGGATGATGTATAAAAGTTATGAGTGCAGTATAAAACCATCCATCCATAGTAATTCTGTCCGAGGGCAGGTCTTTCACTGCAATGATAGCATTTTCATGCTATGCTTTGTAGCTTTACTAGGGAATTGTAGGTGTGTTAGCTTCCGGTTGCTTTCCCCACCGGTGAAGGATGATGATGATAATGAAGGCCATGTGATTTCGGGGACCGTTTGGGCCTTAAAGTTTTCCTGACAATTGTCTTACAGGTGAGGAAAAACCTCGATAAAAACTTCGCCCTGAAAAACTGCCCCGACCGGGGATCGAAGCCGGGTCCGCTGCGTGACAAGGCAGCACGCTACCTCGAGACCACAGCGGTGGACTCAAACTATAGATCCACTAAAAACTGCGTATGTTAGTCCTCATTACTATATGAAAGAATTAATATAAAATTATAGAATATTCACCTGAAAGGTCCGTCTCCTCAACTTAATTAATCATTTAACTGTAGCGCTTTCGGGACTTGTCCCATCATCATATGAAAGAAGTCAATCTTCAAAGCCAGTAGTAGAAACATTTCGCTTTTGGCAAAATAATTTCCTTATATCAATTTTTGAAGGAAACATTTTTGAGAAAAAGTATGGGGAAGACCAATGAAAACTTTTGGAAAATGTAACAAACATTTTAAGATGTCAGGACTATCGATAAATAAAATGGATAGATGAAAAAAGAGAAGAATGGTTTTATATAATTGTAGACTTTCACGGCCGGCGTCTTGATCCATATTTGGTTCGTCTTCCGGGCTTATAGGCCGTGGTCTGGTTGTCTTCTTACTCGACGTTTCATCTACTGCTGCGGTAGACATCATCAGGAGATACTGCGTGCTTTCTGTGAACTCCTCAACAGTCGGCTGCAGACCAGTCTGCAGCCGACTGTTGAGGAGTTCACAGAAAGCACGCAGTATCTCCTGATGATGTCTACCGCAGCAGTAGATGAAACGTCGAGTAAGAAGACAACCAGACCACGGCCTATAAGCCCGGAAGACGAACCAAATATGGATCAAGAATGGTTTTGCTCATAAGCTACTGCCTTTAGAAGATGATGAAGCTGTAATATTTATTTATTTATTTAACCTGGTTGAGTTAAGGCACGTGGTCTTCTCTTCCACTCACCAAACATATGTTACATTCAAATATAAAAATCACAATAATATTAGATAATAAACTATTATATATAGCCTACAGGATGTTTCAGAATAAATTTTACGGACTTCTGGGGATTGTGATAAAGTTCTGATAAGGAATCCAGTCCGGAAACGTACCATTTCGATATAAATCAGATTTGAAGATCGAACACAATGGGCTGATATCACGTGTCTTGTGTTTCACAATAAGTATTACAGACTTCTAGGGGTTGTACTACAAGTGTGGTTCCACGTGTTCTTCGTTGCACAAAGTGTACCTGCGACGCATGTTTTCATACACATGCCCTACAAGACCTGGTGTGTGCTCAATAATTTCTGCTGCCGCTAGAATTTGTGAAAGAAGAACTTTTTCTGAATCGACGGGTGTAGTACAACCCCTAGAAGTCTGCAATAATTATTCTGAAACACAAGACACAATATCAGCTCATTGTTTCGATCTTCAAATTTATTTTACATCGAAATGATACGTTTCCGCGCATGGGTTCCTTATCAAAACATTATCTACTAAGTCCCGTCTACAACCCCTAGATGTCTGTAATACTTATTCTGAAACACCCTATATATATATATATATATATATATATATATATGTATGTGTGTGTGTGTGTGTGCGCGCGTGTGCGTGCGTGCGTGTGTGTGTGTGTGTGTGTGTGTGTGTGTGTGTGTGTGTGTGTAAATACATATAAAATACATTAGGTAAGAAATATTGATAAATCTTAATATTATTTTTATCAAATAAAGGAAAAAACAAATAATTGAGATGTTTCTGTCAGTTGACAAATTAGTTTGGCAATCTCTGACATAGGGCGGAAGATAATTCCATGTTCTATCAAGAGAAACTGTAAAATATTTTGAGTAATAAATAGTGTGATGAAGAGGGATATAAAGGATAATGTACTTATGGGATCGTGTGCCTAATTTATGTGTAGCATAGAGTCTAAGGCAGGGCGCCCACTGGAACGACAAGCGACAGCAACAAGACACGGATTTGTTGCTTTGCTTGTTGCTAGCGTGTATGTTTCTTTATAACCCGTTATCGAACATAGAGAACGTTATCGAATTGCAAGAAGCCCATTCGTCTGATACGACAGCAACTTGACACCAACTGTTTACGTTGTGTCGCTCAAAGTGCTGCATGCTCCACTTTTTGTTGTGTCAGTTGTGAGTTGCTCGTATACAAGTGTGAAGATAAGAGACGATCCTGATTTCAATATAACATTTGTTGAACTTATTAAAGAATATCCTTGTCTTTATGATACTACATTGAACCAATACAGTAACAGAAATGTTCAAAATCAGGCATGGCATAGGATAGCCAAGGAATTGTCGGAATCTGGTAAATAATGAATATTGTATTATTAAAAATAAAAACTCGTTAAAATTAACAATTGAATTTCCGAACATTTTTTAATGCCATGATAATTTATTTTCTGTCAAGCCCACAATTCACAAAATAGATTACAATAACAGCACAATTATGAAATTTTAAAGTATTTTTAACTTATGTCAAACTCTTTACACACTTGCCCGCAATAAATAAATAAATGTAAAAGTAATAAGTGAATTTCCGAACAAATGATCGTAGGAAAGCAACTGTGACGTTGCATACGAATTTATGTAATTGAGAATTTACAAATATGCAAATAGTAATTATAGACTCCTTCATTTATCTGTTTTCTTTATTTTTTTTGTCTAATGCCACCAGGTTGTCTCCTATGACATTTGTGGCTTTCTTCCCTGGCTTTGGCAGAATTATAATCCATTTCTTAGGTTGGGGCACCTGGAAGGCGGAGTTACGTTACCCCCGATGATATGATGGGTGATAAATGATAATGAAGCACCAGGAGAGTTCTTAACCTGAATTCTAGACCATGGGCAACCACAGGAATAATTCCCTTTGAGAAACATTCCTAAGGCTTGACCAGGAACGAACCCGGGACCTCATGAACTGTAGTCAGAAACGCTGACCACTAGCCCATGAAGCTGGTCATTTTCTTTCTTTATTTATTTTTTAAATTTAAATAACTTCATAAATAAATTACTTTTTTTTGACATCTTATATTTCTTCCAATTGCTATTTAATACATATTTAATTCTTTGAACACATTAAAAGCACCACTTTCTTCTACATTAGCAAGCCAAAAAGGATGTACCCAGAATCGCCTTTTACGTCTTCTGTTGTAATAATTGATATTAGCTAAATAAACTAGATCGAGAACATCCTCGTCCGCCGACGACATGTTGTACTATGAATCAGTCCAGTGAGCGTCAGGTCACTTTGCTGTCATAGTCCGTGTTGGATCAGTGTATTTGTTGTATCACTATCATATCACGATCATCTTAGTGGGCGCCCGGCCTAACGAAGCGGTGTGATAAATAATTAGGCAAAGATGAGTGTAGGATTTTATACAGAAGAGATAAGGAATTAACGGTTCTACGTTCTTGTAGACGAGGCCACGACAAGATCTTCAAATTATTTAGAATACAAAGTAGCAATTGTTGACAATTAATTAGAACAATTACAAAAATTAACTATGTTAAAAAGTTAAATTATAGTGTTATGAATACATAGAGTATTTTACATAGATATTTAATTATTTCATAGATTATTTTAATTATTCAAATAAAACAGTTGTTGAAGTAAAGCACTTAGACACATTATATTAGGACAGAATTTTGACTTATGGCAGGAACAAAGTTTGCAAGGCTAACTGTAAAATCTCTGCATTTAGACTAATGGAATGTTTAATACAGTTACTTGGAGATATAGATCAAGAACTTAGTATTTAACCCTGGCAAAATAGGGGAAAACAAGAGCAGCTGATGGGCAAGTCAAGCTACCACTTTTCTTAACAAAATTGCTAGGACGATTAGAAAAATAATTCAAGTATTTTAATATAGTTTATACTATGTGTCTAAGTTAAAGAGTTAGTAGATAATTTTTAAAATGTAGAGTAGGGTAGATTTATAAAACCCCCATCTTCCTCTCTCAAACCTTAAGAAAGTTCGAATGTAGGTTTTCTTAATATAAGCTTAGATTAGTTATTTAGGGCTAGAATACTTAGGGATTGTAATCATTATACTCTAGAAATAAAATACCGGTAGTTAAAATTAAGAATCCATTTATTTATGTTAAAAAACACGTATGCCTTTATAACTAATACATCCACATACTAACGCTCAGCTAGAAACTCATGCTACCAGAATTTCCAAGACTCGAAGGTCCTTTAAGCCTAAGAAAACCAGCAGTTCGTAATATATAGTCTATTATTTAAAAATTACATATATCTTAAATATTAACCACATTTTAAATGGATAATACAATTTTATTTAAACAATCTCACCGAGAAATAAAACATTAAGCAGCAAGAAACGCGTTTACTTAGACCTCTAGTTCTCTGGGACCTCAAAACAAATTAACCACATGCCAGATTTTAATATTTCAATCATTAAAATAACAGTAGACTGATACAGTTTTAACTAGCGTTTAGATAAATAGACCATCATCATCAACTTCACGGATTAGGTTTTTGCTTGTTCCGATCTTACATCTGTTCAGTCCAGCGCTTTCTCAGCCCATCGCTTTCTTGGTCTTCCTACCGATCTTCGTCCTCCAGGATTATACATCCAAGTCGTTGTCTTATAGTTCAGTCCGGCTTGATCGTGTGAGACTTTTGTGAAAGATCGTTTTACGTGGTGGGTTTCCAGCCCTACGCACAACCCCCAACCTGGAGGACCGGAGGTTTTCTGTTGGTGTCCCTTTCCCTTAGAAGGTTGCCTTATAAATATATATACACAAATATAGTATTCCAATAAATTAATTTTTCAGAAAACTATAAAATTACAAATTAAAAGGAGAAAAGAAGAATAAAATATCTATAAAGCGGAGGTAGCAACAACCACAAATCTTGGAGAAGGAACGGATCATGAAACTTCACCATCATCGTCGTCATTATCATAATTATCATCATCATTATTATCTCAAGCTGATGGGCAAGTCATTATGGAAATCGGTCAACTAAAAAACTAAATACTGTAGTTCCTGCTTTATAAATTAATATCCCATCAACTTAATTTGCTTCTGGATGCATACTCTATTTGAATAAAAGACGATTTACTTTGTTCTCTTAAACGAAGTATATAATTGTATCAGTTTTCTCAAATGTCCTTCGCTCAAATTTTAAACTCGTGCAACACTGGTTTCATCATCATCATCATCCTGCCAGGTATTAGTCCTAGAAAAACTGTTACGGCCTGAGAAAGCGGTTTTCGTGCCATCTTTTCATAGGTCGACCAAGTGACCGTTTCCCATTTGGACAGTAGTTCATTATTGCCTTGGGGATCCTGGATCTAGCTATTCTTGAGACATGTTCCTTCCAGTTTAGCTGATATCTGGAGATGTAGTCCAGTATTGGTGACACATTAAGTTCTTGAAGGATTTCTACATTTTTCTTTCGATCCCATTTGGTGTAGCCAGCTGTTCGGAGCATAAATTTCATCTCACAAGCTGTTAGCCTGCTTTCATCTCTCGTCCTTATAGTCCACGCTCCACTCCCATAACATAGGACTGGTCGAGCCATTATTTGATAAAGACGAGTACGAGTTGATCTTTGCACTAATGAAGGTTTTAAAACTCTATTAATGATTCCCATTGATTTGTTGAATTTCACAATTTTCTCTGAAAAATCCAAATTTTCAACAAAAGAGAGTTTATATGCTAAATAAGTAAACTCATTAACCCCTCAACGTGGGTAGATTTAAATGGCCCGTCATAACCAGATGCGGGAGGAATTTTGACTGGGGTTTAAATCCGGCCATCCAATGCGAGTATTCAAGTAACACATTTAAAAGATCCTGCGTAATTTAAATTATTTCAGACTCCCTCTCGGTATATACTTAATATAACATTTAATAAATTATAAATATTATAATACTCACATAACATCTCTTCAGGTGTAGACTAACAATGGTTTTTATTCCACAGTTGTAAAAATAATTAAAACAACACAGTTCACATATATAATTAAAACAGTGAATTACACAACAAATTCTTTGAAGGATTCAGAGAACCGGCACACTACCTAACAACACAATGCAATATTACACAAGAGAAGGGTCTTCCGGAAAAAAAAAAAAAAACTCAGAGCTGAAGGGGGCTTTAGAAATTTAGTTTAGTGTGATAAATTTTAAAGCAATTTTCGAGGCATAAACCAGCTTGACAGTCGGGACACCAGTAAGTTGACTCTTTTCTCTTTCCGTGTTTACTGCAAACAACACACCTCTTTTGTGGTTTAGACTTCTTCCCTGTTGGGGGAATCTTCTCCAAAAAATGTCTTTCTAACAGTCTGGGTACATTATTATTGCTCGTGTGCCTTCCAGGAACTTTCCTTTCTATACATGAACCATGTTGAGCTAAGAGACCTTGAACTAAATCGACCCTAAATTTCAAATTATCTTTCTTTTCGTTTCCAATATTTTGCTTGTATATAATACTTGCATTTAGTATACATATGTTTAAAAGTCTTTTAAACATTTTCATGGACCATTTACTCATTTTTTTCTCTCGATCAGGTAACCTTGTAGTAATTGATCTTTCAAATCCACGCCTCCCATGAAGTAATTGTAGTCGCATATCATCGCCGGTTTCACCTTATCGTGTCCTCTTCTTGTTTTCACAATTTTGGTTTCGTCAGTATGGTATGTAGATAACATTGTCACATTCTTTTTGTCACTCCACTTCATAACTGTAACTGGACCTGAATGTTGTGAAATAAGTTCACCCTTTTTCAATTTTTTCTCCTTTACTGTCTTAGGCACGTGTTTCCTATTTAGTCGAAGAGTCCCAACACAGTCAGTTTTAAAATATTTTAATTTCATTGCCAATGACGGAGAATTATAAAAGTTGTCCATCCACAATGTATACCCTTTTCCTAGTAATGGTTCCATAAGTTGAAATACAATAGCCATAGTTTTATTCGCTACACCTGACGTCAAAGTAGAATCCAATTTTGTGTCCTTGCCTGTATAAACAATGAACGACCACAAATAGCCAGTAGTCGATTCACAGAGTTCAAAAGTTTTAATTCCGAATTTTGATGATTTTAGCAGTAGATATTGAATGAATGATAGACGCCCTTTCCATAATGTAAGGGATTCGTCGATTGAAATATTTTGTTTTGGTATGTACATTGTTTGAAATTTATTGTTGAGGTACTGCACTAAAGGATAAATCGGAAATAACTTTTTTGGGCCGTCATAGGTAGTGAATTTTATGTCATTGTTGTTAAAATGAAGAAATTTGCAAATAGATTCAAATCTGTCCAAGGACATAACAGAACCAAATATGGGCGTGGCTATTGTCGAATTTCGTGAAAAATAAGAGCGAAAAGTAGGTTTCTGTACTATTCCCATCAACATAAATAGTGCTAAAGTAACATACATTTCATCAAGTGTCACAGGGGTCCATTCTCTCACTCTGGATCGAAATGAGAAAAGCATACCCCGAGATTTCATGTACTGTTCTGCATAACGGTTAGTCTCTGTAACAATCATGCTGACAAGTTCAAGAGTGAAGAAAAGTTTGAATGCTTCTACCACACTACTAACATTTCTTGCAACACTTTGTGGGCCGAACACATTAGTGAATGTTTCACGTTTTGGGACATAATTACACATGGATTCCCATGTAAATATTTCAACCCCTTCTGCCTGACCTGCTATAGTATTTTCATCTGAATCACATTCCAAATCGGATTGCACTTCCGTTTCTGCCACTGCTACGTCACTTAATTCAGATTCGTCATCAGAATCAAAAGCACTTTCTTCTGAATCACTAAAACCAGAATTTAAAAGATTTTCAATCTCGGAACTCGATAAACTTTTCGCCATTTCCTTAGTATACGCTAGACAAGATCACCAAGAACTAAACACAGAGTGAAACATGGATTTTCTTCCTTTGAAAAAAAAGTAAACAAAAAAAAGGTCAACTGACCATTTATTGGTCAATATAACATTCCGGTTTGTTCTTGAAGTTTACAGCTAAAAAGAGGGCATAACACAAAAATCTTTTATGGAGTTATAAATGTAAGAAAGTGTCAGGAGACACAAGAATAACTATAAAACTAAAATTGTTTTAAAATGTTCCTTAATGACATCAACGAATAATATACACACTAATAAAAACATTGAAGTCTCTATATTATAATTCTATAAACGGGAAATAGTTAACGTAAAAAATAAGATAATAATAACAGTTTATAGCAGTGCGTGCAGATTGCGTACATGTCACGTCCTTCCGCATTGGGTGATGAATTCACCCCGCGTACACGTCACGTCATTCCACGCTGACGGGTTAACTCTCTGTTTTAGGTGTACATATTCCTCCCACAAACTAAGTGTAGTTTCATTGCCCAAGTGTCAATCTATACCAAATATAAATTACCTATATTGATACAATATAAAGACTATAGCCTACACCAGTTATATTTAACAAGACTCCTGTTTAACTTACTCGTATTTATGAAAATAGCGCAGGCGAGAAGGTAGCAGATTTAGAGCTGGACAACTCAGATTCGATATTGGGACAGGGGATGGATGTAGATTTATATGTAAGCCTACTCATTAGTACTCAGACTGGTCCTGAGACCACTCAGTCTCCTACAGAACGAATATTGGGAACTTTCCTCGGGAAAACGTGGATCGGAGCATACGACTACCCACGCTAATCCTTGCTTCGTTTGCTAACGATCATGGATCGTTTCACCAATGATTCCTATGGATCTTCATGAGCTAGTATTGTATTTTAAGCCCATGTTTTCCCTTTACAGGGAAGAATTTGAACCATATTAATTTAGTTACACTTGTTTTCGTATAGGTAGATGTCATTTTGAGTGGACCGTGGTCAGCGTTCCGCCTCATACTGATGTCTAGGAAACCAAGGTAGTACTAGGACGGGAAAATTCGGTAAATTTTGCTTAGAGGCCTTTTCATTCAGGCTTAAGGATTTTTTACGAACCTGAAAATCTTCAGACTCGGGACCCACGGCTTAAAGTCCCTCCCGGAGGACTTGCTCCTTGGATTTTTTAGGACGGAAAAATCCATCGACCCCGGCCGGGTTTGAACTCGCGATCCTCGGGACCAGAGGCAAGGAGCATAACCACTAGTCCACCGCGGCCGATCATGAGCTATTAGAGGGGTGCAATTACATTTTAGCCTATAAATAAACGAATGTGTCATGTTGAATAAATTATTTTCTGTATTCTTAACTTTCTTCGTTTATTCTTTACATTTTAACCTCTTCCTTTCCTTACATGTCCCACATAACCCGGGACATACAGGGATACGACCTGTCAAGAGCAGATTTTAAACTCTCGATCACACACACACTTTTTTGGCTACAGGAGAACATTGAGGTCCTCCCAGAATCAGTGATGAGCTTAGATCCAAGGCACCTCCGAACAACGCAAACATTTAAGACAAGACACACCACCTTTCACTCATCACATACATACTAAACAAGGCGATTATGATTGCGATAATTGCAATGACCAGATGGTCTTCGGGGATTATTTGGGTCTTCTTTGACATATTTTTTCATACAGGTGAGGAAAAAACCTTGAAAATACCTCACACAGGAAACTTGTCCTGACTATAGATCGAACGCGGGCCCGCTGGATACGAGGCAGAGACGTTGGTTTGAGACCACAGTGGTGGACTATTCTCAACTTTTGGATTCATAACCAAACTTATGTATACATTCCTTATAGATCTAAGATCTAAGAAATTCATTTGTGTTATTCAATTCCACCAGTTTGTCATTTCAACATTTCTGGTATTCTCTCCTGGTATTGGCGTATTGTAACCCACTTCTGAGGTTGGGGCACCTGCCCCAATGATATGATGGATGATGATGGTACTGATGCGCCAGCAGAGGACTTCATCTAATGATGTGAATATGATGAGTCGGCCGCGGTGGACTAATGGTTATGCTCCCGAGGGTCGCGGGTTCAAACCCGGCCGGGGACCATGGATATTTTAGGATGAAAAAATCCAACGAACAAGTCCTCCGGGTGGGACTTACAGCCGTGGGTCCCGAGTCTGAAGATTTTCAGGCTCGTAAAAGATACTTAAGCCTGAATAAAAAGGCCTCTAAGGAAAATTTACCACATTTTCCCGTTCTAGTACTACCTTGGTATTCTAGATGTCACTATTAGGCGGAACGCTGACCACGGGCCACTCCAATGACATCTATACGAAAACAAGTGTAACTAAATTAGTATTGTTCAGTTTCTTCCCTGTAGGGGGAGAGCGCCTAAATCTCGTTGAGGGAAACAAGGGCTTACAAGATACAAGACAAGATGATTATGATGACAAGATGATTATGATGACAAGATGATGTTCGGGAACCGTTTGGGCCTTACAATTCAAGGAATTTGTCTTACAGGTGAGGAAACACCCGAAAAAACCTCAATCAGGAAACTTGTCCGTACCCAGGATTGAACTGGAGCCCGCTGCGTGGTACCTCGAGACCACAGCGGTGGACTATCTGAGGAATTAAAAAGAACATTGAAATAAGCTGTAAACTTTTATCCACTTGAGTAACGTGACGGTAATAGCCGTTCACACATCTGCTATGACAACACGTTTACAATATTTTCCGTTCTGCTCCATTGACTTCAAACTTCGTGACTCATCTCACATGCTGATAAAGTTTAAAATTAAGTGCATCATTATCGTGTGTCGGGGTGTCTTCATTAAACCCACTTGAGAATTCAACGCCACACATCCGAAAGTAATTGCTTTTTGGGTTTTAATGCCCGTTTAGACTTTCATCATTTGAATATATTAGGCCTAGTTTCCTAATGTGCGGAAGCTCTCAAGACGAAATATATATATATATATATATATATATATATATATATATTATATAATATATATAAAAATTTCGTGTAACGTTGTTTGTCCGCGATGGAATCCTAAACTACTGAGCCGATTTTAATAAAATTTTGCACATTGTGTGCAGTTTGATTCAACTTGAGACTTAGGGTAGTTTATAACTAAATTTATAGTCGCATTTTTTTATTGTAAATTATTTATTATTTAACAAAGAGTTATAATTATCTGTGAGTTCCATACGATTCTAACAGATGGCGGTGTAAGGTAATTTGGTAAGGTAATTTGGTAAGGTAATTTGTTTATTATTTAACAAAGAGAAATCCAGATGGCTGTGCTTTTTGTTGCAACCGCGAATTTAAATTGAACTACAAATATTGATTATTTCATAATTTAAGTGTGTTCAGTGTTTATTTTATTTTCAATATTATTAATTTCTTGTGTAAGTATTAGTTTTAAGTAAACTGGCTGAAACACAGCAACTTAATTTAAATTTCTAACGTATACCTAGCCACAGCAACGCGTGGCCGGGAATGTCGAGGATGATATACAAAGAGAGAGACGAGAACAGAGAGAGGAGAGAAAGGAGAGAAAGACAGAGAGAGTAAAACGAGAGAGAGAGAGAAGAGAGGATAGAGAGAGAGGAGAAAGAGAGAGAGAAGAGAGAAGAGAAAGAGAGAGAAAGAGAGAGAAAAGAGAAAACAGAGGAGAAAGAGAGAGAGAAAGAGAGAGGAAAAGAGAGACACAGAGAGAGAGACAGAGAGACACAGAGACACAGAGACACAGAGAGAGACACAGAGAGACAACAGAGAGACAAGGGAGACACAGAGAGAGACAGAGAGACACAGAGAGACACAAGAGAGACAACAGAGAGACACAGAGAGAAACAGAGAGAGACAGAGAGACACAGAGAAAGAGAGAGAGAGAGAGAGAGACACACAGATAGAGAGAGAGAGAGAGAGAGACACACAGAAGAGAGACACAGAGAGAGAGACACAGAGAGAGACACAAGAGAGAGAGAGAGACAGAGGAGAGACACAGAGAGAGAGAGAGAAGAGAGAGAGACAGAGAGAGACAGAAGAGAGAGAACAGATGAGAGACAGAGAGAGAGACAGAGAGAGACAGAGAGAGACAGAGACAGACAGAGAGAGGACAGACAGAGAGAGACAGACAGAGAGAGAAAGACAGAGAGAGAGAGAGACAGAGACAGAGAGAGACAGAGACAGAGAGAGAGTACAGATACAGATAGAGAAAGATACAGGAGAGACAGAGACAGAGAGACAGAGACAGAGACAGAGAGAGAGACAGAGGAGAGACAGAGAGAGACAGGAGAGAGAGGAGCAGAGACAGGAACAGAGAGAGACAGACAGAGACAGAGGACAGGAGCAGACAGAGATCAGAGGACACAGAAAGACAGAGACAGACAGAGACGAGACACGACAGAGACAGAGGACACAGGACAG